>OX451736.1:1326189407-1326716457 GCA_948472305.1 Vicia faba | reverse complement strand
ATCTTTGACCTTGACCCTATGCATACGCACAAACAACATACACATAATAATTCATTGTTTGGGTTCCATCTAGACTCGATTAATAACGTTATATTTAGGTTGGTTGTAACCTAAGACTGGGTTGAGAATCAAGGGGGTTTCATCTGGAAAAATTGTGAGAATTTTTACCTTAAGATTGTATGGAGATTTGAGGGTTTTTAACAAGATTGTGCCGTTATTGGATTCGAACGAGTGTAGACCTTAAAGAACGGGGTAGTTCCTGCAAGCCTAGTAGCATGAGATGGTGAATCATAGGGTAATCTTGGGTGACAACAAGCTTTCAATTGGATTATCAATTGGAGTTGTTGGGGGCTTGATCTTACTCCATCAAGCCAAAGGGAACTATTGTGGATCATCATCAACTATTGATGTTGTAGGGGTGAATTGCAACATTTCTCTTGTAAAGATACTTTTGCAATTAGTAATAAATTGGTCTCAATTCCAAAATGGAATTGGGGGGAGACGTAGCCATAGCAAGGACGATTGGAGAACTTCCTCAACAAATCCTTGTGTTGTTCTACTTCTCTCTCTCTCTCTCTCTCTCCTCTCTCTCTCTCTCTCTCTATATATATATATATATATATATATATATATATATATATATATATATATATATATATATATATATATATATATATATATATATATATATATATATATATATATATAGTATATATATATATATATATATATATATATATATATATATATATATATATATATATATATATATATATATATATATATATATATATATATCGCTTTATTTCTTTTACATTTTATTAGCAATTTATTACACTCTTAATTTTTTAAATTGATTAGAATAAAAGTTTTCTTTGATTTCATTGAAAATAGGTTACTTAATTGATTGGGTTTAAATTGTTGATTGAGAACTTTATGTGTTGCTCACTTATCATCTTTACTTACATGAATTGATTGAACGCATATCCGAGCTCCAATAATTGTGTGCATTTAGACGATTTCGATCTAGGACACGACTTCCTCTAACCATTGTTTTTAAAAACTATTTTTTAAACTTAAATTGAATTAGGTATCTATTCACCCCCCTCTAGATAAGTTGTCGTCATCTAACATTGGGGTTTTCAACAAGGTTTTGATCAGACTAATTGTGGTTGTTTGTAATCGGTTGATTATAATGGATTAAGTTCTTCTGGATAATGAAAATCACCTTGCGGGGTGGACTGAAGTAACTTAGTTAGCATTGAACCAGGATAAATTAATTATGTTCATTTATTTTTATTCACTAGTTAAGTTTCGTGTTGGATTTGCGAAAAGATTATATTTAGTGCAACCCAATTCAAACCCCCATTTCTTGTGTTTCTCACACCTTCAATTGGAATCATAACTCCGGTTATGGTATTGATTATTATCAAACACTTAACTTGTTATAACATAAGTTCTACATCCCAACAAGAGTTTTGATGATAACAAACACATGATATAAAAACAAATATGCTCGCTATTAAAAATTATCTTTACATGCAGGATGTTCTGATGTTAAAAAGATGTTCTGATGCAACTGGAAGTTCTGCCAGAACATCACCAGAAGTTCTGATTATGCAAGCACAAAAGTTGAGAGGACAATGAAAGATTCAGACGCATCAAATATGCATGACACGCTTATATGAAGACGTTCTGATTGAACTTCTGAATGCACCAGCGCTGCGAAACAGAATCTCTGATACTCTGATGTGCTAAATTCTGATCAAGCTGTAAATTACTCTCAACGGTAATATTCATCCTCTGATGTGAGAAGCTCTGAAGCGTTACAATTCCATTAATGCAAGATCATAAGTAACGGCTACAAACAGACAAGGATCTCCTGATTTGGAAAGCTCATCAACTCGTATTATGGACTTATCAAAAGTATCTTCTTATGTCTCTATTGCAAGGCCTATATAAAGCAGACTAGAAGAAGATTTCAAGATGATGAACAACTGCGCTCATAAAGAAAAACTCACGTGAAAAAGAAAACAACACAGCTTTCATTCTTCATCTTCAACGATTCAATATTAAACTGTGCAATATATCATAAGTTTGTGATACTGTTTATTTAGAAACATCATTGTACACTTTTATTCAATTAACTGTTTAGTGAAATTCCTTGAGAAAACCGGGTTGTGGTTTTGGACTCAAGAAGACTTTAACAGTTGTTAAAGTAGAATTGTAATCAGTTTGATTAGTGAATTAAGTCCTCGTTGGAGAGAGGCGAAATCACCTTGGCGGGTGGACTGGAGTAGTTTGAGATCAAACGAACCAGGATAAAAATAAACGTGTTTCTTACTCCATTGGTTTTTAAGTTTCAATTCACCCCCCCCCCCTTCTTGTGTTTTTCACTTCTTCAATTGGTATCAGAGCACCTGGATTTGGGTGCAAACACTTAACCGTGTCAGATAAAGATCCAAGGGGGAAAACACTATGATGGGAACAAGTCAGAACATCTGCAGCAACCCTCCAATATTTGACAGTGAAAATTTTGACTACTGGAAGGATATGATCAGAAGTTTCTTCCTAGCCTATGACGCTGACCTATGGGATGTGGTAACTGATGGATACATACATCCTGTTGTTGAAAGCGATCAGAAGATTGACAGAAAAAGGATGATAGATCATGAAAATCAAGACTTCAGAAATCATCACAAGGCCATAACGATTCTCTTGAGTGCCATCTCATATTCAGAGTATGAGAAGATCACAAACAGAAAAACAACTAAGAACTTGTTTGATTCTCTGAGAATGACGCATGAAGGTAACATGCAAGTAAAAGAAACCAAACCCTTACGCTCATTCAGAAGTATGAAGCCTTTAGAATGGAAGAAGATGAAACCATTGAATCAATGTTCTCTATATTCCAAACTCTGGTGGCAGGGCTAAAGGTGTTGGACAAAGGGTACTCAACTACTGATCATGTAAAGAAGATCATTGGAAGTTTACCAAAACAATGGAGACCAATGGTCACGGCTCTCAAACTAGCAAAAGATCTGAACATAATATCTCTAGAAGAACTTGTCAGCTCCCTCAGAATCCATAAGATAGAGTTAGAAGATGATGAGCCTCAGAAGCAATGTAAGTCTCTCGCTCTGAAATCTAACAAATATGAAACCAAAATTTTGCAGGCAGAAGCAGAAAACTCGGGAGAATCCTCGTCAGAAGAAGAAAAACTGTTCTTTCTATCCAGAAGAATCAATCAGCTGTGGAAGCACAGACAAAAGAATTTCAGAAACTCCAAAAGAACAAGAAATGACTCTGAACAATCCTCTGGATACAGAAAATCAAGTAACATAATCATTACCTGCTATGAATTCAATAAACAAGGTCACTACAAAAGTGATTGTCCAAGGCTTTAGAAGGAGAAACATAAAAATAAGTTCATTAAGGAGAAGAAGAAAAGTCTTATGGCAACATGGGATGACTCTGAATCTTCTGAAGACAGAATAAAATCAGAAGATGAATAAGCCAATATAGCTCAAACGGAAAAATTTATTAGATGTCTCTGAATCTTCTGAACCAGAATCAAGGTCAGAATCAGAATCAGACGCTGAAGAGGTATTTCCTGACTTTACTGTTAATTTTACTAAAGTTGAACTAGGAGAAAGTCTGAGTGAAATTCTAGAAAGATATCAGCAGCTTCGAGTCAAATTCAGGAACCTGAAAAAGGATCTTGCTTCTGACTCTGAAGAAAGTGAGTCTGAGATTAGAAAACTCTGATTTAAAAGAAAAGATTTCAAAACTAGAAAATGATTTACAAAACTCTTAGAAGGAAATAATCTCAAAGGATCCCAGTAATGCTGATAAGATCATAAAGAAATATGATCAAAGCTTTCAGAAGTTTTTGGCTAAAAACATAGATAGAAGCAAAATGGCTTCAATGATCTATGGAGTTAGCAGGAACGTCAGCATAGGTATAGGATACAAAGGCAAAGTATCCCAGCCTAAGAAAGTTAAGGATATAGTTATCAAACACACTCCTCTCTATTCTCACTTCACCACTGGGCAAACACATGATATAAAACATGCTGGTAAGGCGTTTTATACTAAACCAAAACTCAAACAGAATTTTGGAAACTCTAACAGTCATGGACCCAGAAAGATATGGGTACCAAAAGACAAAATCATCTATGTTGCAGATATTTTTAACAACAAGGTTGAAACTCCAGTATTAAAACCTGGACTCTGGATGCTCTCTACACATGGAGGAAAGAAAGCATATGTTCCAAAACCTGGAATTTAAAGGATTCACAGATTTCAGAGGCAATCAGAAACAAAAGTTACTGGCTCTGAATCTATTGGAAACAAGAATGGAAATACAATATCAGAAGCTCTCTAACGAATCTCAGATGTATCCAGGAGCAGATGTCACACCTTTTCAAGCAACTTCTGTCAGAGCAAGCCAAATAGAGCCTTTAACAGTTTTTAATTCTTGACAAAAAGGGGGAGAATGAAGAATATTTTGACTCATAATCAGAAGATCCTCAGGGAAGTATTTTATTTTCCCGTTATCTGAGTATTCTACTCAGGGGGAGCCTTTTAATTTTTGTTCTTTATATTCCATCAAAATATACTAGTTTTTGTCATCATCAAAAAGGGGGAGATTATTAGAACATAATTTGGTTCTACATCCCAGTAAGAGTTTTGATGATAACAAACACATGATATAAAGAACAAATATGCTCGCTATTAAAAAGTATCTTTACATGCAGGATGTTCTTATGTTAAAAAGATGTTCTGATGCAACTGGAAGTTCTACCAGAACATCACCAGAAGTTCTGATTATGCGAGCACAGAAGTTGAGAAGACAATGAAAGATTCAGGCGCATCAAATATGCATGACACACTTATATGAAGAAGTTCTGATTGAACTTCTGAATGCACCAGCACTGCGAAATAGAATCTTTGATATTATGATGTGCTAAATTATGATCAAGCTGTAAAGAGATCTCAACGGTAATATTCATCCTCTGATGTGAGAAGCTCTGAAGTGTTACAATTCCATCAATGCAAGATCATAAGTAACGGCTACAAACAGAAAAGGATCTCCTGATTTGGAAAGCTCATCAACTCGTATTATGGACTTATCAAAAGTATCTTCTTATGTCTCTATTGAAAGGCCTATATAAAGCAGACTAAAAGAAGATTTCAAGATGATGAACAACTGCGCTCATAAAGAAAACTCACGTGAAAAAGAAAACAACGCAGCTTTCATTCTTCATCTTCAACGATTCAATATTAAATTGTGTAATACATCACAAGTTTGTGATACTGTTTATTTAGAAACATCATTGTACACTTTTATTCAATTAACTGTTTAGTGAAATTCCTTGAGAAAACCGGGTTGTGGTTTTGGACTCAAGAAGACTTTAACAGTTGTTAAAGTAGAATTGTAATCAGTTTGATTAGTGAATTAAGTCCTCGTTGGAGAGAGGCGAAATCACCTTGGCGGGTGGACTGGAGTAGTTTAAGATCAAACGAACTAAGATAAAAGTAAACGTGTTTCTTACTTCATTGATTTTTAAGTTTCAATTCAACCCCCCCCCCCCCCCCCCCTTCTTGTGTTTTTCACTTCTTCATAACTGTGTCAGATAAAGATCCAGACGAGTTTTAGAAACACTATGGTTGATCCTACTTCACTACCACCAGCTCTAGTCTCTGATAAAGATAACTACAGTGTTAAACCTCCCATTTTTAATGGTGAAAAGTTTGAATACTGGAAATACAAAATATAAATTTTCTTTATAGGTCATGATGTTGATCTTTGGGATATGGTAGTTGATGGATAAGATCCTCCCACAAATGCTGCTGGAAAGAAGCTTGAAAGGAAAGATATGAATGATGAGCAAAAGAAGGATTATAAGAATCATCATAAAGCAATATATTGTTGCACGCTATTTCTTATATTGAGTATGAGAAGATCACAAATAGATACTCAACTAAGTTTATATTTGACTCTCTTAGAATGACTCATGAAGGAAATGATCAAGTCAAGGAGACCAAAGCTCTGGCCATGATTCAGAAGTATGAAACCTTCAAGATGGGGGACGATGAAACAATTGAGACTATGTTGTCAAGGTTTCAAAACTTAGTTGTAGGAATGATAGTTCTGAACAAAGGATATTCTACATCATATCACGTAAAGAAGATTATCAGAAGCTTGCCATCCAAATGGAGGCCTATGGTAACTACACTCAAGCTTGCAAATGATCCGAACAACACTTCTCTAGAAGAGCTGGTGAGTTCTTTGAGAAGTCACAAAATTGAGATAAAATAGGATGAACCTCAGAAGAGAGGAAAATCTGTTGTACTCAAATCAATCAGAAGATCTGAGAAGTTCAAAGCTCTTCAAGCTGGAGAGTTTGAGGATTCAAAAGAAGATTATGATGATGATGAAGATGAGTTGCCACTACTGTCTACAAGGATTAATCGTCTCTGGAAAATAAATTAAGGCAACAAGTTTAGAAGTACTAGAAGGACTAGTGGTTTCTTCGAGTCTACTTCTGGTCAAAGGAAATCTAGTGGCAAAGAAGTTACTTGTTATGAGTGCAACGAGCCAGGACACTACAAGAACGATTGTCCTGTACATCAGAAGGACAAGCCTAAGAAGAAAGCCCTAGGGAGCAAGAAGAAATGGGTGATGGAAACCCGGGATGATTTTGACTCTTCAGAAGACGACTCGAAAGAAGAACACGCTAAAGTGGCGCTGATGGCTCAATGTTAGAATTTCCGATGAAAAGATCCCTCCAAAAGATGAAGGAGATATGATTTAGACACAAAAGAGGTATTCTCTAAAGAGGTATTTTCTGAACTTAGTCATTATGAATTAACTTCTTCTTTATTTAATTCAAGGAACTTAAAAGTCCAACGAATTCATATCTTTTGAAAATAGTAAGCTTAAGAAAGATCTCTTCATTATTAATGAATAAAACTTTTTCTTAAAGATGTGAACTCTGCCCTCAAAGGCATGAGAACTCTTCCAGAAGCTTCTGACAGTAATAATGATGTCATTAATAAATATGACAAAGCCTTTGAGAAGTTCCTAGCCAGAAGCATAGGGAGAAGTATGATGGATTCTATGATCTATGACGTGAGAAGAAATTGGACAAATGGTGTTGGTTATAACTCCTATGACGAATCTAATTCTAATAAGGAAGACAAACCTAATACTCTTCATTCTCATTTTGTCTCTGTTGGGTCTGTACCTACAAATAAAGGAAAGGAAAAAGAGAAATCTGTTTCTGAACCTAAGGCAAAACCTTTGGCTAAACCTTCTCGTTTTAATTCCCGTAAATATGATTATTTTGTTGCTAAACCTAAAGTTTTTAAGAACTCTAGGAGAACTAACAAAATAGGACCCCAAGAAGTTATGGGTACCCAAGAAATAAATAATCTATGTTGCAGATATTCTCAGTAGCGCAATTGAAACACCAGTCATGGTACCTGGACTCAGGTTGCTTGCAACACATGGTGAGAAGAAGGTATATGTTCCAAAGTAGGGGGGTGATCAGATATGAAAGATCATAGGCTCTGGAATAGTTGGTAATGGTTATCATCCCTCTATAACTAATGTTTTACTTGTTGATGGATTAATGCATAATTTGTTGTCGATAAGTCAATTAAGTGATAATGGTTATGACATTATATTTAATCAAGAATCATATAAAGCTATTAGTTAAAAGGATGGCTATATCCTATTCAATGGTAAAAGGAAAAACAAAATCTTTAATATTAGACTTTCTGATTTTAAAGAGCAAAAACGTAAAATGTCTTATGTATGTTAATGAAGAGCAATGGAGTTGGCATAGGCGGTTGGGCCATGTCAGTATGAGAAGAATATCTCAGCTAAACAAGCTCAATCTAGTCATAGGCCTTTCTAATATGAAGTTCTCTTTAGAAGCTCTTTATGAAGCATGTCAGAGGGACAAGTTTTCAAAAACTTCTTTTAAAGCAAAGAGTGTTGTTTCTACCTTCAGACCATTGGAACTTCTGCTTATTGATTTGTTTGGACCAATTAAAATTGTGTCAATCAATGGAAAGAAGTATGGATTAGTCATAGTTGATGACTATAGAAGATGGACTTGGGTGAAGTTTCTTAGAAACAAGGATGAGTCACATTCAGTGTTCACCACCTTCTGAAACCAAGTGCAAAATGAGATGAGTCTCATAATTGTCAAGGTCAAAAGTGATCATGGAGGAGAATTTAAGAACAAACTCTTTGAGAAGCTGTTTGATAAGAATGTCATTTCCCATGATTTCTCCAGCCCTAGAACTCCAAAAAAAAAGGATTTGTAGAGAGGAAGAATATGACTTTGCAAGAAATAGCCAGGACCGTGATTTAAGAAACCAACATGTTAAAGCACTTCTGGGCAGAGGCTGTAAACACAACATGTAACATTCAGAACAATGTCTCTCTAAGACCTATTCTAGGTAATACTCCATATGAATTGTGAAAGAACAAGAAGCCCAATCTTTCTTATTTCCATCCATTTGAATGCTCTTGTTTTATATTGAATTCTAAAGAGAATCTTAACAAGTTTGATTCTAAAAGTCAAAGTTATATCATAATGGGATATTCTGAACTCTAAAAAGGATACATAGTATACAATAATGAAACACTTATTATTGAAGAATCAATCAATGTTAGATTTGATGATAAGCTTGACCTTGAAAAGTCAAAGCTAGTTAAAATATTTTCAGATCTGGAGATTACCTATTCAGGTGCAGAAGGTAATGAAGCTGCAACATATGGACAAGAAGTTAAAGGCTCATAAGATGCTTAATTAGAAGTTGCTGAAGCATAGAAAAAAATATCACATTCTAAGAAATTAATTCTGAATGATAAACTAAACCTGTCAGAACAGGATCATCTTTCAAGCCTTCTGAAGCGATGTTTCTAGGTTCGTGTCCCTGATAGAGTCTGCATCTGTCAGTGAAGAGCTTCTAGACAAAGATTGGATTTTAGCGATTCAAGAAGAACTCAATCACCTATCACAAGATGATGGCTTGCATGGAGAAAACATGCTCTTAGCATGCAAACCTTCAAAATGACTAATGACCTTCTAAGGTATGTATTGTTCCCATGTTAACTTTTGGGATGCGGTGCTTTAGAATAGTAAAGTTCTCATATATCAGAAGAATCATTGGTCAGATTATTCTCTTGAGAATTCCTCTGTCCGTTGAAAACTGAAGAGTTTACCCTAACAATTAATGTTTGATCAAGCGTGTACATTTACTCATTTGTCTGATTTTATCAGTTACTGAGTACCTTATATCAATTGATTGACATATTGGGTAAAAAACTTCGTTGGAATTAAAAAATTGTTAGTACACTTTATCCTTTTCATGTCTTAATTGTCCTCATCTCTCCCTGACATTTGTCTTGGAAATTATCATTATCTCTCCCTCCATAGTTTTCATTTATTAGTCTCCTAGTTTCGAGAATGATAGTTCTCTGAACTAAATTGTTTATCTTGTTAGTTACATTTTCTTCTATCCTATTTAAATCCCTCTATGTCTTTTGATTTCTCCATCCATTGCTTCCTATCCTTCATAAGTCTTTTTCTCTCTCCTTCTCTCTTTTTGATCATGTATTTAAAAATCTTCCATGGCGATGAGGATCTCCTTGAAGTCATTCCTGAACAACATCCTAACATTCCTTGATTGAGCAATGTCGAACTCAACTTAACCCAAAACATAATTGTGCAAGCTTGGTCTAGGTATGTTACAATGCTGCATGGAATAATTTATCCAAATCTAGTCAAATAATTTTGGATGTATGCTTCTGTAAGTGTCAATGGTTCCTTTATCAGCTCCAGTATTTTTGGTATCCCTATCACTATTACTCCATCAACCATTGTTGTTGTGGTTGGCTGTGTTCAAACGGGCAAAATTGTTGATCACTTTCGGTTAAAATACTCCTTTGTTAGAAGGCTCATCACCATTCATGACACCTTCATTATATTTGAACCTATCAATCCTGAGAACCTCATTCTTGTTGCTAAGGTTTGGTTTCAACTACTACTAACCAACTTTCTTCCGAGAAGTGTGAAAATGAACACTATGTCTTATGATGGCATACTTCTCATATACTTTCGTGCACATTATGTAAGGATCAACCTGCCTCAGAACATCTTCAACTATCTTAGGGACTTTATTACTGTTTCCAGAAATCAACATCACTCCTCTATCCCCTTTGGAAGTGTTCTATCTGAACTTTTCTATAAGGTTGGAATTGTTGGAGAAGTTCATCATGTTGGACCTTCCAATTCTCTTTTGGAATAAAGATGTGAAGTTCTTGAGGTGTAGATGGTTGGGTGGTTACCTCTGCTGGTACTTGTGTTATGTCTTTGGTGTTGTTTCTTTTTGTTGTCTTCCCTTGGTTGTATCGTGTATGTACTCCCTTCAACGAATAAAAGTTTATTTCGTGTATGTACTCCCTTTAGTATAATGTTTGCTAACATATCTTAATGCTCATTTCCATAGAGTTATCCCAAACATCTATATTCTTTTAATGCAAAATGACTTTTGTCTTTTAAATCTTTTTGATTTCTGACAAAGGGGGATAAAGAGTATATGATTTTGATAGTACTTACTCTTAGAATCTCAAACCCAAACATGATATAATGCTTTTGCTGCTAACCATATGTTTGATGTTTGATTCAGGAAATTTGTAAAAGCACTGATTTTCATAGACAGGTTATTTGGCTATCTGAAGATTATCATCTGGAAATTATAAGACAAGATCAAGATGCGTGAAGTATGCTCTAATGAGATAAGCATATAATAACAATGTATCAAGATGCATGAAGTATGATCTGATGATCTAAGCATCTAAGAATATTACATTCGTTAGAAGTTGTGAACTTGCTAAAAATGAATCATGTCATGATACTATGTATTGGTAAGAAGTTATAAACTTTCTAATTGGGTCAAAGGTGGAAATAGGCTCTGATACAATGTATGCTTCAAAAGTTGTGAACTTCGTGAAAATATGGTTAAATCAAGCTCTGATGCACCTATTGTTCAAAAGTTGTGAACTTTCTGAAAGTAAGGTAATCATGTGTTGATAACACCTATTGTTCAGAAGTTATGAACTTCGTGAAAATATGGTTAATCAAGATCTGATACCCCACTATTCAAAAGTTATGAACTTTCTGAAAGTAAGGTAATCGTGTCTCGACAATACCTATTGTCCAGAAGTTGCAAACTGTCTGAAGGTATGGTGATCAAAATCTGACGCTTCAAAAGTTATGAACTTTATGGAAGCAAGACAGGGTTGATCTGTTCATTGCATTTGTTTCAGAAGTTCTGAACTATCTGAAAGAATGTCAACGTGTGCTTTGGAAATGTTTGCTTCATTACCACGAAACTTTTCAGAAGTTGAAAACTGTCTGAAAGTTTTGTATTCAGAAATTGATAAACCAGACTCTGATACTTCACAAGTTAAGAACTTCTTGAAGTGTAGTAAGTCTACTTTCACCCAGGCATCATTTAGAGGTTGTGAACCTTCTGAAGACATGGTCAAATGACATGGTCTAAAACATGCTTTAAAGATATGGTCTAAGACATGATCTAAGATATGGTCTAAGACATGGTCTAAGACATGTTCTAAAGACATGGTCTAAGACATGATCTAAGACATGGTTTATGACATGGTCTAAAAGACATGGTCTAAGAAATGGTGGTATGAGACATGTTCTAAGACATGTTCAGAAGACATGGTCTAAGACGTGGTCAAAAAGATATGTTCAAAAAACATGGTCAGTCAGGAATTGGTTCAGGTGCTGAACCTTCTGATGACATGATACTTTGCACCTTATGGGGGGACGATTCAAGTTTCTAGAAGAACTATTGAATTATTTCGGATGTTTGGTGCGAGTCATCAAGATAGTAACTAAATAGGTTATGATACTTCATAGTATTCTGATAGTAAGCCAGGTTCTGAGATGAAGACCAGGAATTTCTAGTCAGACTCTAATGAGACGTCAATGGAGAAGTATTCCTTCTCTATGTTACCTTATGTACTGCAAAATTCATTTTGTGAGTCTTGGGCTTAGGGGGAGTATCTAAACAAGCATAAATGAGATTTTTGGTATTAACAGATTCAGGGGGAGATGGTTAACTTTTTTGAATTTGCACCCTATGGTGATTACCCTATATGAATTGTTCTATCAAAATATATTGTTTTGACATCATAAAAAAGAGGGAGATTGTAAGAACAGGATGTTAGAACATAATTTGGTTATACATCCCAGTAAGAGTTTTGATGATAACAAACACATGATATAAAGAACAAATATGCTCGATAATAAAAGTATCTTTACATGCAGGAAGTTCTGATGTGAAAAAGATGTTCTGATGCAACTGAAAGTTCTGCCAGAACATCACCAGAAGTTCTGATTATGCGAGAACAAAAGTTGAGAGGACCATGAAAGATTCAGACGCATCAAATCTGTGTGACACGCTTATATGAAGAAGTTTTGTTACAACTTCTGAATGCACCAGCGCTATGGAACAAGATCTCTGATACTCTGATTTGCAAAGTTCTGATATAAGTTGTAAAGGACTCTCAATGGTAATATTCATCCTCTGATGTGAGAAGCTCTAAAGCGTTACAATTCCATCAATGCAAGATCATAAGTAACAACTACAAACAGACAAGGATCTCCTGGTTTAGAAATATCATTAACTCATATTATGGACATACCAAAAGTATATTCTTATTGCATGGTGTTGTACCCCAAAATTTTCCCTCCCATTTCCTCAACATTTTCTCATCACAAAACCCTTGGAGATCAAGATCCAGTTAGGGTTTCCTCTGCTCAAGACTTCTCCTTGCACTGTTGACCCAAATTAGGGTTTGTTTTTGAACAAATATATTTTGACCTAAAATTCCTAAGATGACTTTCATGCTTCATGTTGGACTCCCAAGTTTATCCATACCAAGTTTCAAGTCCTGATTCCAAATTTTGCCCAGTCAATTGGACAGTTGACCTAGAAATCAACTATATTGGGGAAAAAGTCAACTGTGGCCAATTGACAGTCAAATCTCATGAAAATTGACCCACATCAACATTATGAACTCACATGGACCATTTGATAAAGTTTGGATCACAATTCCACAAGAAATTTGATCAGATCATCAAAAGGGCAAAATGGTCATTTTTAGGGTTTTGACTGCACAAAGGCAATTTTTGACTGTTTGACCTAGCCAATGACAAACCAAGCTCACATATGGACTCAAGGACCCCATGGAATTATCTTGACATGCTCAACAAGTTCAAAAGATCCCAAATGCACAAGATTGACAGTTGAATTTCCCAGTCAATTGATCAATTTTGACTGTATACTGAAAAGTCAAACTTTGACTTTTTGGTCAAAATCAAGTGTCAAGATTCATTTTTCATCAAAACATGCCAAATCATGAAACTTGTTCATCAAGAAATCAAGAATTGCAATTTAGGGTTTGAAATGAAGATTTTTCATAACTTAGAATTTTTCTAAGTTATGAAAAACCCTAATTTTTTCCTAACTTTGCCCCACTTTCTCACCAAGATTCATTTGGATTCAAGCAAAAGTCAAAACATGAAAGTTGTAGCCTATTGCAAAATATACAACTTTTATTCACAAAGTTTTCCAAAAAGAAGCTTGTAGCTCAAGTTACAATTTTTGGAACAAGGGTACCAAACCATTCTTAACTTAGAGAAAATTTTACCTATTTTAGGCAAGGTTTTTACCTAACTTCAAGACCATTTTTCATATGCTTCCACTTGGAATTTCAATTTGCATTTCAAAGATGGATTGTAGTACACATTCCAAGCTTTCCAAAATGTCCAAGAACTCCTCAAACAACCTCATGGTTAGAGAGAATCGAATTTGGTAATATGGGAAAAACTCACTTTTGATTTGGCCAAGTTACATGTTCATACATTTGTGCCATTTTGAATTCAGCATGCTTTCCTTGATTACATGTCTTTTATCTTAATTACACTCCTTAATTTAATGCCAATCCTTTGTGCCAAGGTGTTGTTCTATGAGTTTGGACATTGTATGCAAGTTTAATCCATTTTTAGATAAAGCATTATATCCATTTTGGAAAAGTTGCACTTTATGTCTAAAGCAAATCCAAGCAAGTACAGTTAAGATCTCTTTGGCACAAGTTTATGAGTTAATTACACTGATCAAGACTGAGTTATACATCATAGAATGGGGGCCTGTACAGGCTAGAAACACCAACTTGCCATCTCTTGCTTAAAGTGTAAGAAACTTGCCATAACACATACCAACTATCATCTCAGCTAACCAAGCCTTAAGTAAACTTGTCAAACACTTTCTAAAGATCCATTCTGAGCTAGAACACGACCCTAACATCTCCATTGCCTTCTCATTCACAGAATCACCATTGAACTGCCCAAAACAGGGCATCCCTGCAGTTTGAGTTCCATAGCTCAAACCTTCCATGCATTCCTACTAAAAACACTTCAAACACATTCCATAATATCCATATAAACTATTCCAAACCTTGAACTGAGACTGTAACAGCCATAGCACCATTTGCCATTTCCATTTTTCTATCTTGCAGGTGGACTTCTGCAGCTTGATTTGGCACGATTCAAAACACACCAAGCATTGGAATAGCATCACTACACTTCAGGCAAGCTGTACAAATCATCATCTTGCCCTGAAAGCTCCTCCATTGCAAGGCACGATTCCAATTGAACAGGTATATTCATGAAGTTCTATCTCTCAATATAGGCATTGTTAGCTTTAGGTTTGTGAAGAAAACATGTCACATTCATAGCCCTGAACATGCCCATGTAATTAGATTTCATTTATATTATGTGTGCTTAGAGAATTTTAAGTCTGAACATTGAACAAAAACTAGGTCAGGAATTGGGGGAGAAGAAATTCTCTCTCATCTTAGAGAGTTAAGACAAGTTCTTTATATGGTTGGATTCGTCTTTTAATGTTCTACATTTTTCATGTTGTGAGTTTTGCTTGAAAGTCCAGGAATTGGGAGATAGAAAACGCGTGGATGGTTGTTCAAACATTGTTCTGAGGTTGAAGATGAAGTCTTCTTGGGCTGGGCCTGAGTTGACTTTCTTTTTACACCATGCTTTTGCTTTTTCACCCCCTAGGCCCATTTTGCTTATTTTCATGATTTTTTTTTACTTTTCTTTTTTTGTTCTGACTTATTTATTTTTTCTTATAATATTAAAAATATAAAAAATATTTTTTACACCATTTTCATATTTATTAGGTATTTATTTGTTTAGATTAATATTTGTACATAAATAAATATATAAACATACTTTTATTTGAAAATACTAAAATAATGCAAACACATTTTATTTTCCATTTTTATTTTCTTTTATCTTCTGAAAATATTTTATATAAAATATACTTTTTTTTATAAATATTAAATATTATTATTTTTGTATATATAATATATATTTAGAAAATAATACAAATATATATATATACTTATTAGAATATTTAGGACAAAAATACAAAAATATATACATTTTTATTTTATTAATATTTGACATTAAAAATACCCTTTTTACAAATATACTTCATTTTTATTTTTATTTTTGTATATAATAAATAAACATTGTACATATTAAATAAATAATACCTTTTACCTAATAAAATTAGGGTTTTACCCTAAACATAAAAATACCCAAAAATTAATACTTTTTATTTTGTTCACTTGACATATAAAAATACTCTTTTTCATACACATAAAAACATTTTTTTTGCATCTTGCATATTTATTTTATTTCCATTTAATTTGTGCAATTAAATATCTTGTAAATAATTCAAAATTGATGTAATAGTCTAGTGTTGTACCCCAAAATTTGCCCTCCCATATTCTTCAAGATTTGCAAAGAGCATGCTTCAAAATCTCCCCAAGGGTTGCATAGTTCAAGGACCTCCTAACAGTCAAAAACTAGGGTTTTGGTTCTGGCAAAGAAGTTGAAGTTTCCAAGGGTCCAAACAAGTCCCACATGCCTACAAACATGGTCAAGCATCCTCATACCAAGTTTCAAGGCTTACAGCACAAAATTGCACAGTCAAAAACCCTAATTGCCCTACAGTCAACTGCAGGGGCAAAATGGTCATTTGACAGTCAAAAGTCTAAATTTTTGGTCAACATCTTATTTTGAAGCCACAAACATCATTTTATCAATTCTTGATCATGATTCTCAGGGCATGGCTCAAAAAGTCTCAAGATGCAAAAGTTTCCATATTTGGACAGTTGAAAAAGTCAACTGTAACTTGACCAAGGCATAACTTCCACATGGTTTATCAGAAAAATTCCATCCAAAGCTCATTTTGAAGAGAATCACATTTCCTACGACTCCTCTTCACACTTCAAGTCCAAGAAATGCTCTCACAAAAAGTTATCAATTTCAACATTATAGGTCATTTTCAAAAGTCAACAAAAAGGGACCTTAAGTCAAAGACCATAACTTGAGATTGGTAAATCAAAATGACATGGGACCAAAGGCATTGGTTAGAGGACTTCAAGACCTTTCCAAAATGTCCAAGAACATGATCAAAGCTTAAACATTGAGCAAGATATGCCTTGTGGAAGTTGGGAAATTTTTGGGAATTTTGAAAAGTCAACTTTACTTCAAATGCCTCAAATTTGCTAATGGGCCACATTTTCTTCCAAGATTCATCATCCAAAGGCTATTCACGATCATTTGGCCCAAAGAGGATTTATTTCATCATTTTTTATTATTTATTTGAATTTTTAATTACTATTAATTCATTTAATTAAATAAAATATGAAAAAAAATACTAAACCAATGTGATTGAATCTTTTTATGCAGTATAATCACTCATTGGCTCCTCAAGATTTCGTCCATACCAAAATTGGAAGGTTTGGCCATGATTGACATCAAAATCACATGGAAAAAGATTTGAAAGATATGCATGAAAATCAAATATTCCATACATCAATGCAAAGGGTTTTGGATCCAAATTTCAACCCTAATCCATCACATACATAAGCCAGAAGCTAGACCTAATGAAAGGGACCTGAAAGCTGCGCCTCATCTCAAGAACAAAGTTTGTACTTTTTGTCAAAATTTTCAAAAACTGAAAACACGATTCCAAGGAGTTTCAAGGCAAAACATTGACTCCATTACATTCCTGAGGCATCAGGGAACATTTCTGGATCAAAACCACTGATTCTAACGCAAAGAATTGGTAGAAACATGTCTCACTTTTCATGAAAATATGCATAATCGTGTTTCAATTTCTGGGCATTTTTCATACCATTTAATTGTTGTTTTACACTAATCCAATCATGTTGAAGCTAACCATGTATTTTAATTGAGTTTTTGTGCATTGTATGAGAAATCACCATTGAAGCTTTCTAGGTTTTCAGAGGTCACGAATTGGGGTTTCCTTGTTCTGGAAAAATTGAGACATGAGACCCACGCCATTAGAACCAGAAGATCATGACCAATTGATTCCATACATCGCACCTAATTTATGAACCACGATGGCCTATTCGCTATTTTTCTGTTCATCATTTAGTGGGGGTTTAAAACCCCCGCTATTTAGTTTGTTTTTCAGGCAAAATGCAGAACGAGTGGAGAAGAAGGCATGCTGTCAACCAGCCATTGGTCTATTCAAGTTTAGCGCGTTTTTTTGAATTAACGTCATCAGCGTGTTTTGTTTTATATATTATTTATTTTCCATTAATGTTACAAAGAAAGCAAATGGCATAGTTGGTTGGTGCGTTGTCCTCTGAACATTGGGACCTGGGTTCGATTCCCAGGTCCCCTCACTTTCTTGATATATTTTGTTTCCATGTGATTCTATGCAGCGTGCCTCTTAATGACCATCATGTGTCCCCATAATCTGACGTGCCACGCACCCACTAAGATCCAACCAAAGGCCCTGATCTGAAGAGTACCATGTGCGTAAGTCAACCAGGCCACACGCCAGCATGAAAAGTCAACAAGGCCAAGGGTCTATTGGGCCTAATTGCTGGGACAAAACCTCCAAACTGGGGTCAACACCCCCCAAGGGTTTGCATTTCTTTTCTTTTTCCTTATTTTATTTTTATTTGTTTAATTTTAATTTAATTAATCAAATTAATATTTTCATAATATAAAAAATAACAAAAAATCAGAAAGTCATAAAAATTAAAATATATTTTCTTTAATAAATAAATTGTATTAATTAATTTAGTTAGTTCTAGGTTTAAACTTTAATATTTTTTGTAATAAATTAAAAAATGTAGAATTAGGGTTTTAATTCCTTTTATTCCTTTTTTTCTTTTTCACCATATTAATTATTAATTATTATTTTTGTCAATAAACGACCATGTAAATAATTAGGTTAATTTTAGGTTCAACTTTAACATTTTTTTTATAAATTAAAAATAGTTAGAACTAGGTTTTAATTCAATTTAATTCTTACTAAAAGTCCATAAATACAAAAAAACTCCAAAAAAATCTTTCCTTTTTTATTTTAACTTAATCAATTTAATTAATTTCGTAATTTTAATTCAATTTCTTTAAAAGGGTCCAACGCCCTCGCATTCCCGACTTTAATTCTCTTCGCATTTTTATTTCTTTTTGTGAATATAATGTAATTCTCCCAAAGCTATGTAATAGATCAATTAGGGTTTTATTTCTCGCACTTTATTTTCAAATCGGGTCCTGGATTAATTTGGCGATGTGGACCCGCGCCTTTGTAATAGCGTAGGACCTTTATATTTCTCACAACTTTTAAACTGTTAATTAAACTGCATGAAAGAATGAATGTCAAAGTAAAAGCAATGCGTAGATCACCCATACATGACAAGACAAAAATAAATGAACATGACACACAAATCACACACCACCCCTAGGGTACGCCTCACTGTTGCCTTGCCCCTCGAAAGGTGATCGTCGAGTAGAGGACGTTTTAGTAAGTCCTCGTGATCCAGGAACCTGGCATGAGGGTAGCTTCTAAGGTGTCTTCCTATTGCTCCGGTGATCACCATGTCCCGAACCTTCGAATTGACCCGAACACCTCCAACGGTGGTGCTACCTACCTCTCAATGGTGGGATGGCACTACCTTAAGGACATTTACACAGACGAATTCCTTAGGGTAGGTAGACGACTCTAGATACTTGCTCTAATTTCAAAAACAAATTCAAAAAATACTTTTCACACCGACACCTTTTCAAAAAGCTTTCGAAAGAAATTTTTCAAACACTCTTGAGGACTGATATAAGAGTCGAACTGAAATTTTCAAAGAACTTTTTTTAAATCCCACAGTTGAAAAGCAAACAAACCATTTTTGAAAACACAAATGAGCAAGTATCTAAGAGCCCATGGATAACCATGGATAGAAAGGGTGCTAACACCTTCCCTTTCTATAATCTACCTCCCAAACCGAGAGCAATCTCTATAAGGAATTTTTCTGTGCTTTTGTCCTTTCCATTTGGAGAAAATAAAAGACGGTGGCGACTCTTGCTTCCGCGACATTTCACGAACCAGCATTAAAAACAATCAGTTCCAGATCCACCGATCACAGAACTGGCGACTCTGCTGGGGATATTACTTAAAGTGAGGTGTACCTTAGGATTAGTTCATAACTGTGTTTTCAATTGTATTGATTTGCTTGCTTTAAATTGTGGGACTGTCTTGGGAGTTCTATAGATCCTAACCCGGATTTGGGGATACCTTCTAGAAAGTAGCAACAAGGCTGTGAGGGAACTGTGCGGGGTATACCGACATGGTTGAAACAGTCTGCTACGTTGATGTGGCACTTTGGTGTGTACCGGTAACCCTTGAGTTCAGTCAAGGAGAGTACGGGGCCTCCGCGTGGTGTCGTGAAGCATCAACAAACCTTAGGAACCTTAATTGAACTATCTTGGCCTCTTTAGGGTAGTGAGATAACTGACTTTGGTGCAGTCCGAGGTTGGTTGATACTCGATACTACACTCAATTGAGGGTTGCTTTCCTGGAATATTTCGGTCGCCAGTTCAGTGGCTAAATCGAAATGATGAACAATGAAAGCAATCCGGTGATATTGGGACCCTTAGAACCCGGTTACTTCTAATAGGACAGGTTGAGCCCACCAACTTCAAGAGGGTAATACCCAGACCCCATGCTGGCCTTAAACTCTAAGGGCTTGTCTTGTGTGACTTGTGTGCCTTACATGTTTGCCTTTGTAAATATCTGTGGTGTGTTTAATCATAGCATCATGACATCATCCAGCATCATATGCATTGACTAACCATTTCAGGGGTTCGAATTTTCATCTTTGTTCTTGTTTTGTAGGACATGGAAACTGTTCGCAGAAAGACAATTCAAATCAGCCTTGTAAGGATCCCTCCTCAGCTTAAGGAGCTTATATCCAGGATTCCCGAGAGCTCTTCATTCAGTGAAAGATATGGAAGACTCCTCAGCTTGGTCAATACCAACATTGAGGAAGATATGATAAAGGTCCTGTTCCAGTTCTTTGACCCTCTGCATCATTGTTTCACTTTCCTGGATTATCAGCTGGTACCTACATTGGAAGAGTTCTCCCGGCTTCTGAAGATCCCTATCCTTGATCAACTACCCTACAACGGTACAGAAAAGGAACCCAAGCTTGAAGAGATTGCTAAAGCCTCACACCTACAATCATCTGACCTCAAGGGACATTGGGAAGTTATAAGTGGTATCAAAGGGTTCTTAGCCAGATTTCTGTTTGAGAAGGCCCATGAATGTTGGAACTCCCTTGACTTACAAGCTTTTGAAGAAGTTGTGGCCCTCCTTGTCTATGGTTTGGTGTTGTTCTCTAACCCAGACCAGCTTATAGATATCAGTGCTGTCCAGATCTTCATGTCCAGGAATCCTATACCTACGTTGCTGGGGGACATCCTTCACTCATGTTACACTCGAACCATGAGAAAAAGAGGTGTCCTTATGTGCTGCACTCCCCTCCTGGGAAGGTGGTTTATTTCGCACCTTCCACAATCAGCTTTGAAGAACGAGCGAGGTTTGAGATGGTCACAACGGTTGATGACTCTTACACATGCAGATATACATTGGTGCCCTCGGTCCAGAGAGGATGTCACTATCATTGATCGTTGCGGGGAGTACCCTAATGTTCCTTTACTTGGAATCAGAGGAGGTATTACTTACAACCCATGCCTGGCTTGGAGACAGTTTGGTTATGCTCGGAGGGATGGTCCTCATGACATGCTAATTCCTGACATAGTTTTTGACTTCGACAACGATGCACAAGGACTTCGCCAGAGATTTATCAGAGCTTGGAGGATGCCAAGTAGGATAGACAGTAAGACACTGGGGCACAGGAACTCCATCCCGTTGGAACCTTATCTCAAGTGGGTATGCGCCCGCTCCCAGAAGTTAGTAATGCCTTATCCTCATATGCTCCCTGTGATCAAAGAGCCAGTCTTGGAAGGAGAAGTATCCTACACCATTCAGCATCCTGACATGCCCACGTCCTGGGAAGAGATGCAGAAGAGCTGGATCCAGCTTAAGGAAGAACGGAATACTCTTGAGACCAGCCTACATGCTAGTGAAAAGAAGGTCTTGGAGCTCACCCGCCTATTGCATGAGGAGAGGAATCTCAACACCTACATAGCTCCAAAGAGGATGCGTAGTGTCTTTTGGGATTGATTTGCTTTGTAATATGTGCCCATGAGGCTTTGATGTACTGAACAATTATTTCCTTAATGATAACGTGTGTTCCTTTTTGTCTACAACAAATTTGAACTTTCGAACCCTTGAATGCATTGCATAAACACATATCATTCATCATGTGCATAGCAGGTTTTTCTTCTTTTCAGGTTGCTTACTGTTCTTCGCTGTTTATTTCAGCATCATGAATCCTGACTCATCATCAACCGAGATGTCTATCAAGGCTCTTCAGGCGCAGAACGCGCAATTTCAGGAACTAATCATGGGTTTGGCTCAGGGCCAAGAAGAGCTGAAGGCTCTGCTCCTGAAGAAGGAGAAGAAGAAGAAGAAGAGAAATGTTCTTTTCAACTCGGGCCGAAGGTTTGGCAACACTCTGCAGAATGAAGAGGCTGGTTCTTCTATAGGCAAGAGCAGTCCCCAGGGGGGAAAAGGTCCTAGTCCGGTAGTCTCTGACAATGAGACTGACTTTAATGAGGAGCAGTATCCTCCGGCTGAAGACCGGTATAAGCAGTTGGAAGACAGACTGAATGCTATGGAGATCCAACAAGTGCCTGGGCTGGATTTCGGAGACTTGGGTTTGTCTACTGGTGTGATTATTCCTCACAAGTTTAAGGCACCATCCTTCACCAAGTACGACGGGGCATCTTGTCCCAAGCTACACCTCAGGTCTTATGTGCGGAAGATTCGACCGTACTCAGTGGACAAGAATTTGTGGATCCACTTCTTCCAGGAGAGTCTTTCAGGGACTCATCTCGAATGGTTCTATCAGCTGGATGGGACCAAGGTTCGTAACTGGGAGGAGTTGGCTACTGCTTTTTACAAGCAGTATCAATATAATGCCGACCTTGCCCCTACACGTACCCAACTCCAGGGTATGTCGCTAGGTTCAAGCGAAGGTTTTAAAGAGTACGCACAGAAGTGGAGGGATCTGGCTGGTAGGGTGCAGCCTCCGTTAACTGACCGGGAGTTGGTAGACATGTTCTTAGGGACCCTATCTGGGCCATTTTTCAACCATCTTATCGGTAACTCGTCTGCAGGGTTCACTGATCTTATTCTGACTGGAGAGAGAATAGAGGCTGGGATGAAGTCTGGTAAAATTCAGAAGGGTGCATCTGCAAGTTCTAAGAAGAAGCCCTTTAAGAAGGAGGCCAGTGCTGTATATGGGTCTAGAAGACAAGAGAAACCTGAGCGCCGCCAATCTGTCAATGCGGTGATGATTGCTAAGCCTGCTGCCACTCCTCGGCAAACCAATCCTCAAAGGACTGAAAGACCTAGAAGGGAGTTTACCCGTTTGAGCATGACCCTATCGCAGATCTTGCCGCAGTTGCTGTCCACTAGCTTAGTGACTGTCAGGGAGGCCCCGAAAGTTGTGAATACTGCTTCTCCGAAATACAATCCAAATGCCCGCTGTGCTTATCACTCCGATAGCCCGGGGCATTCCACTGATGACTGTTGGGCCTTAAGGAATAAGCTGCAGGACCTTATTGATACGAAGGAGGTACAATTTGAGGCATCTGAGAAGCCTAATGTAGTGACAGCTCCCCTGCCTGCTCATGGAGTGAATGCTATTGGGGACGATGATGAAGTGGACGAAGCTGAGTTCGACAACTGGATTTACCCGGCAACCGACAGTGAACCTAGCAATTGGATTGCAAAGGACAACCTACTTGTTTCTCTTGTTACTGAGTAATGAATTCTTTTGTTTTGTTACTTGTAATAAACAATTAAAACTCTATGGCCCGGTGCCTTACCCGGGGCACCGTGGCTCCATTTGTGAGGGTATATTAATTGTCATTTCATATATCATGAATAAAGATCTTGGACATTTTCTCGCATCTCAAATCTTATGCTCCTTTTCTTTCTTTCCTTTCCTTATATATTGCAAAAACAGCTGTATTTACACACACTCACTCATACAGGTTTCAATCCACTCTGGATCTCACTGGTAACGACTCTGCTACTGCCAGTTATGACTTCGAAAATCCGATCAACTTAGCCGAAGACGAAGGTGAAGATGATTGCGAAGTGCCTGGCGAGCTTGCAAGACTATTACTCCAGGAAGAGAGGGCAATTCAACCACATGAAGAGCCAGTGGAAACAATAAATCTGGGTACTGAGACGGACATGAAGGAGGTAAAGATTGGTGCCAACCTAGAGCTTAGCGTGAAGCAACGGTTGACTCAAATGTTACATGATTATATGGAGATCTTTGCCTGGTCCTACAAAGACATGCCCGGGCTGGATACCGATATTGTGGTCCATCATTTGCCTACCAAGGAAGACTGCCCTTCGGTTAAGCAAAAGATCCGTCGTATGCGTCCAGAGATGTCTGAGAAGATCAAAGCCGAGGTTATGAAGCAGTTTGATACCGGGTTCCTTGCAGTGACTTCTTACCCTCAGTGGGTTGCTAATGTGGTGTCGGTACCAAAGAAAGATGGAAAGGTCAGAATGTGTGTCGACTACAGGGATCTGAACAGGGCCAGCCCCAAAGATGACTTCCCTCTACCTCACATTGATGTCCTGGTTGACAATACTGCTCAGCAAAAGGTGTTTTCTTTCATGGATGGCTTTTCAGGCTATAATCAGATCAAGATGGCACCTGAAGACATGGAAAAAACTACCTTTGTTACTCAGTGGGGCACCTTCTGCTACAAGGTCATGCCTTTTGGACTGAAAAATGCTGGGGCAACCTACCAACGTGCCATGGTTGCTTTATTTCATGACATGATCCATCATGAGATAGAAGTGTATGTTGACGACATGATCGCAAGGTCCCAGACTGAGGAAGAACACCTAGATCATCTGCAGAAATTGTTTGACCGTCTGAAACTGTACAAGCTGAGGTTGAACCCGAACAAGTGCACCTTCGGGGTAAGATCTGGAAAGTTGCTAGGCTTCGTTGTAAGTGACAAGGGTATTCAAGTGGACCCTGCCAAGGTCAAAGCCATTCAAGAGATGCCAGTTCCTAAGACAGAGAAAGAGGTCAGAGGCTTTTTAGGACGCCTGAATTACATTGCTCGATTCATCTCGCACCTAACCGCTACCTGTGAGCCAATCTTCAAGCTGCTGAAGAAAGATCAGGTAGTACGTTGGAATGATGAATGTCAGGCCACTTTTGATAGAATCAAAGAGTATCTCCAAGAACCACCCATCCTTATGCCACCGGTTGAAGGGAGACCTCTGATATTATACATGACAGTACTCGACAACTCAATGGGGTGTGTGCTGGGGCAGCATGACGAGTCTGGCCGAAAAGAGCATGCCATTTATTACCTTAGCAAAAAGTTTACCGACTGTGAGACCCGATACTCACTGCTCGAGAAAACTTGTTGCGCTTTGGTATGGGCTGCTCGCCGGCTGAGACAGTATATGCTGACTCACACTACCTTGTTGATCTCAAAGATGGATCCTATAAAGTACATATTTGAAAAGCCTGCTCTGTCTGGGAGAATAGCAAGATGGCAAATGATCTTGACGAAATACGACATTCAATACACGACTCAGAAAGCCATCAAGGGAAGTGTATTGGCAGATCACTTGGAACATCAGGCAGTAGACGACTATCAGTCAATGAACTTTGAGTTTCCAGACGAGAGCATCATGATTGTGACTGATTGTGAAGTACCTGGACCGGATGAAGGACCCGAGGAAGGATCCCGATGGTCTATGCACTTTGACGGAGCCTCCAACGCTTTGGGTAACGGTATCGGCGCTGTAATCATATCTCCTCAAGGCACTCATACTCCACTCACTGCCCGGCTATGTTTCAACTGTACCAACAACATGGCGGAGTATGAGGCATGCATCATGGGTCTTCAAGCTGCGATCGACCTAAGGATCAAGTATCTGAGTGTCTTCGGAGATTCCGCTCTCGTGATCAATCAGATCAAAGGAGAGTGGGATACGAAACATCCGAATCTTATTCCTTACAGAGAATATGTGTTGACCTTGATCCCCCACTTCACAAAGATAACCTTTGAACACTTTCCGAGAGAGGAGAATCAGCTGGAGGACGCGTTAGCTACAATGTCTTCTATGTTCAAGGTCAAATGGGACAATGAGGCTCCCCGGATCATCATCTGGAAACTGGACGAACCGGCATACTGTTGTGATCTTGAGACTGAATTGGTGACTGAGAAGCCTTGGTACCATGAGGTGAAGAGATATTTGGAAGCTCAGGAATACCCTGAAGGTGCGTCTGTCAATGATAAGAAGTTTCTGAGAAGGTTCGCAGCGAAGTTCTTCCTTAGCAATGGCATTATGTACAAGTGAAACCATGATTCGACCTTACTGCGTTGTGTGGACAAGACAGAAGCAGAAAGGATCATGGAAGAGCTACATGAAGGGACCTTTGGGACACATTCCAGTGGACACACTATGGCGAAGAAAATCCTTCGGGCAGGGTATTTCTGGTCCACAATGGAAGCTGACTGCTACCAACATTCCCGGACATGCCATAAATGCCAGATATATGCAGACAAGGTGCATGTTCCTCCAGTTCCTCTAAATGTCCTGACTGCGCCTTGGCCGTTTGCAATGTGGGGCATAGATATGATCGGTGAGATTAAACCTACGGCATCCAACGGACATCGATTCATCCTGGTAGCGATTGATTACTTCACAAAGTGGGTTGAGGCAGCTTCCTACACTACGGTAACCAAGACTGTTGTGGCACGGTCCATTCGGCATAATCTGATCTGTCGATACGGCGTCCCAGAAAGGATCATTATAGACAACGGTACCAATCTGAATAACAAGATGATCACTGAGCTCTGCGAGCAGTTTAAGATACAGCACCACAACTCTTCTCCTTACAGACCGAAGATGAATGGGGCTGTAGAAGCAGCAAATAAGAACATTAAGAAAATCGTGCAGAAGATGGCAGTGACTTATAAAGATTGGCACGAGATGTTACTGTTCGCTCTACATGGGTACCGTACCTCAGCCAGGACGTCAATCGGGGCAACTCCTTTCTCCTTGGTCTATGGTATGGAGGCAGTCTTACCGATCGAAGTGCAAATACCCTCTCTCCGGATAATGAAGGATGCAGATCTGAACGAAGATGATTGGATCCAGACACGACTTGATAAGCTAAACCTTATTGATGAAAAGAGACTTGCTGCTATTTGTCATGGTCAGACGTGCCAGAAACGGATGATCAGGGCATTTAACAAAAAGGTCAGACCACAGGAATATCAAGTTGGGGATCTGGTAATCAAACGTATCATCCTTCCTCAGAGTGATCCAAGGGGCAAATGGACCCCTACGTACGAAGGGCCATTTGTGGTTAAACATGTGTTCTCAGGAGGAGCCTTGATCCTAACCACCATGGATGGTGACGACCTTCCTCACCCCGCCAATGCAGACATAGTAAAAAGATACTACGCATAAAAAAGACCCGCTAGGTTGACATACCTAGGCAAAAATTAGGGCTTCCCGGCGAACCAAAAGGGTTCGGGCAAAATGAAGGGATGAAATAAAAAAATCTGTACACCCGGCAAGTCGAAAACCTGAAAAGGCGGCTTGGGCAAAAATGGGTATCCCGGTGGACTGAAAACCCGAAAGGGCGGTCCAGGCAAAAGTTAGGGATAAAGCGTAATACTATGTCTCATTGGATCACTTTGCATCCAGAATCCGGTATCTACATCAAGTTCAGACGGCATCGATCAGTCAACTTCATCTTCAACTAAGGTCATCAAGTGATGAGACACTCGGAGATATAAAGGCAATAGCAGAGTTGAAACCCAGTGGATCATTCATTTCACACAGCTGTTTTATTTTCTCTTGTACAAATTTGTATAAACTCTTTTGTTCGGCGGCGTTCTCTTACTAGGACGCCAGCCTCTTGTACATAAACGCCTATTTACAGGCAAATTCAAAAATCAATACAAATATACTTTTCAGTTAAAATTGCCAATCGTTTTTCTTTTTTTGTTTTGTTTTGCGAAGAACGTCCAAGGTTCAATTTGTGATATATACATTGACACTAATTGCTAACTCATAAATATTTGCATACGAAACAAAGGATTAATTACAGGTAACATTAGAAACAGGGGCAATAAAGAGTTTGCTAGGCAATCTAATTGTTCTGTCCTCCAAGGTATCAAGGTAGGTTCGGCTGAAGAACACAACCAGTATATCTTAAATCCCCAGAGAGTAAGCCAGCAAGTCAGTGCGCCCTCCCCAAGCAAAGCTATTATCAGCCTTAAGGAAGTTGGGTATCCCCCGCAGATCTCAACATTCCCCAGCTCGAGATACGAATATTCTTAACAAGCATCCCCGGCAGTCTTGGTCTAAAGATTGTTCCCCGGCGGTATATCAAACATTCAATGGAGTCATTTCCCCGGTACAATTCAAATCTTCCCCCAAGAGAGTCCAATCTAGTTCCCCAGGAAAGTTGGAATTCATCTCCCCAAGCAGTAAGCTTATCCCCAGTAGATTCTGGAAGCTTATCCCTCGCAGAGCATGAACGCGTCTCCCGGCTTTATTCAAAGGTTATTTCCCTACCAGGATATAACTGGGTTATCCTCAGCCAAAAGCCACGGAAAGATCGTTCTCGGCGAAGTCTTCTTATCCCCAGCGAAGTCTATTAACACTTCCAACATAATAACGGTATCCCCAGCGAAGTTACCATCAACATTTCAGCAAAGTATCTCTCTCCCCACAGAGTATTGCTTCCCAGCAAGATCGTTAGAGTACTTTTCTCCCCGCAGAGTAATCCATTCGCCAAGTTTATTCCCCAACGGAGTTATCTTCTCCTACTGGTATTCTTGCAACTATCATCCCCAGCGGAAGCAAAGATCTATTTTTCAACATCAGCCCAGGAATGACTTCCTGGCACCCGTCAAGGATTTATTTTCCTAAGACGAAAAGATACATTCATAAACATCACATTTTCATACATCATAGCATGCATATACGCATCATATCTTACAAATCTCATTTATGTTGAGAACGTCATTGCTTGATCCATATCATGCATTCCATATGACTGACCTTTACCTTTCAGGAAAGATCCAGTTAAGTTCTCAGCTATATTCAAGACCTAGACCGGTTCAGTTAAATCGACCCTAAGATTTTCCTGATTCTTATCCAGTCAAAGGCCTTCTCTGGTTCAGTCAGATCGACCCTAAGATCTCCCTGATTCTTATCCAGTTGAAGATTCCAAGACCTAGACCGGTTCAGTTCAATCGACCCTAAGATTTTCCTGTTTCTTATCCAGTCAAAGGCCTTCTCTGGTTCAGTCAGATCGACCCTAAGATCTCCCTGATTCTTATCCAGTTGAAGATTCCAAGACCTAGACCGGTTCAGTTAAATCGACCCTAAGATTTTCCTGTTTCTTATCCAGTCAAAGGCCTTCTCTGGTTCAGTCAGATCGACCCTAAGATCTCCCTGTTTCTTATCCAGTTGAAGATTTCAAGACCTTGACCGGTTCAGTTAAATCGACCCTAAGATTTTTCTGTTTCTTATCCAGTCAAAGGCCTTCTCTGGTTCAGTCAGATCGACCCTAAGATCTCCCTGTTTCTTATCCAGTTGAAGACATCCAAGATTCTCTCAGCGTTACTGTTGAGGTTGAAGTCGCCCGAGATTCTCTCAGTGTTACTGTTGAGGTTGAAGTCGCCCAAGATTCTCTCAGCGTTACTGTTGAGATTGAAGTCACCTATGATTCTCTCAGCGTCACTGTTGAGGTAGTAATCACCCCCAAATTCTCTCAGCGTTCCTGTTGAGGTAGTAATCGTCCAAGGTTCTCTCACCGTCCCAGTATGGTAGTAACCACCCCTGGTTCATTCATCACCTTTTGAAGCTCCAGATCCAGCTCCTGTAACCAGTCAGGACACATCTACACAAAGAGTTTGAAGACCAGTTCCTGTAACAGGCCAGGTGATCGTTTTTCTTTTTCAGGTACGCAAGCTCTCGCTAAGGAATCTCTTACGCGATCAACATCCAGATGGCATCTATAAGCCCATCCACCATCCATCATCTCTCAGCATGGCATCTATAAGCCCATCATCCTATCCATCAATCTCCAAATGGCATCTATAAGCCCATTCCACCATCACACTGCTACTATGTGAGCGCAAATTTCTGGGCGCTCTAGTGTTCAATCATCTTCCACCTTCGGATTACGAAAGGCACGTCAGCCAATCTGCATCCTCAGGTCTAAGAAGATTGAACGGGGGCAACTGTTGTACCCCAAAATTTGCCCTCCCATATTCTTCAAGATTTGCAAAGAGCATGCTTCAAAATCTCCCCAAGGGTTGCACAGTTCAAGGACCTCCTAACAGTCAAAAACTAGGGTTTTGGTTCTGGCAAAGAAGTTGAAGTTTCCAAGGGTCCAAACAAGTCTCACATGCCTACAAACATGGTCAAGCATCCTCATACCAAGTTTCAAGGCTTACAGCACAAAATTGCACAGTCAAAAACCCTAATTTCCCTACAGTCAACTGCAGGGGCAAAATGGTCATTTGACAGTCAAAAGTCCAAATTTTTGGTCAACATCTTATTTTGAAGCCACAAACATCATTTAATCAATTCTTGATCATGATTCTCAGGGCATGGCTCAAAAAGTCTCAAGATGCAAAAGTTTCCATATTTGGACAGTTGAAAAAGTCAACTGTAACTTGACCAAGGCATAACTTCCACATGGTTTATCAGAAAAATTCCATCCAAATCTAATTTTGAAGAGAATCACATTTCCTACAACTCATCTTCACACTTCAAGTCCAAGAAATGCTCTCACAAAAAGTTATCAATTTCAACATTATAGGTCATTTTCAAAAGTCAACAAAAAGGGACCTTAAGTCAAAGACCATAACTTGAGATTGGTAAATCAAAATGACATGGTACCAAAGGCATTGGTTAGAGGACTTCAAGACCTTTCCAAAATGTCCAAGAACATGATCAAAGCTTAAACATTGAGCAAGATATGCCTTGTGGAAGTTGGGAAATTTTTGGGGATTTTGAAAAGTCAACTTTACTTCAAATGCCTCAAATTTGCTAATGGGCCACATTTTCTTCCAAGATTCATCATCCAAAGGCTATGCACGACCATTTGGCCCAAAGGGGATTTATTTCATCATTTTTTATTATTTATTTGAATTTTTAATTACTATTAATTCATTTAATTAAATAAAATATGAAAAAAATACTAAACCAATGTGATTGAATCTTTTTATGCAGTATAATCACTCATTGGCTCCTCAAGATTTCGTGCATACCAAAATTGGAAGGTTTGGCCATGATTGACATCAAAATCACATGGAAAAATATTTGAAAGATATGCATGAAAATCAAATATTCCATACATCAATGCAAAGGGTTTTGGATCCAAATTTCAACCCTAATCCATCACATACATAAGCCAGAAGCTAGACCTAATGAAAGGGACCTGAAAGCTGCGCCTCATCTCAAGAACAAAGTTTATACTTTTTGTCAAAATTTTCAAAAACTGAAAACACGATTCCAAGGAGTTTCAAGGCAAAACATTGACTCCATTACATTCCTGAGGCATCAGGGAACATTTCTGGATCAAAACCACTGATTCTAACGCAAAGAATTGGTAGAAACATGTCTCACTTTTCATGAAAATATGCATAATCGTGTTTCAATTTCTGGGCATTTTTCATACCATTTAATTGTTGTTTTACACTAATCCAATCATGTTGAAGCTAACCATGTATTTTAATTGAGTTTTTGTGCATTGTATGAGAAATCACCATTGAAGCTTTCTAGGTTTTCAGAGGTCACGAATTGGGGTTTCCTTGTTCTGGAAAAATTGAGACATGAGACCCACGCCATTAGAACCAGAAGATCATGACCAATTGATTCCATACCTCGCGCCTAATTTATGAACCACGATGGCCTATTCACTATTTTTCTGTTCATCATTTAGTGGGGGTTTAAAACCCCCGCTATTTAGTTTGTTTTTCAGGCAAAATGCAGAACGAGTGGAGAAGAAGGCATGCTGTCAACCAGCCATTGGTCTATTCAAGTTTAGCGCGTTTTTTTGAATTAACGTCATCAGTGTGTTTTGTTTTATATATTATTTATTTTCCATTAATGTTACAAAGAAAGCAAATGGCATAGTTGGTTGGTGCGTTGTCCTCTGAACATTGGGACCTGGGTTCGATTCCCAGGTCCCCTCACTTTCTTGATATATTTTGTTTCCATGTGATTCTATGCAGCGTGCCTCTTAATGACCATCATGTGTCCCCATAATCTGACGTGCCACGCGCCCACTAAGATCCAACCAAAGGCCCTGATCTGAAGAGTACCATGTGCGTAAGTCAACCAGGCCACACGCTAGCATGAAAAGTCAACAAGGCCAAGGGTCTATTGGGCCTAATTGCTGGGACAAAACCTCCAAACTGGGGTCAACACCCCCCAAGGGTTTGCATTTCTTTTCTTTTTCCTTATTTTATTTTTATTTGTTTAATTTTAATTTAATTCATCAAATTAATATTTTCATAATATAAAAAATAACAAAAAATCAGAAAGTCATAAAAATTAAAATATATTTTCTTTAATAAATAAATTGTATTAATTAATTTAGTTAGTTCTAGGTTTAAACTTTAATATTTTTTGTAATAAATTAAAAAATGTAGAATTAGGGTTTTAATTCCTTTTATTCCTTTTTTTCTTTTTCACCATATTAATTATTAATTAATATTTTTGTCAATAAACGGCCATGTAAATAATTAGGTTAATTTTAGGTTCAACTTTAACATTTTTTTTATAAATTAAAAATAGTTAGAACTAGGTTTTAATTCAATTTAATTCTTACTAAAAGTCCATAAATACAAAAAAACTCCAAAAAAATCTTTCCTTTTTTATTTTAACTTAATCAATTTAATTAATTTCGTAATCTTAATTCAATTTCTTTAAAAGGGTCCAACGGCCTCGCATTCCCGACTTTAATTCTCTTCGCATTTTTATTTCTTTTTATGAATATAATGTAATTCTCCCAAAGCTATGTAATAGATCAATTAGGGTTTTATTTCTCGCACTTTATTTTCAAATCGGGTCCTGGATTAATTTGGCGATGTGGACCCGCGCCTTTGTAATAGCGTAGGACCTTTATATTTCTCGCAACTTTTAAACTGTTAATTAAACTGCATGAAAGAATGAATGTCAAAGTAAAAGCAATGCGTAGATCACCCATACATGACAAGACAAAAATAAATGAACATGACACACAAATCACACACCACCCCTAGGGTACGCCTCACTGTTGCCTTGCCCCTCGAAAGGTGATCGTCGAGTAGAGGACGTTTTAGTAAGTCCTCATGATCCAGGAACCTGGCATGAGGGTAGCTTCTAAGGTGTCTTCCTATTGCTCCGGTGATCACCATGTCCCGAACCTTCGAATTGACCCGAACACCTCCAACGGTGGTGCTACCTACCTCTCAATGGTGGGATGGCACTACCTTAAGGACATTTACACAGACGAATTCCTTAGGGTAGGTAGACGACTCTAGATACTTGCTCTAATTTCAAAAACAAATTCAAAAAATACTTTTCACACCGACACCTTTTCAAAAAGCTTTCGAAAGCAATTTTTCAAACACTCTTGAGGACTGATACAAGAGTCGAACTGAAATTTTCAAAGAACTTTTTTTAAATTCCACAGTTGAAAAGCAAACAAACCATTTTTGAAAACACAAATGAGCAAGTATCTAAGAGCCCATGAATAACCATGGATAGAAAGGGTGCTAACGCCTTCCCTTTCTATAATCTACCTCCCGAACCGAGAGCAATCTCTATAAGGAATTTTTATGTGCTTGTCCTTTCCATTTGGAGAAAATAAAAGACGGTGGCGACTCTTGCTTCCGCGACATTTCGCGAACCAGCATTAAAAACAGTCAGTTCCAGATCCACCGATCACATCTAGGTTTAAATTCCTTGTCAAAATACCCCCCATTTGAACATTTGTACCCCCTTCCCATATATTGTGTTGTAATAGCTTAGTAATTTTATTTTTCGCACTTTACTGCTTTCTAAATATACCATGTTAGAATTAGGGTTTGTATGCGAATCAAAAACAACAAAAATAATTTGACCTAATTTCAAGATAATCAAGCATGAAAATGGACAACACTAATCACACTTGCACCCCTAGGGTATTCCACTTGTTGCCTTCAATAAATGGGCCATATTGCATGTTAGGTTTCTTTGGGCAAAAACAAAACAAACAATCAAATGATCATAGTCCCTCAATGACGCTTTCGAAAGTTGCCTAAAAATGATCAAGTCCCTTAAAGAAAATTGCCCAAAGATACTTGGCACCATTGCAATTATGGTCTAAACGATGACCCGCGCCCGTCCCTTTCACATCCTAACACAAGATTGTCCACCAAATGCAATGGTGGAACAAAATTGTTAAAAGGGTTAAAACATAGCAATAATCTTTGAGAAATTTAGGAGTAGACAACCTCTTAGTTACTTGAATCAAACTTGCAAAACAAAACACTTGCCTATTTTCCAAATCACACCTCACAACACTTTCAAAACAAACTTTCAAAAACAAATGAAAACCTTTTCAAAAGACATACACCTTTGTATACATCCCAACATGGATCATTACAAAGGTTGCCACCACATTGGCCTCTTTTCAAAAACATTTTCAAACCCACACACAAAGCACCATTTCAAACAATTGAAAATTAATGCAAGTTGATCTAAGCAAGTAACTAAGAGCCCATGGATAACCATGGATAGAAAGGGTGCTAATACCTTCCCTTTCTATAATCTACTCCCCGAACCCAAGAAAACATCTCAAAGGTTTTTGTTGTGCTTTTTAAACCTTTCCTTAGGATAAAATAAAAAGTCGGTGGCGACTCTTGCTCAACCGAAACATTTGCGAAAACAAACGCAAAACCATAGTCAGTTCTCCCACCGTATCACAGAACTTGCGACTCTGCTGGGGAGAATTTTAAAAGTGGAGTAACCTTAGGGCTTAGATCACCCTCTTGCATGACTAATTGTTTGATTTGATTGCTTTATATTTTGGCTCTCTTCTTTGGGTTTGCAATCTTACACCCGGATTTTGGGAAACATTCATAGATAGCAATACGTTGTGGAAACTGTGCGGGGTATACCGACACGGTCGAAGCAATAGCTATATTAGTGCGACATATTTGTGAGTACCGGTAACCCTTGAGTTCAATCAAGGAGAGTACGGGGCCGCTGAGTGATGTCACTAAGCACTAATGACCTAGAACCTTACTTGACCATCTTGGCCTTACATTAGGGGTAGTGAGATGACCGGCTTTGGTGCAGTCCGAAGTTGGTAGATACTCGATACTACACTCATTGAGGGTTGTTTTCTTGGAATATTTTGGTCGCTAGTTAAGTGGCTAAACCAAAACAATGAACAATGAAAACAATCCAATGATATTGAGCTCCTTAGAACCCGGTTACTATTTATAGGACAGGTTTTTAAGCCAACTACACTCAAGAGGGTACTTACCTATGAAACCCCATGCGAGCCTGAATCTAGGGTTTGGTGTGATTTGTCTATACATATGTTTGTGCATACATCATGAACATCATAAAGCATCATATGCATTTACTAACCACTTCAAGGGTTTAGATCTTCATCTTTGTTCTTGTTTTGTAGGTCATGGAAATTCCTCGCAGAAAAACCATCCAAGTTAACCTTGTGAGAATCTCTCCTCAACTCAAGGAGCTCACCTCAAGAATTCCGGAAAGCTCTTCCTTCAGTGAAAGACATGGTAGACTGCTCAGCTTAGTCAACACCAACATTGAAGAAGACATGATGAAAGTGCTATTCCAGTTCTTTGACCCTCTTTACCACTGTTTCACTTTCCCTGACTATCAGTTGGTACCCACTTTGGAGGAATTTTCTCAACTCCTGAGAATTCCTATCCTCAATCAACTACCTTTCAACGGTACGGAAAAGGAACCAAAGTTGGAAGATGTTGCTCGAGCATTACATCTACAGCCTTCTGACATCAAGGGGCATTGGGAGACTAGAAGCGGCGTCAAAGGTTTCTTAGCAAAATTCTTGTTTGAGAAGGCACAAGAGTGTTGGAATTCATTGGACCTACAAGCCTTTGAAGATATTGTGGCACTCCTTATCTATGGGTTGGTCCTATTCCCAAATTCTGACCAATTGGTAGATGTCAACGCCGTCAAAATCGTCTTGTCCAGAAATCTAATACCAACATTGCTTGGGGACATCCTTCACTCATTTTACACACGAACAATGAGAAAGAGGGGTGTTCTCATGTGCTGTACTCCTCTCCTTGCAAGGTGGTTTATTTCGCACCTTCCACAATCTGTCTTGAAGAATGACCAAGGCTCAAGGTGGTCCCAACGGTTGATGACTCTTACTCACTCTGATGTACATTGGTGTTCTCGGTCCAGAGAAAATGTCATCATCGTCGACCGTTGCGGAGAGTTTCCTAATGTTCCTTTACTTGGAATCAGAGGAGGTATCACCTACAACCCTTGCCTAGCTTTGAGGCAATTTGGATATGCACGAAGAGATGGCCCTCACGACATGTTGATTCCTGACCTAGTTTTTGACTTCGACAATGATGCGCAAGGACTTCGCCAAAGATTCATCAGAGCTTGGGGGAGGCCCAAAAAGGTTGATAGCAAGACTCTGGGACACAAGAACTCCATCCCTCTTGAACCTTACCTCAAGTGGGTACGAGCCCGAGCCCAGAGTCTAATGATGCCTTATCCTCATGTTCTCCCTGTGATTAAAGAGCCCGTCAAGGAAGGAGAGGTTCCCTACACCATCCTACATCCTGACATGCCTACATCGTGGGAGGAGATGCAGAAGAGTTGGATCCAACTCAAGGAGGAACATAACACTTTTGAAGCCAGCTTCTACGCCAGCGAGAAGAAGGTTTTAGAGCTCACCTGCCATCTCCATGAGCAAGAGGCCCTCAACACCTACATTGCGCCAAAGAGGATGCGCAACGTCTTTTTACCTTGAGAAGTTGTTTTTGTAATATTTGGCCCATGGGGCATTTATGTACTAACAAATCTTTTCTTATTAATATGACGTGCGTTCTTTTTGTCAGCAACAATTGTGAATTTCTAAAACCCTTGAATGCATTGCATAGATAGCATCTCATGCATCATGTGTATAACAGGTACCCATTTTTTCTACAGGTTGTTTAATCCCCTTCGCTGTTTATTTTGAACAGTCATCATGAATCCAGATTCATCCAGTGAGCAAGCAATCAAGGCCCTTCAGGCCCAAAGTGCCCAGTTTCAAGAAATGGTCCTGAGCCTGGCCCAAGGTCAGCAAGAGTTGAAGGCTCTACTCCTGAAGAAGAAGAAGAAAAAGAGGACTGCGTTATTCAACACTGGACGCAGGTTTGGGAACACACTCCATAATGAAGCTGATCCAACTACTTCTTCTGCAGAGAAAGATAGTCCCCAAGGGGGAGGAGCTCCTAGTCCTGCAGTCTCTGACAACGAGACGGACTACAATGACGAACAATACCCACCTGCTGCTGACCGATACAAGCAATTAGAGGACCGCTTGAGCGCCATGGAGATTCAGAATGTGCCGGGGCTGGATTTCGGAGATTTGGGGTTATCTTCCGGGGCAGTAATCCCACACAAGTTTAAGGCACCTGCCTTTGCCAAATATGACGGGGCCTCCTGTCCAAAGCTGCATCTAAGGTCGTATGTAAGGAAGATCCAACCTTACACGGCAGATAAGAACCTTTGGATCCACTTCTTCCAAGATAGCTTGTCGGGGTCACAGCTTGAGTGGTTCTATCAACTAGATGGAGCTAGTATCCGACATTGGGAAGATTTGGCAACCGCATTTTACAGACAATATCAATACAATTCTGATCTCGCTCCTACGCGTACCCAACTTCAGGGTATGTCTCTAGGAACGGGCGAAGGGTTCAAAGAATATGCACAAAAATGGAGAGATTTGGCTGGCAGGGTGCAACCTCCATTGACTGATCGTGAGCTGGTTGATATGTTTCTAGGGACTTTGTCTGGTCCATTTTTCAATCATTTGGTTGGTAACTCCTCCGCTGGGTTTACGGATTTGATTCTGACGGGTGAAAGGATAGAAGCTGGCATCAGGTCAGGAAAGATACAAAAAGCTGCCTCCACAAGTACTGAGAAGAGGCCTTTCAAGAAAGAAGCAAGTGCCGTCTATGGTCCTAGAAGACAAGTCAAGCCAGAAAGCCGCCAAGCCGTCAATGCCTTGGTCATTTCAAAACATGTTGCTGCTCCTCAGCAGTACAATCAACAAAGAGGTGAAAGGCCCAAGAGGCAGTATACTCGACTGAGTATGACCTTGTCACAAATCTTACCGCAACTGTTATCAACCAACCTGGTGACCATCAAAGAGGCTCCGAAGGTCGTGAATACTGCATCTCCTAAGTATAACCCAAATGCCCGTTGTGCTTATCATTCAGATAGCCCCGGGCATACTACTGATGATTGCTGGGCCCTGAGAAATAAAGTGCAAGACCTTATCGACGCGAAGGAAATTCAGTTTGAGGCGCCTGAGAGGCCAAATGTTGTAACTGCTCCAATGCCCCAGCATAGAGTAAATGCCATCGAGGAAGATTTGTATGCTGTTTCGGTGAATGATGTTGCTATCCCTCTTTTGACTGTTAAGAAGAACTTACTACTAGCCGGTTTATTTCCGGGTTGTAGCAAGGGTTGCCTCCTGTGTGCTGTTATCCCTACCGGTTGTCCGCTGCTGAAATCAGGCATCCAAAGCCTGATGGATAGCAAAGAAATTCTGTTCAAGAAAACTGATGTTCCGTTTGTTCCCACTGAAGAAGTATCTGTCGTCACAATTTTCAATCCTACCAAGGTTCCCCCGAGAAAGCCAGTCCAAATTATGTCTGTTGCACCTATTACAATTACTGTTCCGGGGCCTCTCCCCTATGAATCTAACAAGGCTGTCCCATGGCATTATGGGGCAGACGTGTATGTGCTTGGAGTAAAGCAGGAGTTCAACACCAGTACCAATACCAGTATCAGTAACATCACTGGTCCCGCCAAGATTACTCGCAGTGGCAGGCTCTTCTCGCCTGACATTGCACAACCAGTTATCCGAAAACCTCTCATCATCACACCCGCAAGTGTGCATGTTCCAAATCAAGTTCCTGTGTCTACTACTGCCGCCGAGTCCTCTGATGCTCGGGGCAAAGAAGTTGCTACCGATTTTCCTGCCAGGACGGAGGCACCAAAAAAGACTGTTGTTGAAGCCTCCCAACAAGAGATGGAGGAAATCCTTAAAATCATTAAAAAAGAGTGACTTCAATGTTGTTGAACAGCTGGGGCATACCCCCTCCAAAATCTCTATGCTATCATTGCTGCTGTGCTCAGAGGCCCATGCAAAAGCCTTGATTTCATTTCTGAAAACGGCCCATGTGCCGCAAGAGACCTCTGCAGATCAATTCACTGACTGTGTGGCTAATTTGACAGCTGACAATGGCTTGGGTTTCTCAGATGCAGACCTTACTGCCAAAGGGAAAAATCACAATGATGCCCTGCATGTTTCCATAGAATGCAGGGGCACTACTCTCGCACACGTGTTGGTGGATACCGGTTCTTCCCTGAATGTTTTACCCAAGAAGGCATTGGATCGCTTGGATTGTGAGGGCCTGGAATTGAAACCTAGTAACATCATTGTTAGAGCCTTCGACGGTTCTAAGAGGATGGTGCACGGTGAGGTAGACATTCCTATTCGTGTGGGTTCCCAAGTCTTCGACTCAACGTTCTATGTAATGGATATTCGTCCATCTTATTCCTGCTTGTTGGGTCGACCCTGGATTCACAAGGTTGGGGCAGTAACATCCACTCTACACCAGAAGCTCAAATACCCTGTCAAAGGGAAGATTGTTACTGTGCAGGGTGAGGAGGAATACATGGTTAGTCACTTGAATTCATTCCGGTATATCGAGATGGACGGGGAGTTTATTGAAACCCCCTTTCAGCATTTTGAGGAAGTACCTCCAACATTGGCATCAGCTGAAACAGTGGTTGAAGAAGACTTTCCGTTGAAGATGGCTTCCATGAAGGATGCCCGGGCTGTAATCGAGAAAGGCAAATGTGCAAACTGGGGTCAGCTTCCTGACTTCACTCAAAAGACCGACAAGTTTGGGCTGGGCTTCACTGCAGAGGCTCAGAAGGATGTGCACAAAGGAAGGATCAGAAAGGCTCTGGTGTTCATAACCAATCTAAGGGTGAATGCTATCGAGGATGACGTAGAGGAAGCGGAGTTTGACAGTTGGATCTATCCAACCACCAGCAACGGACCAAGCAACTGGACGGCAAAGGATTTTACACCTATCACATTTGTCACGCAGTAATTAACTCTTTTGATTTTCAATTTGTAACAAACAATATGTTAAAACTTTATTGGCTCGGTGTCCTACCCGGGGCATCGTAGCTCCATTTGTGAGGGCTTTTTGTATGACATTTCCATATATCATTAATCAAAACATTGGACGTTTGTTGCATTTCAAATCTTGTGCTCTTTTTCTTTCTGTGTTATATATTGCAAAACAGCTATATTTACACACACTCACTTATACAGGTTTCAATCCACTCTGGATCTCACTGGTAACAGCTCTGCTACCACCAGTTATGACTTCGAGAATCCGATCAACTTGGCCGAAGACGAAGGTGAAGATGATTGCGAAGTGCCTGGTGAACTCGCGAGACTGCTACTCTAGGAAGAGAGGTCCATTCAGCCGCATCAAGAGCCGGTGGAAACGATTAACCTGGGTACTGAGACAGATAGAAAAGAACTCAAGATCGGGGCCAATCTAGAGCTCAGCGTGAAGCAAAGATTGATCCAGATGCTACATGATTACATGGAGATCTTTGCCTGGTCATACGAAGACATGCCTGGTTTGGATGCCGACATTGTAGTTCATCACCTGCCAACCAAGGAAGACTGCCCTCCGGTAAAGCAAAAGGCCCGCCGTATGCGCCCAGAGATGTCCGAAAAGATCAAAGCTGAGGTTATGAAGCAATTCGATGTCGGGTTTCTAGCAGTGACTTCTTACCCTCAGTGGGTTACCAACATGGTGCCAGTGCCGAAGAAGGACGGTAAGGTCAGAATGTGTGTCGATTACAGGGATCTAAACAGGGCCAGCCCCAAGGATGACTTTCCCTTACCTCACATCGACGTTCTTGTTGACAATACTGCTCAACACAAGGTGTTCTCCTTCATGGATGGATTTTCAGGGTATAATCAGATCAAGATGGCTCCGGAAGATATGGAAAAGACTACCTTTGTGACTCAGTGGGGCACCTTCTGCTACAAGGTCATGCCATTCGGGTTAAAAAATGTTGGGGCAACCTACCAACGTGCCATGGTTGCTTTATTTCATGATATGATCCATCATGAGATTGAGGTATATGTTGATGACATGATTGCAAGGTCCCAAATTGAGGAGGAACACCTTGACCATCTGCGGAAGCTGTTTGACCGTTTGAAGTTATACAAGCTGAGGTTGAATCCCAACAAATGCACCTTTGGGGTGAGGTCCGGAAAATTGCTAGGTTTCATTGTAAGCGATAAAGGTATTCAGGTGGACCCTGCCAAGGTAAAAGCCATACAAGAGATGCCAACTCCCAAGAAAGAGAAAGAAGTCAGAGGCTTTATGGGACGACTGAATTACATTGCCCGATTCATCTCACATCTAACTGCTACTTGTGAGCCAATCTTCAAATTACTGAAGAAAGATCAAGTAGTACGTTGGAATGATGAATGTCAGTCTGCTTTCAAAAAGATAAAAGAGTATCTCCAAGAGCCACCCATTCTTATGCCACCAGTGGAAGGGAGACCTCTAATACTATACTTGACAGTACTTGACAACTCAATGGGGTGTGTGCTGGGGCAACATGACGAGTCTGGCCGAAAAGAGCACGCTATTTATTACCTGAGCAAAAAGTTTACCGACTGTGAGTCTCGTTACTCACTGCTCGAGAAAACTTGCTGCGCTCTGGTATGGGCTGCTCGCCGGCTGAGACAGTATATGCTGACTCACACCACTCTGTTGATTTCAAAGATGGATCCCATCAAGTACATTTTCGAAAAGCCTGCTCTGTCTGGAAGAATAGCAAGATGGAAAATGATCTTGATAGAATATGATATCCAGTACACAACTCAGAAAGCAATCAAGGGAAGTGTATTGGCAGATCATTTGGCACACCAACCTGTGGACGATTACCAATCATTGAACTTTGAATTTCCGGACAAAGATATCATGGTGGTAACTGATTGTGAAGTGCCTGGACCGGATGAAGGACCTGAGGAAGGATCCCGATGGTCTATGCATTTTGACGGAGCCTCCAACGCTTTGGGTAATGGTGTCGGCGCTGTAATCATATCCCCCAAAGGCACTCATACTCCACTCACCGCCCGGCTGTGTTTCAACTGCACCAACAACATGGCAGAATATGAGGCATGTATCATGGGTCTTCAAGCTGCAATCGACTTAAGGATCAAGTTTCTGAGTGTCTTCGGAGATTCCGCTCTCGTGATCAATCAGATCAAAGGCGAGTGGGATACGAAACACCCAAATCTTATTCCTTACAAGGAGTATGTGTTGACCTTGCTTCCCCACTTTGAAGAAATAACTTTTGAACACTTCCCAAGAGAGGAGAATCATCTAGCGGACGCACTAGCTACGATGTCTTCAATGTTCAAAGTTAAATGGGACAATGAAGCTCCCCGGATCATTATCTGGAAGTTGGACGAACCCGCATACTGCTGCGATCTTGAGGCCAAAGAGGTGACTGAAAAACCCTGGTATCATGAGGTGAAAAGGTACTTGGAAGCTCAGGAATACCCTGAAGGTGCATCTGTCAACGACAAGAAGTTCATGAGAAGGTTTGCGGCAAAATTCTTCCTCAGCAACGGCATTCTCAACAAACGGAATCATGATTCAACTCTACTGCGTTGTGTGGATAAGGCTGAAGCAGAGAAGATCATGATAGAATTGTGTGATACGGTGGGAGAACTGACTATGAGTTTTGCGTTTGTTTTCGCAAATGTTTCGGTTGAGCAAGAGTCGCCACCGACTTTTTATTTTATCCTAAAGGAAAGGTTTAAAAAAGCACAGCAAAAAACCTTTTGAGATATTTCGTGGGTTCGGGGGGTAGATTATGAAAAGGGAAGGTATTAGCACCCTTTTCATCCATGGTTATCCATGGGCTCTTAGTTACTTGGTTTTTTAGATCACTTGCCTTGATTTTCGATTGCTTGAAAATGGTGTGTAGGTGTGTGTGTTTTTGAAAATGTTTTGGAAGAAGATGCCTTGTCTTAGGCTACCCTTGTAACAATTCTTTACTCGAATGTTTTACAAAGGTTTGTATCTTTTCGAAAAGATGTTTCAAATGTTTTTGAGAGTTGGTTTTGAAAGTGTTTGTGGAATGTGGTTTTTGAAAAGAAGGCAAGTGTTTTTGCAAGTTGATCTCAAGTAACTAAGAGTTTTATCTACCCTATTGTACTCAAAGGTTTTCTCTATGTTTTCAACCCTTTTTAACAACTTTGTTCCACCATTGCATTTGGTGGACAATCTTGCGTTTAGGATGTTTAACGGGACGGGCGCGGGTCATCGTATGGACCATGAATGCAATGATGCCAAGTGCCTTTGGCAATTTGCTTTGAAGGGACTATGATCAGTCCATTTAGGCAACATTCGAAAGCGTCATCGAGGGACTTATGATCATTTGAATTTGTTTTGCCAAAGATACTCGACGTGCAAGCATAGCTCATTTTGGAAGGCAACATGTGGGATTACCCTAGAGGGTGCAAGTGTGATTGTGTATTGATTTCATGTATTTGTCTTGTATTAGGTTATCTAGCGTTTGATTTTATGTACATGCAAACCCTAGGTCTAACCATGGTATAATTGAAAGTGGTAAATTGCGAGAATTTAAAGTCTACGCTATTACAAATAGTATCCGGGAGTGGGGGTACAAATTTACGAATGGGGATGAGACTTAGGAATATAGTGTCCAATAGATTACAACCAAATCGAATTTGCGATCAAATGTAAATGTAACGAATATACAAATATAAGTAAATGTACAATGTATCAAATGCAAGTATATTGTGTAAGCGTACGTGTATATGTGTATGTAATTATTTACAAGTTAGAGATGTGAAATTAAATGTGTATTAAGTATTGTTTTAACTTAAATGAAAAGAATTAAATATTTATTAATTAATCCCTGTAATCTTGTATATTTTTAATATGTACAAAAAAAAAGATTTTTTTACTTAAATGTTTTAAATTCTAATTAAATTATGTATAAAAAATGTATCTTTATTTATTATATACCAAAAGTATGTTTTAATTAAATATCAAGAATTAAATTATGTATATTAGAAAAAATGTATTTTTATTTGTTATGCACAAAAGATATTTTAATTAAAAGAAAAAGGTATTTTCAATTTTAATTATATGGTGTAATAAAAAATGTATTTTTATTATTAAAGTATTATTGTAAAAAATATATTAAGTTAGAGAAAAAATATATTGTTTAAAAATATGTTATAAAAAAGGGTTTGTGTTGATTTATTAACAAAATAACTTGTTTTATAAAAAAAAAATGGTTAAGTTGATTTATTAATGGAAAAAAGATAAAATATGTTTTATATTAGCAAAAGAGAAAAGAAAAAAAGAAGGTTAAAATATATAAACAAATAAAAATAGGTAAAATCTTGTTAGTTGTTTGAATTAAAAGAAAGGAAGAAAAATAAATGGGCTAAAGGGGGGTGCTATGGCCCAGATAGATGAAAAACGAGGGGGGTGTATGAAGGGAAAACAAAAGGCTTGGGCGCTGGAGAAATATGTTAGGCCCGTTTGCTTGAAGTAATTTTAGGGTTAGATTATTTGCTTCATTTGGGATAACGCTTAGGGTTCATGCGCCGTCTTGGGGTTTCGTTCGTTACTTCATCTTCTCTGATCGTTCTGAATGCCTAGCTTTTCGCCTCAGCCACCAGCGGCCTCCACCTCTTCTCCTCTCTTCACGTCCACTCAGATGGTGACAAACAGAGGTACAATTCTCTTTCTTTTCAACGCGTTAGGGTTTTTATTCTTCTTATATGTAATTGTTTACTGTTTTTTTGATTAAGTGTTTGACTTTGTTTGTTTAACGAGGATGAAAAGGGATGAGAAGAGAGATGTTTTACCTTGACAGAGGGGAGGAAGAAGATGGAGGAGACGCGTAGGAGGCTTGGGCGGAGAATACGCGTGATGATGCTAGCTTTGGGGAAAACTTGGTATTTCTGTACCTTTCTTTTAGGCTTTATGATGTCAAGCTGAAAGCTTGATACACATGTCTTTTTTTCTTCTTCTCCTTCTTGTGTTGCCTTCTATTTATGTTGCCTCGAATGTTTGTGTTTGGTTGCCTTGGTACGCTTTGTCTTTCTGACTTTCTTCTTCTCTTTTACTGCCTCGATACCTCTGTATGCTTGCCTTTTGATTGCCTTTTGATTGCCTTTGAATTGCCCTGTGATGACCCTTCTGAGGGCCTGGATTTACCACTGAGTTGCCTGTTGAAATGCTTTTTTGATTTGCCTGTTGAAATGTGATGCTTTTTTTATGCCCAGTGATGAACTTTCTGAGGGCTTAGGGTTGACCCTGAATGCTTGAGTATGCTTCTGAATATGCTTCCTTAGCTTCAACCATCTTGTTGTCTTTTGAATACTTGTTTCATTATCCCTTTTTCCCAATGATAGTGCTCTTTGAGGGCTTGAGGATTACAGGTTGCCTGGGTAAGTTTATTGGCTTTGAAAGTTGACAAGGTTTTAGGTATATGCTGGTATGGCTTGGACTTGGTTCAGGTTTCACAGGTTTTAGATATATGCTGGTATGGCTTGTGATGTTTATGCTTGTATGTGAGTTGAATGGTACAGGTTTTTGGTTGTGGCCTTTTACAGGTTATCTTGTGCTTGTTTTTGGTTTAAGGCTGGAAGTTTCAGTCAATGCAGGTTCAAGGCTTTTGGTTCTTATGCTTGTTTATGCATTTTTGTCTGAGTTTGATGATAGGCAGGTTTAGAGCTTCAGCAGTTTTGAGTCTTGACAGGGTTTTGAAAATGGTAAGGCCTTGGATATTTGTTTGTGTTGGAGTTTTGAACTTGTATCTTGAACTTGGGTGAAAATTCTGGTTTATGGGCATATGTTGGTATGGCTTGTGGTGAGCTCTTTGACAATTGTTACAGGTTATGCTTTAAGGCATAGTTGTTTTGTCCTGCTTGACAGGTTCAGAAGGCTTTTGATACTTCTCTCAACAAAACAGGTTTTTAGGTCTTTCCTTTTAGACTGGAGGTTTATGCAGTTTTGTCCCTCTTTTCTGTATTGGTTTGCCTTTTTTCTTTTATCCACTGTGTTCAGTTTTTGTTTTATATTATCTTCCTGCCTAAAGCCTAAACCTGCTTTCTTTTTCTCTTCTTCTTCTCTCTCTCCAGTACAGTCTTGCATTAAGATATTATTTATGCATTGTACTTCTTGTTCTGAAAGGGCCACTTCATTTTTGGGAAATGATGAAAAGAAATAGCTTTGCTTGCATAACAAATTTCCTCTGCATATTTGTCCCTTCTTCCAGATTTTGTGCTTTGTATCTTTTCAAATCTTCTTTATTGACAGCTTGGGTACCTTTTGACATTTTGACAGCAAGTTTGAATTTTTCAGTTTGGACTTCTAGTTTGGTTTGAACTTGGAGTTTTGAGATTTGAACTTATGCAGTTTGGACAATTTTTGAATTGTGCAATTTTGACTTTTGTGCATTCATTTTTTAGCAAATAAAAATTCGTCCCTCTTTGTGAACCGGGAGAAATCCTGTGATTTGCAGAGAGGGTTAACTGATCCCAATCAGTGGCCCTTAATGATGAAATGTCTTTTCTTTATCTGTCATTATTTATTTATCTGCTATTTGACTTTTCTTCTTTTCTTTTTGCGGATGAATATTTGGATGGAGAGGGGTATTAAATGAAGAATGAAGAATTGGAGATTTAGAAAAAATAGGATAGTTTCATTTTTTTATTTAAATTTAAATTAATGTAAAATTATTGTTTTAAATAAATTGTAAACAATAATTGTACGAATAATTTAAAAATAAATAAAAGTTTTTATTATCCAATTAATTCTATTTCCTCTTTTATTGTTTATTTATTATTTAAAATTCTTTGAATTAAAATAATTGAAAAATAAATTCCAATCACTTAACCTCAGAATAATAAATAATTTAAATAAACAATGCTTTAGCAATTTACTCAGTTAAACCCGGCCTTTCCAATATCCAAAGCAAAGCAACAGTTAACCAAAACAACTGATCAGGCGCATTCCCTTTTCACTAATTTTTACCAAACACTAAATCCAAACTGCATGGATCTTTTGACTGGTTCAATCAAACGAACGTGAATTCCAACCAAATGCATTCTTTTTACTGATTAAGTCAAACAATGCGAATCCAACCCAAATCTCGGAATAACTTGCAAAGTGCTGTAGAATTTAAATCCTTCTGAGAATGTGCCCACAAAAACCCTAATTCCTGATTAAATGCCAAAGAATGTTCGCCTGATCAAAGTTGAGCCAAAGTCAACCAAAACCCTAAGCCAACTGTGTGAAACATTCCAGAGCCCTGAAAATCAATGAAACCCTAATTGTGTCCTGACTGACGAGAAAAGTTTGTTTGACCGATTCTTGAGCCAGTTTGAAAGATCAGGAAACGCCTGAAGCTGTGATTTCTTGTGGAAAAATGCAAGGGAAAATTTTGGGGTACAACAGTTGCCCTTGTTCAATCTTCTTGAACCTGAAGAGTTAGACTGGCAAGTTTGCCTTTCGCGACTTGAAGGTAAAAGAAGATTGGACACTAAAGTGCCCAGAAAATTTGCACTCGGTGATGTGATGGTAGAGGTGAATGGGCTTAAAGATGCCATTTGGTGATGGGCTTAAAGATGCCATCTGATGATGGGCTTAAAGATGCCATTTGATGCGATAGAATCTTGTCGGGGGATGGGCTTAGAGATGCCATCTGAGAATGGGCTTAAAGATGCCATTTGGCGGCTGCTGATAGGAGGATGGGCTTAAAGATGCCATCTGGAAATGCTGAACTGTATGTCGATGGTGAGTGGACGAGTATCAGAAAGGCCTCCCTGTTTTGGGACATCTCTGAATTGGGGGTCCGAGTAAGCAATAGATTGACATCCATGTTTGGAGAATCCGTAAACTACTCTCAGGAGTTGGGATTGAATAAGCAATAGAGCCACATCCGTTGTTGGGAAGCGTCCGTAAACTGTTTTCAAAAGTCTTGAGAAGAATCTGAACAAGTGATAGGTTAGCATCCGTTACTGGAGAACCCGTGAACTATTTTCAGAAGTCTTGAAGTTGAAGAGGAACCGGTGTAGGGTTTCCTGATGATGCGTCTGAATAGATCTGGAATAAGTATCAGAATGTCGCCGTGTCCGGGTCACATCTGAACTATTTCTGGATGAATCTCGGGAGACGATCTTTGTCTGTCGACTGATCTTACCTAAAAAAGTAAAGGGTTAGTTGTATGCAATGTCATGATGCATGATGCAATGTATGTGACATAAATGTTTATGACATGAATGTGATGAATGCGCATGTAAGCTGATGAGCTATCTTGCTGAGGATAAATGAATCTTGGACGGCTGAAGTTAAAAGAATTTTGACTGCTGCCGGGAAAATAATTCCTTGGCTGTTGCTGGGGAAGAGAATTCCTGATGACCTCTACTGGGGAGTTCCAATCTAATAGACTTATGCTGGGGAGGTAAGACTGAGAATTTTCTGTTTGGTGGGAAGTATCTCTGGCTGGGGATTGCGAGGGTCCTCTGATTGCTGCAGGTGAAGGCTTGGAATCTGAACAAGCGATAGATTGACATCCGTTACTGGAGAATCCGTAAACTGTTTTCAGAATGTTGAGAAGTTGAATAAGCAATAGAGCAGCATCCGTTGTTGGGAAGCGTCCGTAAACTGTTTTCAAAGGTTGCATCTGAACAAGTAATAGATTAACATCCGTTGTTGGGAAGAATCCATAAACTGTTTTCAGAAGTCTTGAGAAGAATCTGAACAAGTGATAGGTCAACATCCGTTACTTGGAGAACCCGTGAACTGTTTTCAGAAATCTTGAGATTGAATAAGCAATAGAGCATCATCCGTTGTTGGGAAGCGTCCGTAAACTGTTTTCAAAAATTGCATCTGAACAAGCCGATAGATTAACATCCGTTGTTGGGAAGAATCCATAAACTGTTTTCAGAAGTCTTGAGAAGAATCTGAACAAGTGATAGGTTAACATCCGTTACCGGAGAACCTGTGAACTGTTTTCATAAATCTTGAAATTGAATAAGCAATAGAGCAGCATCCGTTGTTGGGAAGCGTCCGTAAACTGTTTTCAAAAATTGCATCTGAACAAGCTGATAGATTAACATCCGTTGTTGGGAAGAATCCATAAACTGTTTTCAGAAGTCTTGAAGAGGAACCGGTGTAGGGCTTCCTGAGGATGAGCTCGTGTAAAATTGCATCGGATTTTTGAACACTTTTGACATTCGAATGCCCCAAGTGGTGATGTAGATAATTTCCTGGCTTGTTACAGGTGTTGATCCACAATCAGTCGTCTACAGATATTTTCCTGGCTTGTTACAAGTGTTGATCTGGAACTCTTCAGACGTGCCCTGGCTGGATACAGGAATCGAGTCTGGAAAGGTGATAGTTAACAGATATGCCCTGGCTGGATACAGGAATCGAATCTTCAAACTCTTCAGACGTGCCCTGGCTAGATACAGGAATCGAGTCTGGAAATGTGATAGTTGATTTGTTGAACACTTTTGGCATTCGAATGCCCCAAGTGGTGATGAAGGAGTCTTGAATCAGATTACTCTGCATATTGAGAGATTTCTTGAAATCTTGATTGGACTGCCCCAGGTTAACTGGATTTTGAAAGATTTGTTGGACCTTGACTGGACTGCCCCAGGTTAATTGGATTTTGAAAGATCTGTTGGACCTTGACTGGACTGCCCCAGGTTAATTGGATTTTGAAAGATCTGTTGGACCTTGACTGGACTGCCCCAGGTTAATTGGATTTTGAAAGATATGTTGGACCTTGACTGGACTGCCCCAGGTTAATTGGATTTTGAAAGATCTGTTGGACCTTGACTGGACTGCCCCAGGTTAATTGGATGGTGCTATGTCATGCCCCTTGTTGATAGGAGATTTGATGGAAGCGTTATCCTCTTGAAGTGATTTTTACTTACTGAGAGAGTTTTCGTTCCTCCGAACATTCGCTGTATGAATTTCTTCGCTGTCAAACAAAAAGCCAAATGCAGACAGTGATATTCAAATAATGCAAAGTTTATGTTTGTCTCGAAGTTTTGAAGAATGCGTTTTTTAGCAGAAAACTTTTTATAAGACAGATCAACACAAGATTTAGAGCAAAGCCTTACAGGAGTCAGGATACCTTTTGTAACAGTGTGCTTTTGAACTAACCCATGCTTCAATTAGGACTTTTGAAGGGTTGTAACGTGGTTTGGTTCACGGTTTAAGAAACAAAGGATAAAGGCTCAAAGTATATTTGTACCCACCCGCTCTTCATGATGTTCTTCAACCTAAGCTCAGTTAATTGTGCGTCACTTTGTTTTGAGTTTGGAACGACTTTTGGGCGATGGTTCACCGGTTGAATTCGGGGAGACAGTCATCATCTCCTCTTTTCTTTTTCAACATTTTTCATGTTGTTGAGGATTTTGTAATGACCTCACTATTTTGATTTTGATTTGTTATCCCTAACTTTTGCCTGACTGTTACCATTTTCCGGGATTACCGTCAGCGGGATGCCCCAGCTTTCTTAAGCCTCCTTTATAGGTTTTGGCTTGGTGGGCTTTTCTCTTTTGAGAGATTGACTGGCTATGTGATAGGGAACCACCCCTGTCTTTTGATTCCAAAGGAATGCTTTCTCTTTTGACGTCGTTCGTTGTATTATGAACTGAGAGTTTGCGACTTCAATGCGCATTTTCTTTTGAATTAACTAAGATACTACCCTGCCCCGGGTTTATATCAAAGGTTTCGATTGTTTAGAACAGAAAACTCCTACTTCTTTGGCTCGAAGGGGTTGACTAGGGATTAACTTCCTTATAACTCCAGTGTTTGGGAATTGAAAGAAATGCCTGTACATCATCAGCAAGGTCTGTTCGAAAGCATACTGTATAAGATCATGGTATTGTTTCGTCATCCTCCCTTTAAAGGCTTGCAGCTTTTTATCAAGAGTCAAATATCATAAAGAAAAGCATAAGAGTAGTGAAACGAATGGATGAATTCAAGACAAACATATGCAATGCATTAATGAAAACAGAGTTTAACATCAACAAATAATTGTTTGACAGCAAAAGAAATTACAACTTTGAAAATTCAAAATGAAGGAAAAGTCTTTCAGTTTGAGCTTTGTCACTTCAGGTGGAGAACCCTTTAACGGAAGATTTTCATCTCGCCGTCTGGCATGAATTCCAGCACTCCAATATCGATCAGATCTTGAATCTTGTTCTTCAAGGCCCAACAGTCGTTGGTGTCGTGTCCCGGGCTGTAGGAGTGGTAAACACAAAATGCGTCGGGATGATAGTGAGGAGAGGAGGTATTGGGCTTCTGAAGAGGGTCCTTTGGGGTGAGCAAGTTGACCTCCAACAGGCGCTTCAGTATGAAGAATGATGGTATTTCAGTCTCTGTGAACTGTCTTCCCGACGTTTCTTGCTTACGCCGATTACCCCGTTGACGCTGGCGAGGTTGTTGATGGGCTTGTGACCCTGAAGCAAGCAAAGGAGCTTTCCCCTTGTCTTCTTGAGTGGATGGAGGCTGAGCGGTGACTTGCTCTTCAACCTCAGATGTTTGCTCCAATTGGTTATTTGGAAGCAATTGGCGGACAAGAACTCTGAGTTCCTCTTGTCTTTGAGATAGGTCTTGGATGAGAGCCATCTGGCCCACCAACTGTCCCATCACTTGGGTCCTCAATGTTGTCAGATCAAACTGCATCTCTGCAAGCTGATCACTCCTGGCATTATTGGAATTCTCCAAGCCCTTTGTGAGGAGAGCTTTCATTTCTTCTTGCCCCAGAGACAAGTTCAGGAACATCTCCTGCAACTGAGCAGTCTGGTCTTGGATGTCTTTGACAGACCTTTCTAGAGCCATCTCTTACTGAAATAAACAGCAGGAGAGTAAGGAAACCTTAAAAAGGAAAGACTGTCAAAATGCAATGCATGATATGTGAATTCATGCTTTCAAGGATCTCTTGGGGTAGACACAAGAAGATGTTAGAGGTTGAACTTCGATCTTTGATTGGAGAACTTTGTGCTGGTGGATGCCTTTCCACTAGAATCAAGCTCACCATGTCGAGTGGGTCATAGCCACTGATTCAAGTTGTTGTACTTGAACTTTGACTGGAGAACTTTGTATCGGTGGATGCCTTTCCACGAGAATCAAGCTCACCATGTCGAGTGGGTCATAACCACTGATTCAAGCTGTTGCACTTGAACTTTGGTTGACATTGGTTAGAGGAGAAACCTCTTGCCCCTTGATAGACATCTGGTTCAACGTAACCCTGCATCAAAAGAACCCTCGAGATCCTTGAGATGGTTATTTGAAAATGCTATGGTATGATGTTATGATGTTATGTACATGTATGCAAAAAGCAAGTGAGTGTATATACAGACAAACATATTCACACAAAGCAAACAAGTCCTTAGGTTTAGGCTTGCATGGGGTTCAGGCACTACCCTCTTGAAGTTAGTTGGCTCATCCTGTCCTAAAATAGAAACCGGGTTCTAAGGAGCTCAATATCATTGGATTGTTTTCTGTGTTCATTGTTTCGGTTTAGCCACTTACTGGCGACCAAAATATTCCAAGAAAACAACCATCAAATGAGTGTAGTATCGAGTATCTACCAACTTCGGACTGCACCAAAGTCGGTCATCTCACTACCCCTAAAAAGGCTAAGATGGTCAATTAAGGTTCTAAGAGTTCGTTAGTGCTTCACGATATCACTCAGCGGCCCCGTACTCTCCTTGATTGAACTCAAGGGTTACCGGTACTCACAAATATGTCACACTAACATAGCTTACTGCTTCAACCATGTCGGTATACCCCACACAGTTCCCTCACAGTTTTTTGCTATTTACCTAAAAAAGGTGCCCCAAATCCGGGTGTAGGATTTACAACAAACCCAAACAAGAACCCAAAAGATAAAGCAATCAAGTCAATCAAAGCAAGAAAGTAAAGGTGATCTAAACCCTAAGGTAACCCCACTTTTAAGTTTCTCCCCAACAGAGTCGCCTGTTCTGTGATACGGTGGGAGAACTGACTATGAGTTTTGCGTTTGTTTTCGCAAATGTTTCGGTTGAGCAAGAGTCGCCATTGACTTTTTATTTTATCCTAAAGGAAAGGTTTAAAAAAGCACAGCAAAAAACCTTTTGAGATATTTCGTGGGTTCGGGGGGTAGATTATGAAAAGGGAAGGTATTAGCACCCTTTTCATCCATGGTTATCCATGGGCTCTTAGTTACTTGGTTTTTTAGATCACTTGCCTTGATTTTCGATTGCTTGAAAATGGTGTGTAGGTGTGTGTGTTTTTGAAAATGTTTTGGAAGAAGATGCCTTGTCTTAGGCTACCCTTATAACAATTCTTTACTCGAATGTTTTACAAAGGTTTGTATCTTTTCGAAAAGATGTTTCAAATGTTTTTGAGAGTTGGTTTTGAAAGTGTTTGTGGAATGTGGTTTTTGAAAAGAAGGCAAGTGTTTTTGCAAGTTGATCTCAAGTAACTAAGAGTTTTATCTACCCTATTGTACTCAAAGGTTTTCTCTATGTTTTCAACCCTTTTTAACAACTTTGTTCCACCATTGCATTTGGTGGACAATCTTGCGTTTAGGATGTTTAACGGGACGGGCGCGGGTCATCGTATGGACCATGAATGCAATGATGCCAAGTGCCTTTGGCAATTTGCTTTGAAGGGACTATGATCATTCCATTTAGGCAACATTCGAAAGCGTCATCGAGGGACTTATGATCATTTGAATTTGTTTTGCCAAAGATACTCGACGTGCAAGCATGGCCCATTTTGGAAGGCAACATGTGGGATTACCCTAGAGGGTGCAAGTGTGATTGTATATTGATTTCATGTATTTGTCTTGTATTAGGTTATCTAGCGTTTGATTTTATGTACATGCAAACCCTAGGTCTAACCATGGTATAATTGAAAGCAATAAATTACGAGAATTTAAAGTCTACGCTATTACAAATAGTATCCAGGAGTGGGGGTACAAATTTACGAATGGGGATGAGACTTAGGAATATAGTGTCCAATAGATTACAACCAAATCGAATTTGCGATCAAATGTAAATGTAACGAATATACAAATATAAGTAAATGTACAATGTATCAAATGCAAGTATATTGTGTAAGCGTACGTGTATATGTGTATGTAATTATTTACAGGTTAGAGATGTGAAATTAAATGTGTATTAAGTATTGTTTTAACTTAAATGAAAAGAATTAAATATTTATTAATTAATCCCTGTAATCTTGTATATTTTTAATATGTACAAAAAAAAAGAATTTTTTACTTAAATGTTTTAAATTCTAATTAAAATATGTATAAAAAATGTATCTTTATTTATTATATACCAAAAGTATGTTTTAATTAAATATCAAGAATTAAATTATGTATATTAGAAAAAATGTATTTTTATTTGTTATGCACAAAAGATATTGTAATTAAAAGAAAAAGGTATTTTCAATTTTAATTATATGGTGTAATAAAAAATGTATTTTTATTATTAAAGTATTATTGTAAAAAATATATTAAGTTAGAGAAAAAATATATTGTTTAAAAATATGTTATAAAAAAGGGTTTGTGTTGATTTATTAACAAAATAACTTGTTTTATAAAAAAAAATGGTTAAGTTGATTTATTAATGGAAAAAAGATAAAATATGTTTTATATTAGCAAAAGAGAAAAGAAAAAAAGAAGGTTAAAATATATAAACAAATAAAAATAGGTAAAATCTTGTTAGTTGTTTGAATTAAAAGAAAGGAAGAAAAATAAATGGGCTAACGGGGGGTGCTATGGCCCAGATAGATGAAAAACGAGGGGGGTGTATGAAGGGAAAACAAAAGGCTTGGGCGCTGGAGAAATATGTTAGGCCCGTTTGCTTGAAGTAATTTTAGGGTTAGATTATTTGCTTCATTTGGGATAACGCTTAGGGTTCATGCGCCGTCTTGGGGTTTCGTTCGTTACTTCATCTTCTCCGATCGTTCTGAATGCCTAGCTTTTCGCCTCAGCCACCAGCGGCCTCCACCTCTTCTCCTCTCTTCACGTCCACTCAGATGGTGACAAACAGAGGTACAATTCTCTTTCTTTTCAACGCGTTAGGGTTTTTATTCTTCTTATATGTAATTGTTTACTGTTTTTTTGATTAAGTGTTTGACTTTGTTTGTTTAACGAGGATGAAAAGGGATGAGAAGAGAGATGTTTTACCTTGACAGAGGGGAGGAAGAAGATGGAGGAGACGCGTAGGAGGCTTGGGCGGAGAATACGCGTGATGATGCTAGCTTTGGGGAAAACTTGGTATTTCTGTACCTTTCTTTTAGGCTTTATGATGTCAAGCTGAAAGCTTGATACACATGTCTTCTTTTCTTCTCTCAACAAAACAGGTTTTTAGGTCTTTCCTTTTAGACTGGAGGTTTATGCAGTTTTGTCCCTCTTTTCTGTATTGGTTTGCCTTTTTTCTTTTATCCACAGTGTTCAGTTTTTGTTTTATATTATCTTCCTGCCTAAAGCCTAAACCTGCTTTCTTTTTCTCTTCTTCTTCTCTCCCTCCAGTACAGTCTTGCATTAAGATATTATTTATGCATTGTACTTCTTGTTCTGAAAGGGCCACTTCATTTTTGGGAAATGATGAAAAGAAATAGCTTTGCTTGCATAACAAATTTCCTCTGCATATTTGTCCCTTCTTCCAGATTTTGTGCTTTGTATCTTTTCAAATCTTCTTTATTGACAGCTTGGGTACCTTTTGACATTTTGACAGCACGTTTGAATTTTTCAGTTTGGACTTCTAGTTTGGTTTGAACTTGGAGTTTTGAGATTTGAACTTATGCAGTTTGGACAATTTTTGAATTGTGCAATTTTGACTTTTGTGCATTCATTTTTTAGCAAATAAAAATCCGTCCCTCTTTGTGAACCGGGAGAAATCCCGTGATTTGCAGAGAGGGTTAACTGATCTCAATCAGTGGCCCTTAATGATGAAATGTCTTTTCTTTATCTGTCATTATTTATTTATCTGCTATTTGACTTTTCTTCTTTTCTTTTTGCAGATGAATATTTGGATGGAGAGGGGTATTAAATGAAGAATGAAGAATTGGAGATTTAGAAAAAATAGGATAGTTTCATTTTTTTATTTAAATTTAAATTAATGTAAAGTTATTGTTGTAAATAAATTGTAAACAATAATTGTACGAATAATTTAAAAATAAATAAAAGTTTTTATTATCCAATTAATTCTATTTCCTCTTTTATTGTTTATTTATTATTTAAAATTCTTTGAATTAAAATAATTGAAAAATAAATTCCAATCACTTAACCTCAGAATAATAAATAATTTAAATAAACAATGCTTTAGCAATTTACTCAGTTAAACCTGGCCTTTCCAATATCCAAAGCAAAGCAACAGTTAACCAAAACAACTGATCAGGCGTATTCCCTTTTCACTAATTTTTACCAAACACTGTAAATCCAAACTGCATGGATCTTTTGACTGGTTCAATCAAACGAACGTGAATTCCAACCAAATGCATTCTTTTTACTGATTAAGTCAAACAATATGAATCCAACCCAAATCTCGGAATAACTTGCAAAGTGCTGTAGAATTTAAATCCTTCTGAGAATGTGCCCAAAAAACCTAATTCCTGATTAAATGCCAAAGAACGTTCGCCTGATTAATGTTGAGCCAAAGTCAACCAAAACCCTAAGCCAACTGTGTGAAACATTCCAGAGCCCTGAAAATCAATGAAACCCTAATTGTGTCCTGACTGACGAGAAAAGTCTGTTTGACCGATTCTTGAGCCAGTTTGAAAGATCAGGAAACGCCTGAAGCTGTGATTTCTTATGGAAAAATGCAAGGGCAAATTTTGGGGTACAACAAACTGCATGAAGGTACATTCGGGACACATTCTAGTGGACATACCATGGCAAAGAAAATCCTTCGGGCAGGATATTTCTGGTCCACAATGGAAGCCGACTGTTACCAACATTCTCGAACTTGTCACAAATGCCAGATCTATGCTGACAAGGTGCACATCCCTCCGGTTCCTCTGAACGTCCTAACGGCACCTTGGCCTTTTGCAATGTGGGGCATCGATGTGATCGGCGAGATCCGACCGACGGCATCCAACGGGCATCGCTTCATCTTGGTAGCGATCGATTACTTCACGAAGTGGGTTGAGGCAGCTTCCTACGCAACGGTAACCAAGAGCGTCGTGGCACATTTCATTCGGCATAACCTGATCTGTCGGTACGGCGTCCCGGAAAGAATCATTACGGACAATGGTACCAATCTCAACAACAAGATGATCACTGAGCTCTGCGAACAATTTAAAATACAGCACCACAACTCTTCTCCTTACCAGCCGAAGATGAATGGGGCTGTAGAAGCAGCCAATAAGAATATCAAGAAAATTGTGCAGAAGATGACAGTGACCTATAAAGATTGGCACGAAATGTTACCGTTTGCTCTTCATGGGTACTGTACCTCAGCAAGGACGTCAACCGGGGCAACTCCTTTTTCCTTGGTCTATGGCATAGAGGCAGTCTTGCCGATTGAAGTCCAGATACCCTCTCTCCGGATAATGAAGGATGCAGACTTGAGTGAAGATGACTGGATCCAGACTCGACTTGATCAATTAAACCTGATTGACGAAAAGAGACTCACCTCTATCTGTCATGGTCAGACGTATCAAAAACGGATGATCAGGGCATTTAACAAGAAAGTCAGGCCACAAGAGTATCAAGTTGGGGACCTGGTAATCAAGCGCATCATCCTTCCTCAAAGTGATCCTCGGGGCAAATGGACCCCTACATATGAAGGGCCATTTGTGGTTAAACATGTGTTCTCAGGAGGAGCCATGATTCTAACCACCATGGATGGTGACGACCTTCCTCACCCCGCCAATGCAGACATAGTAAAAAGATACTACGCATGAATAAAAGACCCGCTAGGTTTACATACCTAGGCAAAAATAAGGGTTTCCCGGCGAACCAAAAGGGTTCGGGCAAAAATAAGGGATGAAATAAAAAAAAATCTATACACCCGGCAAGTCGAAAACCTGAAAAGGCGGCTTGGGCAAAAATGGGTATCCCGGTGGACTGAAAACCCGAAAGGGCGGTCCAGGCAAAAGTTAGGGATAAAGCGTAACACTATGTCTCATTGGATCACCTTGCATCCAGAATTCGGCATCAACTATCTGGCTCAGACTTCGGCATCGACCAATCAGCTTCATCTTCAACTAAGCAGCAAAGTGATGAGACACTTGAAGACATAAAGGCGATAGCAGAGTTGGAACCCAGTGAGAATATTGTGCACATAGCTGTTTTGTTTCCTTTTCAAAATTGTAAACTCTATGTTATTCGGCGGCATTCTCTTACTAGGATGTCAGCCTCTTGTACAAAAACGCCTATTCACAGGCAAATTTCAAAATCAATACAAGTTCACTTTTCCAAACAAATTGCCCATTGTTTTTCCTTTTTCTGTTTTGTCTTGCGAAGAACGTCCAAATGTTCATTTTTGATATATGCATTTGACATTAAATTGCTGATTCATAAATATCTGCATATGAAACAAAAGACTAATTACATGTGACATCAGAAATAGGGGCAATGTAAAGTTGTCTGATGCAGTCTGGTTGCTTTGTCCGCCAAGGTACCAAGGTAGATCTAACTGAAGGATGTGATCAAGTTCTCTCAACTCCCCACAGAATAAGACAAGATAGCAACATTCCCCAGTGGAGTATAGGCATTCATTAGCAAGCATCCCCGGCAGTCTTGACCTAAGATGGTTCCCCGGCGGAATATCAATACCCCAGTGCAATTCCAAAAGTTTCCCCAGGAAAGTGGAATTCTTATCCCCAGGAAAGTGGAATTCTTATCCCCAGCAGGTTTTGAAGCTTATCCCCAGTAGATTCTGGAAGCTTATCCCCTGCAGAGTACATACGTCTCTCCCGAGCTTTGTTCAAAGTTATTCCTCATAAGGGTTTATAACTGGGTTATCCTCAGCTAATTGCCACGGAAGATCGCCCTCGGCAAAGTTCTTCCTATCCCCAGCGGAGTTCATCAAAGTTCCCCAACATAACTCATCAACACAATCCCCAGCGGAGTTTATCTTTGGTATCCCCAGCGGAGTTTATCATCATTATCCCCAGCGGAATCCATCATTGAAATCCTCAGCGGGCCTCTCATCAAAACTTCAGCAAAGTATCTCTTCCACAGAGCAATTCCCCGCAGAGTAATCTCTCCAACAAGTTTATTCCCCAACGGAGTCATCTTCTCCTACCAGTGTATTCTTGCAACCATCATCCCCAGCGGAAGCAAAGAGCTCTACTCTTCAATGTCAGCCCAGGATTTAATTCCCCGGCCGGTCGTCAAGGATTTATTTTCCTAAGACGAAAATACATTCATAAACATTTCACATTTCATACATCTTGCTTACATACATGATAAAGTGCATACAACACTATCTCATGTTGAACATCATGACATCATGCATTTCATACATCATGACATTGCATACCACTGATATTTTTGCCTTTTCAGGGAAAAAGACAATCCCAAAGACAACTACCTTCAACTGTCACAATTCCAGATTCGATACCTGTATCTAGCCAGGGCACATCTGTGAGTGATCAGTTTCCAGACTCGATTCCTGTATCTAGCCAGGGCACGTCTGAAGAGTTCGAAGATTCGATTCCTGTATCCAGCCAGGGCATATCTAGCAACTATCACAATTCCAGATTCGATTCCTGCATCCAGCCAGGGCATATCTGTTGACCACATTTCCAGACTCGATTCCTGTATCTAGCCAGGGCACGTCTGAAGAGTTCGAAGATTCGATTCCTGTATCCAGCCAGGGCATATCTAGCAACTATCACAATTCCAGATTTGATTCCTGCATCCAGCCAGGGCATATCTGTTGACCACATTTCCAGACTCGATTCCTGTATCTAGCCAGGGCACGTCTGAAGAGTTCAAAGATTCGATTCCTGTATCCAGCCAGGGCATATCTGTTGACGACTATTTCCGGATTCGATTCCTGTATCCAGCCAGGGCACATCTGTGAGCAACCGATTGTAGATTCGACACCTGTATCTAGCCAGGGCATATATGCATGAGGAGATTGAAGATCAAACACCTGTAACAAGCCAGGAAAACATCTGTCTTTCTCAAATACACAAGTTCTCGCTAAGGAATCTCTTATGCGATCAACACTTCCAAATGGCATCTATAAGCCCATTCCCGACAAGGTTCTGTCACATCTCCAGATGGCATCTATAAGCCCATCTCCCTATCCACCATCTCTCCAAATGGCATCTATAAGCCCATTCCCGACATCACATTGCTGATACTCCAACATGCGAGTGCAAATTTCCGGGCACTCTAGTGTCCAATCTCCTTTTACCCTCGAGTCACGAAAGGCAAACTTGCCAATCTAACTCTTCAGGTTCAAGAAGATTGAACAGGGGCAACTGTTGTACCCCAAAATTTGCCCTCCCATTTCCTCAACATTTTCTCATCACAAAACCCTTGGAGATCAAGATCTAGTTAGGGTTTCCTCTGCTCAAGACTTCTCCTTGCACTGTTGACCCAAATTAGGGTTTGTTTTTGAACAAAGATATTTTGACCTAAAATGCCTAAGATGACTTTCATGCTTCATGTTGGACTCCCAAGTTTATCCATACCAAGTTTCAAGTCCTGATTCCAAATTTTGCCCAGTCAATTGGACAGTTGACCTAGAAATCAACTGTATTGGGGAAAAAGTCAACTGTGGCCAATTGACAGTCAAATCTCATGAAAATTTACCCACATCAACATTATGAACTCACATGGACCATTTCATCAAGTTTGGATCACAATTCCACAAGAAATTTGATCAGATCATCAAAAGGGAAAAATGGTCATTTTTAGGGTTTTGACTGCACAAAGGCAATTTTTGACTGTTTGACCTAGCCAATGACAAACCAAGCTCACATATAGACTCAAGGACCCCATGGAATTATCTTGACATGCTCAACAAGTTCAAAAGATCCCAAATGCACAAGATTGACAGTTGAATTTCCCAGTCAATTGATCAATTTTGACTGTATACTGAAAAGTCAAACTTTGACTTTTTGGTCAAAATCAAGTGTCAAGATTCATTTTTCATCAAAACATGCCAAATCATGAAACTTGTTCATCAAGAAATCAAGAATTGCAATTTAGGGTTTGAAATGAAGATTTTTCATAACTTAGAATTTTTCTAAGTTATGAAAAACCCTAATTGTTTCCTAACTTTGCCCCACTTTCTCACCAAGATTCATTTGGATTCAAGCAAAAGTCAAAACATGAAAGTTGTAGCCTATTTCAAAATCTACAACTTTGATTCATAAAGTTTTCCAAAAAGAAGCTTGTAGCTCAAGTTACAATTTTTGGAACAAGGGTACCAAACCATTCTTAACTTAGAGAAAATTTGACCTATTTTAGGCAAGGTTTTTACCTAACTTCAAGACCATTTTTCACATGCTTCCACTTGGAATTTCAATTTGCATTTCAAATATGGATTGTAGTACACATTCCAAGCTTTCCAAAATGTCCAAGAACTCCTCAAACAACCTCATGGTTAGAGAGAATCGAATTTGGCAATATGGGAAAACTCACTTTTGATTTGGCCAAGTTACATGTTCATACATTTGTGCCATTTTGAATTCAGCATGCTTTCCTTGATTACAGGTCTTTTATCTCAATTACACTCCTTAATTTAATGCCAATCCTTTGTGCCAAGGTGTTGTTCTATGAGTTTGGACATTGTATGCAAGTTTAATCCATTTTTAGATAAAGCATTATATCCATTTTGGAAAAGTTGCACTTTATGTCTAAAGCAAATCCAAGCAAGTACAGTTAAGATCTCTTTGGCACAAGTTTATGAGTTAATTACACTGATCAAGACTGAGTTATGCAGCATAGAATGGGGGCCTGTACAGGCTAGAAACACCAACTTGCCATCTCTTGCTTAAAGTGTAAGAAACTTGCCATAACACATACCAACTATCATCTCAGCTAACCAAGCCTTAAGTAAACTTGTCAAACACTTTCTAAATATCCATTCTGAGCTAGAACACGACCCTAACATCTCCATTGCCTTCTCATTCACAGAATCACCATTGAACTGCCCAAAACAGGGCATCCCTGCAGTTTGAGTTCCATAGCTCAAACCTTCCATGCATTCCTGCTAAAAACACTTCAAACACATTCCATAATATCCATATAAACTATTCCAAACCTTGAACTGAGACTGTAACAGCCATAGCACCATTTGCCATTTCCATTTTTCTATCTTGCAGGTGGACTTCTGCAGCTTGATTTGGCACGATTCAAAACACACCAAGCATTGGAATAGCATCACTACACTTCAGGCAAGCTGTACAAATCATCATCTTGCCCTGAAAGCTCCTCCATTGCAAGGCACGATTCCAACTGAACAGGTATATTCATGAAGTTCTATCTCTCAATATAGACATTGTTAGCTTTAGGTTTGTGAAGAAAACATGTCACATTCATAGCCCTGAACATGCCCATGTAATTAGATTTCATTTATATTATGTGTGCTTAGAGAATTTTAAGTCTGAACATTAAACAAAAACTAGGTCAGAAATTGGGGGAGAAGAAATTCTCTCTCATCTTAGAGAGTTAAGACAAGTTCTTTATATGGTTGGATTCGTCTTTTAATGTTCTACATTTTTCATGTTGTGAGTTTTGCTTGAAAGTCCAGGAATTGGGAGATAGAAAACGCGTGGATGGTTGTTCAAACATTGTTCTGAGGTTGAAGATGAAGTCTTCTTGGGCTGGGCCTGAGTTGACTTTCTTTTTACACCATGCTTTTGCTTTTTCACCCCCTAGGCCCATTTTGCTTATTTTCATGATTTTTTTTTACTTTTCTTTTTTTGTTCTGACTTATTTATTTTTTCTTATAATATTAAAAATATAAAAAATATTTTTTACACCATTTTCATATTTATTAGGTATTTATTTGTTTAGATTAATATTTGTACATAAATAAATATATAAACATACTTTTATTTGAAAATACTAAAATAATGCAAACACATTTTATTTTCCATTTTTATTTTCTTTTATCTTCTGAAAATATTTTATATAAAATATACTTTTTTTTTATAAATATTAAATATTATTATTTTTGTATATATAATATATATTTAGAAAATAATACAAATATATATATACTTATTAGAATATTTAGGACAAAAATACAAAAATATATACATTTTTATTTTATTAATATTTGACATTAAAAATACCCTTTTTACAAATATACTTCATTTTTATTTTTATTTTTGTATATAATAAATAAACATTGTACATATTAAATAAATAATACCTTTTACCTAATAAAATTAGGGTTTTACCCTAAACATAAAAATACCCAAAAATTAATACTTTTTATTTTGTTCACTTGACATATAAAAATACTCTTTTTCATACACATAAGTCGAACTTTTTGATACAAGAGTCGAACTGAAATTTTCAAAGAACTTTTTTTAAATTCCACAGTTGAAAAGCAAACAAACCATTTTTGAAAACACAAATGAGCAAGTATCTAAGAGCCCATGGATAACCATGGATAGAAAGGGTGCTAACACATTCCCTTTCTATAATCTACCTCCCGAACCGAGAGCAATCTCTATAAGGAATTTTTCTGTGCTTTTGTCCTTTCCATTTGGAGAAAATAAAAGACGGTGGCGACTCTTGCTTCCGCGACATTTCGCGAACCAGCATTAAAAACAGTCAGTTCCAGATCCACCGATCACATCTAGGTTTAAATTCCTTGTCAAAATACCCCCCATTTGAACATTTGTACCCCCCTTCCCATATATTGTGTTGTAATAGCTTAGTAATTTTATTTTTCGCACTTTATTGCTTTCTAAATATACCATGTTAGAATTAGGGTTTGTATGCGAATCAAAAACAACAAAAATAGTTTGACCTAATTTCAAGATAATCAAGCATGAAAATGGACAACACTAATCACACTTGCACCCCTAGGGTATTCCACTTGTTGCCTTCAATAAATGGGCCATATTGCATGTTAGGTTTCTTTGGGCAAAAACAAAACAAACAATCAAATGATCATAGTCCCTCGATGACGCTTTCGAAAGTTGCCTAAAAATGATCAAGTCCCTTAAAGAAAATTGCCCAAAGATACTTGGCACCATTGCAATTATGGTCTAAACGATGACCCGCGCCCGTCCCTTTCACATCCTAACACAAGATTGTCCACCAAATGCAATGGTGGAACAAAATTGTTAAAAGGGTTAAAACATAGCAATAATCTTTGAGAAATTTAGGAGTAGACAACCTCTTAGTTACTTGAATCAAACTTGCAAAACAAAACACTTGCCTATTTTCCAAATCACACCTCACAACACTTTCAAAACAAACTTTCAAAAACAAATGAAAACCTTTTCAAAAGACATACACCTTTGTAAACATCCCAACATGGATCATTACAAAGGTTGCCACCACATTGGCCTCTTTTCAAAAACATTTTCAAACCCACACACAAAGCACCATTTCAAACAATTGAAAATTAAGGCAAGTTGATCTAAGCAAGTAACTAAGAGCCCATGGATAACCATGGATAGAAAGGGTGCTAATACCTTCCCTTTCTATAATCTACTCCCCGAATCCAAGAAAACATCTCAAAGGTTTTTGCTGTGCTTTTTAAACCTTTCCTTAGGATAAAATAAAAAGTCGGTGGCGACTCTTGCTCAACCGAAACATTTGCGAAAACAAACGCAAAACCATAGTCAGTTCTCCCACCGTATCACACATGTCCTATATAAAGCACACAAAAAGAAGATTTCACGGTGATGAACTACTGCGCACAAAAAGAAGAACTCACCTGAAAAGTCATTAACGCAACTATCATTCTTCATCCTCAATGTTCAATACAAAATTGTGTAAAACATCACTGTTAGTGATACTGTTTATTAGAAACCTCATTGTACACATTTATTCAATTAACTGTTTAGTGAATTTCCTTGAGAAAACCGGGTTGTGGTTTTGGAATCAAGAAGACTTTGACAGTTGTCAAAGTAGATTTGTAATCAAGTTTGATTAGTGAATTAAGACCTCGTTGGAGAGAGGCGAAATCACCTTGGCGAGTGGACTGGAGTCGTTTGAGTTTAAACGAACCAGGATAAAAATAAACGTGTTCTTTTCTCCATTTATTTTTAAGATTCCAATTTAACCCCTCCTTCTTGTGTTTGTCACTTCTTCAATTGGTATCAGAGCACCTGGATCTGGGTGCAAACACTTAACCGTGTCAGATAAAGATCCAAAGTGGGAAAAACACTATGACGGGAACAAGTCAGAACATCAGTAGCAGCTTTCCAATATTTGACGATGAAAATTTTGACTACTGGAAAGATATGATCATAACTTTCTTCCTAGCCTATGACACTGACCTCTGAGATATGGTAACTGATGGATACATACATCTTGTTGATGAAAACAGTCAGAAGATTGATAGAAAAAGGATGACAGATCATCAAAATCAAGACTTCATAAATCATCACAAGGCTAGAACTATTCTCCTGAGTGCCATCTCATATTCAGAGTATGAGAATATCACAAACATAGAAACAACTAAGAAAATGTTTGATTCTCTGAGAATGACGCATGAAGGCAACATGCAAGTAAAAGAAACCAAAGCCCATGCGCTCATTCAGAAGTATGAAGCCTTCAAAATGGAAGAAGATGAAACCATTGAAACAATGTTCTCTAGATTCCAAACTCTAGTGGCAGGGCTAAAAGTGCTGGACAAAGGGTACTTAACTGCTGATCATGTAAAGAAGATCATCAGAAGTTTACCAAAGCAATGGAGACCCATGTGTTAGAACAAAGTTTGAATCTACTACCCTAAGTTTAAGTTTTGATGATAACAAATTGAAAGGATATATTAATTATGTGATTCATGTAAGAACTATTTGCTACCTAAAATATTACCTTCTGTTTTGCAGAAACTCTGATAGGTATCAGCAAAAGTACATCTTAATCAGCATCAGAATACTGGTTATCAAAGTCAGCATCAGAAGATGCTATATCAGAATACCAGAATCAGAAGAATAATTCACGCGTATGCTGAAGCTTGATGAACAGAACTGCGCTCAACACTCTGATAAAGACAACAATAGTTCATCAACACTTAAGCAGAGTCAGAATGAGGCCAAGCCAGAACACGCTTTAAGTAGCAACGGTACTGTGCATTCACAGCAAATTATTACCAACGGCATCATTCCAGACAAAATCTGCTCAATAAGGAAAGTTTGTTATTGGCATTGAATCAAGAATATTGCTCCAACGTTCAACAAATTCAGTGTTATATAAACAACACAATGAAGATTGAATTGGCTAATGCTCTACAACTATTTCCACGCCAAAAAACTATTCTACATCTTGTCATTCTCAGTTTGCTAAAAAGCTCCATAATTCCTTACTCAGTATTTTAGCAATCTAGTTTCAATAAGCTTAAATTGTGTAATATCACAGTTGTGATACAGTTTTGTAGAAAACATTCACACACCTAGATTTCTCTTCTTTGTAAGAAAGTGTTTCCTTGACAAACCGGTTTGTGGTTTGCATCAAGAAGGCTTTAGCAGTTGTTAAAGCAGTTTGTAATATTCAGTTGAATATAGTGGATTAAGACCTCGTTGGAGAGAGGCGAAATCACCTTGACGGGTGGACTGGAGTAGTTTGAGATCAAACGAACCAGGATAAAAATATTGTGTTCATTGCAATTGATTTTCAGTTTTACAATTCAACCCCCCTTCTTGTGTTTTTCACTTCTTCAATTGGCATCAGAGCGCCTGGTTCTGAGCTAAAACACTTAACCGTGTCAGTACAAGATCCAGCGTCAGAAAAAAACAATGGCAGGAAATTATTCTCACACCAGCAATGACAACCATGAGGACAGAGACAGATTCAGCGGGAAACCTCCAGTCTTTGATAGAGAAAACTTTGATTACTGGAAAGACAGAATTGAAAGCTTCTTTCTGGCACATGATGCTGATCTGTGGGATATGGTGACAGATGGATACACGCACCCTGTGAATGCAAGCGGTCAGAAGATTGATAGGAAAACAATGTCTGACCAACAAAAGTGTGACTTCAAGAATCACCACAAGGCCAGAACCATCCTTCTCAGCGCCATCTCGTATGCTGAATATGAAAAGATCTCCAACAGAGACACAGCAAAGAACATGTTTGACTCACTCAGAATGACGCATGAGGGCAACGTTCAGGTCAAAGAAACTAAAGCTCTGGCGCTCATTCAGAAGTATGAGGCATTCAAAATGGAAGAAAGTGAATCCATTGAAACAATGTTCTCAAGATTCCAGATTCTGGTAGCTGGTCTCAAGGTTCTGGACAAAGGTTACTCTACTGCTGATCACGTCAAGAAAATCATCAGAAGCTTACCCAAGCAGTGGAGGCCAATGGTTACAGCTCTGAAGCTAGCAAAAGATCTCAACAAAATTTCTCTGGAGGAACTTATCAGCTCCCTCAGAAGTCATGAGATAGAGCTAGAAGCTAATGAACCCCAGAAGCAAGGTAAGCCTTTAGCATTTAAATCTAACAAAAAATCTGAGTCTAAAGTTTTGCAGGCAGTTGAAGAAACATCTGATGGATCCTCATCAGAAGAAGACGAACTCTCCCTCCTCTCCAGAAGAGTGAATCAATTGTGGAAGCAGAGGCAAAGGAAGTTCAGGAATCCCAGAAGATCTGATCAGAACGAGTCTTCTTCCATATACAGAAGGACAGATTCTTCTTCTGGATACAGAAGATCCGAAGGCTCCTCAGGTAGCAGAAAGCCAAACACCAAGGACATCATCTGCTATGAGTGCAATGAGCAAGGACACTACAAGAGTGACTGCCCAAAGCTTCAGAGGGAAAAGCCCAAAAAGAAGTTTGGAAGAGAAAAGAAGAAAAGTCTCATGGCTACATGGGATGACTCTGACTCGTCTGAAGCTGACTCAGAATCAGATGATGAGAGAGCAAACATAACTCTCATGGACAACATTTCAGAAGATAGTGAAGCTTCTGAATCAGACTCAGAATCAGATACTGAAGAGGTATTTCCTGACTTTGCAGTTAATTTTACCAAGGCTGAACTTGCTGAAAGCCTTAATGAAATCCTGGAAAGGTATCAGCAGATTAGAGTTAAATTCAGAAACCTGAAAAGGAATCTTGAATCTGACTCTAATAAGACTGAGAGTCTTAAATTGGAGAATTCTGAGCTTAGAATTAAAATTTCAAAATTAGAAAATACTTTACAAAACTCTCAGAAGGAACCAATTTCTGAAACTCCCAGCAACGCTGATGAGTTCATCAAGGAGTATGATCATAGTTTCCAGAAGTTCCTTGCTAAAAGCATAGATAGAAGCAAAATGGCTTCAATGATCTATGGAGTTAGCAGAAACGGCAGGAAGGGAATAGGATACCAAGGTAAGGTTCCTACACCAAAGAATGTCATGGATTTAACCATTAAACACACTCCTCTGAATTCACATTTTGTGTATGGTCACACACATGATATTAAATACACTAGCAGTAAGTACTCTGTGAAACCAAAATTCAACCAGAGTTTTGGTAAATCTAACAAATCAGGACCCAAGAAAATCTGGGTACCTAAGGATAAAATAATACATGTTGCAGATATCTTTAGCAGTAAATCAGAAACACCAGTCATGGTACCTGGACTCTGGCTGCTCGCGACACATGACGGGAAGAAGGCATATGTTCCAAAGCCTGGAACTTAAGCCTGGAGGCCACGTTGGCTTTGGAGGCAATCAGAGGGGAAAGATCATTGGCTCTGGAACTGTAGGTAATGGAAATCTTCCCTCTATTAATAATGTTCTGCTAGTAGATGGATTAATGCATAATCTGTTATCCATAAGTCAATTAAGTGATAACGGTTATGATATAATCTTTAATCAAAAATCATGTAAAGCTGTTAGTCAGAAAGATGGGACTATCCTGTTTAATGGAAAGAGGAAAAACAACATTTACAAAATCAAACTTTCTGAACTGAAAAGTCAGAATGTAAAGTGCCTTCTGTCTGTTAACAACGAGCAGTGGATCTGGCACAGAAGATTGGGGCATGTTAGTATGAGAAGAATATCTCAGATTAACAAACTCAATCTGGTCAGAGGACTTCCTAATTTAAAGTTCAATTCAGATGCTCTGTGTGAAGCATGTCAGAAAGGCAAGTTTGCAAAACCTTCTTTTAAATCTAAGAATGTTGTTTCTACCTCTAAGCCATTAGAACTTCTGCACATTGACTTATTTGGACCAGTTAAAACTGCTTCAGTCAGTGGCAAGAAGTATGGGTTAGTAATCGTAGATGACTATAGCAGATGGACATGGGTAAAGTTCTTAAGACACAAGGACGAGTCACACTCTGTGTTTGTTACCTTATGTAACCAAGTTCAGAATGAAAAGGATCTTATAATCGTTAAAGTCAGAAGTGATCATGGTGGAGAGTTTGAAAACAAAGATTTTGAGTCATTCTTTAATGACAGAGGCATTCTGCATGATTTCTCTTGTCCTAGAACTCCCCAACAAAATGGAGTTGTAGAACGAAAGAACAGAACATTGCAAGAAATGGCCAGAACCATGATCAATGAGACAAACGTTGCTAAGATCTTATGGGCAGAGGCAATAAACACAGCGTGCTACATTCAGAATAGAATCTCAATAAGACCTATTCTGGAAAAGACTCCATATGAATTGTGGAAGAACAGAAAGCCCAACATTTCATATTTTCATCCATTTGGATGTACCTGTTTTATGTTAAATACAAAGAATTATTTGAACAAGTTTGACTCTAAAGCACAGAAGTGTATCATGTTAGGATACTCTGAACGCTCAAGAGGGTACAGAGTATACAATACAGAAACACAGATTGTGGAAGAATCAATCAGTGTTCGTTTTGATGATAAGCTTGACTCTGAAAAGTCAAAGCAGAATGAAGTTTTTGCAGGTATGGAAATTGAATTTACAGGTTCTGAAGACAAGTCATCAGAAGCTCTCAACACAGACACTCCTTCAACGTCTGAAAGGAGCACTGCTAGCAATCCTACAACAGCTGCTGATCAACCTCAGAAGAGATTACCCAGAAGCAGCTTGGATCACCCAGAAGAGACTATCTTAGGAAGAAAGGAAGATCCAATCAGAACAAGAGCAAGCTTCAGAAACTCTGAAGAAACCCTCATGGGACTTGTGTCTCTGATTGAACCTTCTTCTATTGATGAAGCACTTCTGGATAATGACTGGATTCTGGCAATGCAAGAAGAGCTGAATCAATTCACCAGAAATCACGTATGGGATCTTGTTCCCAGACCAAAAGGATTCAACGTCATTGGAACAAGATGGGTCTTCAGAAACAAGCTAAATGAACAAGGTGAAGTCATCAGAAACAAAGCACGAATGGTTGCACAAGGTTATAGTCAGCAAGAGGGGATAGACTATACAGAAACCTTTGCTCCAGTCGCCAGGTTAGAATCTATCAGACTTTTAATTTCATTTGTTGTTAATAGAGGCATCACTCTGTATCAGATGGATGTCAAAAGTGCATTCTTAAATGGTTATATAGAAGAAGAGGTTTATGTGCACCAACCCCCTAGTTTTGAAAATACAAAACATCCAGAACATGTTTTCAAACTAAAGAAGTCACTATATGGTCTGAAACAAGCTCCCAGAGCTTGGTATGAAAGATTAAGTAACTTTCTGTTAGAAAATGAATTCACCAGAGGGAAGGTGGACACTACCTTATTATGTAAATCAGTTAAGAATGACATCTTAGTCTGTCAAATTTATGTTGATGATATTATTTTTGGTTCTACTAATCCTTCTCTTGGAAGAAAATTTGCTAAGTGTATGCAGGCAGAATTTGAGATGAGCTTCATGGGGGAACTGAAATTCTTTCTAGGAATTCAGATCAATCAAACTCCAAAGGGAACTTACATTCATCAGAGCAAATACATCAGAGATCTTCTGAAGAAATTTGACCTCTCAGAATGTAAGCCATCAAATATTCCAATGCATCCCACGTGCATTCTGGAAAGAGAAGAGGTAAGCAAAAATGTAGAACAAAAAGTCTACAGAGGTATGATTGGTTCTCTCCTTTATCTGACAGCTTCAAGACCTGATATATTATTCAGCGTATGTATTTGTGCTAGATTCCAACCAGATCCTAGAGAATCTCACTTAACAGCTGTTAAGCGAATTTTCAAGTATCTGAAAGGTACTACTAATCTGGGTTTGTTTTATAGAAAATCTAGTGATTACAGTTTAGTAGGCTACTGCGATGCTGACTTTGCTGGAGACAGAGTAGAGCGTAAAAGTACTTCTGGAAGCTGCCAGTTTCTGGGAGAAAATCTGATCTCTTGGTCCAGCAAAAGGCAATCCACAATTGTGCTATCAACAACAGAAGCTGAGTACATAGCAGCAGTAGGATGTAGCACACAAATGCTCTGGATGAAAAGTCAGCTTGAAGACTTCCAGATTTTTGAGAGTAACATCCCTATACTCTGTGACAATACTTCTGCTATTTGCTTAATGCTTCTGCAGGTTCTCAGAAGAAAGCTTCCTCTGAACAGTACCAAGTTCCATTCAGAACACTCCTTACTCCAGTGAAGAATCTTGAAGTGTTATCTGAACTGATTATTGATTTTGGCAGTCTGAAAGAGAATGGCTTTGACTTGACAGAAGAAGTTAGGGCACGGAAATGGGAAAGGTATTTTGACAGGTTGGTTGGACCAACATTCCCAATGTTAGTCAAGGAGTTATGGATTCATGCAACTGCTTCAACGCATCAAGTCACCTCCTACATAATGGGGAAGAAGATTGTGATCACTGAGGATCACATAGCAAAATTGATTGGTTACAGTGGCGGTGGCGTCTGCTGTATTGATATGGCTGAAAGATGCTCTGACGTGGGTGTCATAGCAGAAAGGATCTTCACCCATGGGGTGCCCAGCAGCAAAATCAGAGATCTCAAGGATCACCACAGAGTTTGGGCGAAGATAATTCTGGGGTGCCTTAATCATAGGAAGCCAACTAGTTCCCCTGATTACATAAATATAGATCAGCAGTTTCTGATCTATTTTATCAATCAGAAGGTAAAAATCAACTTGGCTCATCTTCTGTTTAATCACCTCAGAACAAGCGTGAAGGAAACCAGGGAAGAAGAAAGAACAAAGAGGGATTGGATACCCTTTGGAAGATTAATATCAGATATTCTGACTGAGAATAGGCTGATAGAGCACCTAATAGAAGCTCAAGAGTTAAGCACCATTGAACCAACTGTTAGCAAGCCTCTGAACGCGAAGAATCTGAAGAAAATGAAGTTAATAGAAAATATCAGAAAGGAACCCAGCGTTACTCCTATTGCTGACATCACCAGCAGAAGAGTCCCACTGAGTGACTTTCCCTTATTTTCTGAGATAGAATCTAAACCAGTAGTGGTTCTCAGATACCTAGACGCGTGCAAGGCTGATGGTACAGATCCCAAGCTGAATATCAAAGATCTGCACCAACCTCTACCAGAAGTTACACTGAAAAAGACGAAGAAAAGGAAGGCCCCTTCAGAAGGAACATCCCAGCAGACACCCAAGAAAAGAGGTAATTTATCTGCTGCTTCTGTTTTAAATTCTTCTGCTATTCCAACATCAATCCCAACTCCAGCTTCTCATAGAATCCCAATCCCCATCCCAACAATAGATGAAACCGAACCAGAAGATGACCCTTCTGAGGCAATACAACTCAGAAGACCCCGCACCAAACATCCCAAACCAACAATCTCAACAACATCAGCACTTAACAAAGTTCTGTCTGACATTGATCAACGTGCTTCTGATAACCTTCCCAACAATCCAAACACTGAACCAGATATTGCCAAATCTCCTCAACCAGAACAACCTCTCTCACCCATTCCAGAAGAACCACATATTCCTGAACAACCAAAAATTCCTCCTCCTTCTCCACAACCAACAATTCCTTCTCCCTCTCCTCAACCAGAAATTCATCCACCATCACCTCAACCATCACCTCAACCTGAGTTTCATCATTCTGAAACTCCATCTCCTCCATCTCCTGAACCTCATTCTCCTCAATCCTCTGAACCACAACCTCTGGCAATCCAGCTGCCATGTGGAACAACAGTAACCATGGCCCAGCTGCCATCCTCGCCTGAAACCACACCACCAAACACTCCCAAAACCCCAAACAGTCCAATCATTATTTCTGATTCTCCCACTCCATCTCCCAAACAAACAGCTCCCAAGCAAACCACAGAAGACCCCAGCAGGACCTTCATAGATTTAACAATCCTCGACCGTCTTGCTGATCTGAAAAATAAAACAGCCATTCCAAAACCAAAACAACCAGATGTTGCCTCTGGTATTATGAATTTTGAAACAGGTTTGCAGCAGTGGATTGCTTCTCTGAAGCAAGTCTGTCCTGGAATGATTGATCCAACTGCCTCTGACCAGCTCTGGTCACAATTCAGAATTTGGGTACGTGTTGAAGCTCTAAAATTGCAAGACATCAACTATGAGCAAGCACAACAGAATTTCAGCAAGCTTCTGAACGAAGTAGGAAGTTAGCTGCTGAAAGAAGACGTGCTCCTTCTGGATAGTGAGCCATGGTCTGAGAAGCGTCCAACTTCAAAGGTGCAGCCAGAAGAAGATCAGACTATTCAAGCTGAAGCCAGCCAATCTGAAGATGTTGCAGAAAGCTCTCAGAAGCTCCATGCTTCTGATGTTTCTCAAGCTGCCTTGGACAGGCAGACTCTGGAAGAGCTGAAGCTGAATGATATCCGTCTGCAGCAAAGGATGGATGAAAATGACCAGAAGATGAAGGAAAGGATGGATGTGTAGGATAGCAAGATAGACACAATAGTCAGCATGGTGCACAAGCAGACTGAGACTGCTGATCAGATCAAAGCAATGCTGGAGACTCTGTTCACACGCCTTCCTCCCCAACCTTAGATTTTCATTCATGCCATTTTCATGTTTTCTTTGCATATCTTCTGTACTGTTTTGTCTAGCTCTGACTATGTTAATATGACAAGTTTTTCTGATCTAAATGTTTTAGCACATCACTTACACTTTTTGATTGCTGACAAAAAGGGGGAGAATAAGAAAGATATTTTTCAATAACGGATTACTAAGACAGAAAATCTCAAACATTCTAACTCTGATATACTTGAATGTTTTCTTCTTTTTTTGCTTAAGTCTACAGGTACAAGAATGCTCTCTAACTCACTGAAGACTAAAGCTTTGATACTCTGATCCAAAGCAAAGCTCTGATAAAGCCCTGATATTCTAATCTGAAGCTCTGCTCTGATATTCTGATCTAAAGCCTCTGATAGTCAAAGCTCTGATATTCTGATGATCAAAGAAAGAAAATAAAGATCTGATCCTGAAGAACTCTTAGAATTAAAAAGGGAAGTAATAAATTCAGGGGGAGTATCTCTCAACTCTGATATCTCTTTATCCCTTATCTTTGATAACCTCTTACTCTGATACATCTTGTCAAATAGTTATCTCTGATACTTCTTCACGTTATTTTCAATTAAAAATATCTAGTTTTTGTCATCATCAAAAAGGGGGAGATTGTTAGAACAAAGTTTGAATCTACTACCCTAAGTTTAAGTTTTGATGATAACAAAATGAAAGGATATATTAATTATGTGATTCATGTAAGAACTATTTGCTACCTAAAATATTACCTTCTGTTTTGCAGAAACTCTGATAGGTATCAGCAAAAGTACATCTTAATCAGCAGCAGAATACTGGTTATCAACGTCAGCATCAGAAGATGCTATATCAGAATACCAGAATCAGAAGAACAATTCACGCGTATGCTGAAGCTTGATGAACAGAACTGCGCTCAACACTCTGATAAAGACAACAACAGTTCATCAGCACTTAAGCAGAGTCAGAATGAGGCCAAGCCAGAACACGCTTTAAGTAGCAACGGTACTGTGCATTCAAAGCGAATTATTACCAACAGCATCATTCCAGACAAGATCTGCTCAATAAGGAAAGTTTGTTATTGGCATTGAATCAAGAATATTGCTCCAACGTTCAACAAATTCAGTGCTATATAAACAACACAATGAAGATTGAATTGGCTAATGCTCTACAACTATTTCCACGCCAAAAAGCTATTCTACATCTTCTCATTCTCAGTTTGCTAAAAAGCTCCATAATTCCTTACTCAGTATTTTAGCAATCTAGTTTCAGTAAGCTTAAATTGTGTAATATCACAGTTGTGATACAGTTTTGTAGAAAACATTCACACACCTAGATTTCTCTTCTTTGTAAGAAAGTGTTTCCTTGACAAACCGGTTTGTGGTTTGCATCAAGAAGGCTTTAACAGTTGTTAAAGCAGTTTGTAATATTCAGTTGAATATAGTGGATTAAGACCTCGTTGGAGAGAGGCGAAATCACCTTGACGGGTGGACTGGAGTAGTTTGAGATCAAAAGAACCAGGATAAAAATATTGTGTTCATTGCAATTGATTTTCAGTTTTACAATTCAACCCCCCTTCTTGTGTTTTTCACTTCTTCACCATGGTCACTGCTCTCAAAATGGTAAGAGATCTAAACAAAATATCTCTAGAAGAACTTGTCAGCTCTTTCAGAAGCCATGTGATAGAGTTAGAAGATGATGAGCCTCAGAAGCAAGGTAAGTCTCTCGCTCTGAAATCTAATAAATATGAAACCAAATTTTTGCAGGAAAAAGCAGAAGTAGAAAACTCTGGAGAATCCTCGTCATAAGAAGCCGAACTATTCTTTCTATCCAGAAGAATCAATCAGCTGTGGAAGCACAGGATGAAGAATTTCAGAAACTCCAAGAGAACAGGAAATGACTCTGAACAATCTTCTGGATACAGAAAATCCAGTAACAGAACCATTACCTGCTATGAATGCAATAAAAAAGGTCACTACAAAAGTGATTGTCCAAGGCTTCAGAAGGAGAAACATAAAAGGAAGTTCGTTAAGGAGAAGAAGAAAAGTCTTATGGAAACGTGGGATGACTCTGAATTCTTTGAAGACGGAACAGAATCAGAAGATGAACAAGCAAATATAGCTCAAACAGACAACTTATCAGACGTCTCTGAATCCTCTAAATCAGAATTAGACTCAGAGTCATAAAAGGTATTTTCTGACTTTTCTAGATCCCAATTAGAGGAGAGTCTGTCAGAAATTCTAGAAAGGTATCAGAAGCTTCGAGTCATAAACAAGAACTTGAAAAAGGATCTAGTTTTTGACTTTGAAGAAACTAAGAATCTGAGACTAGAAAACTCTGAGTTGAAAGAAAAGGTTGTTAAACTTGAAAATGATTTACAAAATACTCAGAAGGTAAATGTCTCAGAAGTTCCTAGTAATCCTGATACAATTATAAAGGAATATGATCACAGCTTTCAGAAATTCCTCGCTAAAAACATAGATAGAAGCAAGATGACTTCAATGATCTATGGAGTTAGCAGAAACGGAAGAATATGTATAGGATACAAAGGTAAAGTATCCCAACCTAAGAAAGTTAAGGATCTGGTTATCAAACGCACTCCTCTTTATTCTCACTTCACTACTGGGCAAACACATGATATTAAACATACTGGTAAGGCGTTTTATACTAAACCAAAATTCAAACAGAATTTTGGAAACTCTAACAGTCATGGACCCAGAAAGATATGGGTACCAAAAGACAAAATCATCTATGTTGTAGATATTTTTAACAGCAAGGTTGAAACACCAGTATTAACACCTGGACTCTGGATGCTCTCTACTCATGGAGGAAAGAAAGTATATGTTCCAAAGCCTGGAATTTAAAAGATTCGCAGGTTTCAGAGGCATACATAAACAAAAGGTTACTGGCTTTGAATCTATTGGAAACATGTATGGAAATACAACATCATAAGCTCTCTAACGAATCTCAGATGTATCCAGAAGCGGATGCCACACCTTTTCAAGCAACTTCTGTCAGAGCAAGCCAAATAGAGTCTTTACCACTTTTTGATTCTTGACAAAAAGGGGGAGAATGAAGAATATTTTGACTCATAATCAGAAGATCTTCTAGGAAGTATTTTATGTTCTCGTTAGCCGAGTGTTCTACTCAGGGGGAGCCTTTTAATTTTTGTTCTTTATATTCCATCAAAATATACTAGTTTTTATCATCATCAAAAAGGGGGAGATTGTTAGAACATAATTTGGTTCTACATTCCAGTAAGAGTTTTGATGATAACAAACACATGATATAAAGAACAAATATGCTCGCTAATAAAAGTATCTTTACATGAAAGAAGTTCTGATGTGAAAAAGATGTTCTGATGTAATTGGAAGTTCTACCAGAACATCACCATAAGTTCTGATTATGCAAGCACAGAAGTTGAGAGGACCATGAAAGATTCAAACGCATCAAATCTGTGTGACACGCTTATATTAAGAAGTTCTATTACAACTTCTGAATGCACCAGCACTGTGGAACAGGATCTCTGATACTCTGATTTTCAAAGTTCTGATACAAGCTGTAAAGGAGTCTCAACGGTAATATTCATCCTCTGATGTGAGAATCTATGAAGCGTTACAATTCCATAAATGCAAGATCATAAGTAACGGCTACAAACAGACAAGGATCTCCTGGTTTGGAAAGCTCATTAACTCGTGTTATGGACGTAGCAAAAGTATCTTCTTATTGCATGACCTATATAAAGCATACAAAAAGAAGATTTCAAGGTGATGAACTACTGCACACAAAAAGAAAAACTCACGTGAAAAGTCAGTAACGCAACTATCATTCTTCATCCTCAACGTTCAATACAAAATTGTGGAAAACATCACTATTAGTGATACTATTTATTAGAAACCTCATTGTACACATTTATTCAATTAATTGTTTAGTGAATTTCCTTGAGAAAACCGGGTTGTGGTTTTGGACTCAAGAAGACTTTGACATTTGTCAAAGTAGATTTGTAATCAAGTTTGATTAGTGAATTAAGACCTCGTTAGAGAGAGGTGAAATCACCTTGGCGGGTGGACTGGAGTAGTTTGATTTCAAACGAACCAGGATAAAAACAAACGTGTTCTCTACTCCATTGATTTTTAAGATTCCAATTCAACCCCCCTTATTGTGTTTTCACTTCTTCACAAGATTTGTTCTACATCAGACCTTATGTTTTTATGATAACTTTACATGTTATCTTAGATAATAACTGTGTACTCTAATGGTTTCTGTCTAGTGTGTAGCTTTTGCTAAACAGATTCTGACTTTGGTAAGAAGGCGTGTGACGTCATCAGGCTCTGAACTTAACACTCTGGAAGAATACCTTTGGTGTGTTACAAGTTAAGTCAAGATTATGGAATGCTTCTTATGAAACGGTTATGAGGAACGTTAATACAAGAGCTTTTGATTGTGACCTTCGCAAGGAAGCTTTGGAGGCCTTCTAAAGCTTTACTTCTGTTGTTCCAAGTTCTAAAGATAATGAAGACAAGGTTCTGCTGAACGAGATCTAAAGATCTGAAGAGATTCTTCTGAAGACCAAGTGCTGAAGACTCTGAAGACAAGGGTTCCTTGAACAAGTTCTGAAGACTCAAAGACTTAGGTTCTGAAGATGTAAATTCTGATTCTTCTACAACATGCTTCATCAACATACAAACTATAAGCCTTTAAAGATATAGAATACAAAGATCAAGACTAAGGATTGTGTGTGACAGTGAGTATAAAAGTACAAAAGTACTATGTGACATCTACTCTAATAGGGTGGCGTAAGGACAGACTTTTTGTACTTATTGTCTACCATTCCCACCATGACCGTTTGGAACGAAAAAACTATATTTGTGTTTCCTATTCTATCCTCCAATGAATCTCTTTTTCAAATATAAAAGGATGACTTGGAAGAATTTGAAATCAACAAATCAGTTCAATAAAACTACGCTAAATCGTTGCATAAACTCTTTTGAGATATTCTTTGTATAGTTTTGTAAATAGGAAGAAAATTTTGCTCGTATCTTGCTATCAACACTTTTGTGTTGTTGTACTTAAACATTGTGTAATATGCTTATTAGAAGCATCTTTTTATACACATATTTGTAAATCAACGGTTGTTGATAGGTTCCTTGAGAGACTCAGTGAGTCTATTCTCAAGAAGACTTTGGTTGCGGTCATCGTGGAATTGGCAATAAGGATCGACAAACTTATTGGGGTTGTCAAAAGGTTGATCAGACTTATTTTGGGTGTTTGTAATCGGTTGATTATAATGGATTAAGTCATTGTGGATAAGGCAAATCACCTTACGAGGTGGACTGGAGTAACTTAATTAACGGTGAATCAGAATAAAAATACTTGTGTTCATTTATTTTTATTCACTAGTTAAGCTTCACGCTTGAGTTGCGAAAAAATTATATTTGGTGAAATGCAATTCAAACTTCTCTTTATTATGTTTCTCGCACCTTCACATCGTTGTATCTAAAAGTAAGGTAGGAGTTGGTTAAGCCCCCTTTAAATCAGAATGCTGAAAAATGTATCAATTATGCTTATGTTGAGATAAGAGAAGATCTGAGGAGGTTAGAATAAGTTTAATGCCCAAAAAATAGTGAAGAGTGCCCATATTCTTGAGCGAGAACTTGTTCGAGAGAGCACTGGTGAGTTGTTGTAGAAAATATGAGCGACTTCCCATAATGTGAAACTCATCAACATATACTATAAAGTATTACTTCTTCTAAAAAATATGAGCGACTTCCCATAATGTGAAACTCATCAACATATACTATAAAGTATTACTTCTTCGATAGATGTTGGTTCAAGATTCTCAGCCAAAGAGTACTTGGTAAGATTGTAAATATTTTTTGGTTTAAAAATATTGCTTTGCGATCAAGTAATTGGCTGAGTGAAAACAAATGCATTTGAAACTGGGTTAACAAGTACATAAATATGTGTAGAAGGCGATGAATTAGTTAGATTATTATCTAATGAAGCTTGTGAATACACGAAGCCTTTCTGATCATGGATGGATGAAGTGTTATGGAATATTGGGGTAGTTGGTAGGGTAATTTATTGATGGATTTAAAGCAATGTGTGAATGGGATGTTCAAAAAGTGTGTTGGTAGGTAGTGTAGACCTTGGGTTGAATTGGTTTTATGTTATATGAAAAAGATGGTCATAAAATTTTATAATTCACAATTTTATAATTCATGAGGTGTAGATTTTGAGGGTAGAAGTATCTAAAAAATATTATGCATATTGAGTGTTTGCCTATCTAGTAAAGATATATGGTTGGGACTTTGGTTGAAGTTTATTGGATGTGTATGACCGTAACCATAGGTAACATAATCATTTGAAGGAGTAACATAATCATTTGAAGGAGTGAAGATGAGTCAGATTGGGGTTAATATGGTGAAGCATTTGGAAAGGAGATTTAGTGTGAAGGTATGGTATGAGGAACCTATTAATGAGATACACGATTGTGTGTAAAATGCATAGGGCCAAAATTGTGTTGGAATTTTTGTGTTGATCAACAGACGTCAAACATAAGAAGCGGAATGGGTGAATAATGTTAAAAAATATATTTTTAAAACTTAAAAAAAAAATTGATTTTAAGAATTGAGATGAAACATAGATTAAACATGAAAGAATAAATACCAAAAAATTAAAGAGATAAGAGAAAGTAAATCATACACCATAATTTATACTAGCTTAACCTTAAATCACAAAGTTTTTATCCCAAGATCATCCCACAACTTTATTAAACCAAGCTTTTATCCATGCTTAAATTCCAACCTTTATAATTATATCAGAGTTACAAGATATTACACTCTTGATTTACAATTATAGCTAAACCATATTTAGATAACAATTATAGAAGCATAATTCTTGCTAAGTGTTTCACACTCTCTTTGCAAAAAAAAAATTGATTCTAAGTGTATATGAAGTTTATAAGAAGAAATTGAGAGTAGAAGGAAGGGTAATATTTTCGTTTTCTTAGTGTTTTAATGTAAATACAAGTTCTCCTAATATAGTACAAAATTTGGTCAAGAAAGAAAATATTTTTGGGTCGGATCTCCTTCCCAATCAACTAGACTACAACTCTAATCGATTATATGACCTAGCAAATTAGGAAAAAAAATTCAAATTTGGATTCTAATCGATTCGAAATATTATTAATGGATTATTGGACGAGTTTACCCTATAATCACTTAGACAAGTGTCTTATTGATTATTAGGCGAATTTGGATTCTTGTACAAGCGAATGAAGGCTTCTCTCTCCCACCTGAATTTTGTACTTGATGAGATGTTATCTTTATTTTCATCTTTATGAATTCGAATTTTTGAATGTTTTGTAACTAACAATTAAGCCATTTCCTTTCGTCACACCTTTTACTTTCGATTGATACTAATTATTTTCTTTCTTTGCAAGGTGATCAAGCTAGAACTGAGACTTCCAACATCAAATATGACATTCTTGTAAGCTCCACCTCTCCTTCTGTTCATCCTATATCCAACAAAGGGTCGAACAAAGGATCGAATAGAGAAGTTAATCTTCTTGGAGAAGTTAAACAAACCATTCCACCTCCTGTCTCACCTCAATCATCTCAATTATCTGAGTCTGAAAGTGAAAGTGAAGATGCATAGCACATTGAAATGGAAATTTAAGACACAGAAGATCAGAGTCAAGCACAACCAGATGATTCTTCACCAGTAATCCCCAATCATGACAGAGATGATCCAATCAATGATGATGAACATATGCCCAACATCAATATAGAACCTCATAGCAAAGAAAGACCTCAAAACGAGAAGGCCCATCCAGGTGATGTAGGAGATACTAATCAACCTTTTAGGATAGTTAAGTACTTCAGGCCCCTTTTGAACGTCACTGTCGTTCCTCTTTCCCAAGAAGAAGTGGATGACTTGAAGGAAAACAATACTGCTAGAAATTTAAAGGTTATGATGAACGTAAGAGCAAGTTCTTCTGAAAAAGGTTCCAGCTTCTCATCTGCTTCTGGTGGTCATCCTTCTGTCCAGCCTGCTGATCAACTCCTTCGACAAATCAAAGAAATTTTTTAATGTCGACCTGATTCAAGTGCTCGAGAATAACACCAATGCCTGCTATGGAATTAAAGAATTACTTAAACAAGTTGATATAATAAGCATCTCGCCAGAGGTTGCGGACGTTATTGTCAAACTTGGGTTTCTCTTAGACCATGTCTCTACAGATATCTTGCAAAAACAAGACATTGCGAACAAGATTGGACACAAATTGGAAACTCAAGCGGCAGAGTGGAACACAGCCACTAAATCCACAACTAAGGTTGAAGCGCTGGAAAAGTCCTTTTCCCAAAACAAAAAATAATTCGAAAGTTGTGCCGCTAACATTTCTGCTTGGGAAGAACAAATTAAAGTGTTGCAGGCTAACATTCAGAAAGCCAAACATCACCAAGAAGAGATCAAACCGCTTGACTGTCAACAGCTCAATGAGGAGATTAAAGTGGGCGTTTAACATGCCGAAAGAGCTCAAAATTTGGGAGTCGAGAATGATACCCTTACCCTGAGCAAATATGTAACTGAACACCATCTGTTGGTGTCTATTGTGAAGTATAAGCGAATGAAGGCTTCTCTCCCACCTGATTTTTGTACTTGATGAGATGTTGTCTTTACTTTCATCTTTATGAATTCAAATTTTTTAGACGTTTGTAACAAACAACTAAGCCATTTTGGAAAAGTTCTATTACCATTTTGGCTTCTATTTTGTACAAGCATTTATTCTGTCAATATTTTAATTTCCAGAAGTATACGTTTATATTTATTCAAATATTTCCTATTTACTCTCAGAAGTCTTCGATCTTCTGCTAACTCTTCGATTTCGTAAGCATTATTCGAAAATACTTGGATAACTTTGAATGGACCTTCCCAATTTAGGGACCATCTACCCAATGTCATATCTTTTTGGTCCATAGGTAGGATTACTTTCCATTCTAGCTCTCTAGTCGAACAAGTTTTAACCTTAACCTTTTGTTATATGAATTTTCTACTCTTTTCTTCTACCTCCTTAATAATTCTAAGGCATTTGATCTCTCTTAGTCTAAATCAACCAACTCATCTAACATCATATTCTGGTAAGATACATATGAAATCTCATATTATCTCTGAACTCTAGTTGATTGAAGACAAATTTCGACTAGTAACATTGCACCATGCCCATAAGTCAATCAAAAGGGCGTAGCGTTTGTGGCCTCCTTTGAAGACGTTCGACAAGCCCAAAGAATTTGACCTAAAGTTATATGCCAATTCTTTGGCTTTTTACCACATGCTTATTAATTAAACCAATAACTATCTTGTTTGCCGCTTCAACTTGACCATTATCCTGGGTATAATAAGGTATAGATGTTAGCAGTTTAATCCCCAGTTCTTTAGAAATTTTTTGCATCTTTCGACCAATAAACATTGACCCTTGATCAGTTGTAATGATCTCAGGGATTCCAAACTTGTAAATTATGTGCCTTTGGATAAACTCAATCAATGCATCTTGATCAACATTTACCAAAGGAGTGGTCTCGATCCACTTAGTAAAGTAATCAATACCTACTAAGATGTACCTTTGACCTTTGGATGATGTTGGTCGAATCTCACCAATAAGATCTAAGGCCCAACCTCTAAAGGGCCAAGGTTTGACTATGGAATATAGTTCGCTTGTAGGAACATGTTGAATGTCTGATGTATTTGGCATTCTTGGCATCCCTTAGCAAACTCGATGCAATCTTTCAACATTGTTGGATAATACATTCCTTGTCGAAACAACAACCACTTCATTTTATGGCCAACTTGATGAGACCCACATGCCCCACTATGGATATTCGACAGAGCCAAGTACGCCTCACTTTCACTAAGGAACTTGAGCAAAATTCCTTCAGGCGTCTTTTTGAATAATTTGTTCTCTACAAGAGTGTAAATTAAAACATTGTACCTGATTTTTTGCTCTACCGGCATTGTAGGACTCTCTAGATAATCAACTATTGGCTTTCTCCAATCTCTGTCTGTCAAGTTATCAATAGCCAAAATTTCAAAAAATTTCTCATCTCCATAACCTAACTTCAGCATTTCTAAATCTGATAGAGATATCCTAGTTTCCACTCTTCCTCGAACTTCAATCAAATCCTTCAACTTCTTCTTCGACACCCTATATCCAAATGCAATTTGAGCCAAGTCATTAGCCTCTTAATTCTTGAGTCGAGGAATGTGTCTAATGTTCACATATTCAAACTTTTACAGTAATCAGTTTTCTATAACGAAGTACATGATCAGATTTCCTTGACACATTTGTACTCTTTAGTTATTTGCTTGACAACCAGTTCGAAGTCACCACTTACTTCGACTCTAGTTGCCCCCAATTCCAACAAGATTTCAACGCCAGCTATCAAAGCTTCATATTCAACCTCATTTTTTGAACAAGGACCATTTATCCTATACTTGAATTTTATTAGAATTTTGTTAGGAGAAATAATTAGAACTCCAATCCCAGTCCCTTCTATAAGACTAGAACCATCAAAGTATAACTCATAAGGTTCAAGTTCGACAAAGTCTTGGAGAGTTTCGACCATAGCATGATCGACTATAAAGTTTGCAACTACTTGCCATTTCATAGCTTTTAAGGGCATGTAAGTCAAAGAATACTCAGTTAAATCTAATTCCCATTTCCCAATTCGACTATGCAAAATTGGTTTGGAAAACATGTGTTTTATTATATCAAAATGAGATTAAACGTAAAGGTCAACTGGCTTTATATAATGCTTCAATTTAGTACAAGAAAAGTACAGACACATGCAAAATTTTTCAACCATACTATATCTAGTTTCTGCATCATTAAGGACTCGACTAAGGTGATAAATTGATCTTTCGATGCCATTATCATCCTCTTGAGTAAGCATGCTCCCTATAGTGACATTAGATGCAGAAATGTACAACATCATACTTTTACTTCTACAAGGAGGTGATAACATTGGAGGATGAACAAGATAGTCTTTGATTTTATTGAAAGCTTCCTGCTGCATTTTCCCCCACTCGAAACCTTCCTTTTTAATCGAAGAAGAGGTGAAAAGGCTTGAGTCTTTCCACTTCGATTTGAGAGGAACCTCCTTAAGAAGTTAATCTTCCCTAGCAAAGACTGCAACTCCTTCTTAGTTGATGGTGCTTTCGCCTCCATGATGGCCTTGGTCTTGTTTTGATTTATTTCAATCGATTTCTTATGGACCACAAAGCCTAGAAAATCCCTTGCATGCACACCAAAAGCACATTTAAGAGGATTCATCTTCAGACCATGTTTTCTCTCCTTTCAAATGATTTTCGAAGATTGTCTATGTGACCTTTTTGTGATAACAACAATGTCATCAATATAAATCTGCATAAAAGTCTCAATGAAATCATGAAAAATGGAGTTCTTTGTGCTTTGATAAGTTTCCCCAGTATTTTTCAAACTAAAGGGCATGACTACCCATTCATAGGTGCCTAGGGCCCTTGGGCAGGGGAATGGTGTTTTGGGAAAATCTCCGTTAGCAATGAAGATTTTATTATATCTAGAATACCCATCAAGCATACTAAGATACTCAAAACTTGCATCTGAATTGACAAGCATTTCTTCCACTAGCACATGGTATTCATCCTTTGGGGTTGCAGCATTCAAGTCTCTGAAGTCAATGCAAACCCTCAAAGTTCCATTCTTTTTAATTATAGAAACTATATTAGAAATCCATTTGACATACCTTATTGTGTGGATAACTTACATTTGAGAAGCCTCTCAATCTCTTCTTGATCTTCAACAAGATTTTTAGAGCAAAATGCCTTGGGGTTTGCTTGATTGGCTTTCTCCCAGGCTTGATGTTCAGCTTTAATTCCACCAATTCCCTACTTAATTCAGTCATATCATCATAATACCATGCAAAGTAATCTTTGTACTCTTTCCAGAGTTGGATCACTTCAACCTTGAACTCTGGACTGAGGTTGGCGCTACTATAGATTGGCCTTTTGTTTTCTCCATCTCCCAAATCGATTTCTTCCAGGGGATCATGTGCCAGTATCTTGATGCTAATTGCTACAATATACTTTTCAAAGCCCAAAGGCTCATCATCATAGATAGCATCGAGCCTCTAGCTAGTCGTGTTGATGTGTGACTGATCCGCAGTCGCACACGGATCATAAACGAGTTTACAAAACATAGTAAAAGGGAAGCGGCACTCGAGTCATATCGCAAGGACTCTAAGTTATTTTAACTAAAATAAAGAAATGATAGGGGGGTTTAGGTTTTCGGACAATTAAAAATAAAGAAAACGACAACATTTATGATTAACAGATTAATCTATTGGTTCAATAATTTCAGACATATCATCAGTTATGCTATTACCAATTTCCTAAGAGGATTTTATTCATATTTGACTATAGTATCAATTAACAAGCGTGATCAACACTATATGAATTATATTCCTATTTACCGCATTAAGCATGAAGTTTGAAGATCAGGCAAAGTTAACGAATAAGCTAAGTTAACACGCGAAGTTAAGGAACATGCACCGATCAAATTTAATCAACACTATTATATGAAACTCGAATTAAGAAAACAAGAATACACAAAATAGGATTGAAAGAAATTGAATAAAAACTGATAATATAATACCTCAAAGTCTTGATGAAATTCTGAAACAATTGATTAACCTTGGAGTTTAGCCAGCCATGTAATCCTAATGGTCTCTCTAATTCCTAAAAAATTTCTCCCTTTCCCTAATTCTTATTTGAGCTTAAATAATAAATAAAATTAGGCTTTAAGAGCACTGACCCGAAAAACATAAGCTTGCCCAAACTAACTAATTTATTTTTATTAAGTTTGGAACTAAAATGAATTATTCCATCCTTTTGCGCTATGAATAAACTTTTTAATTCAACATGAAACTTGTATCTCTTTCTTTTAGCTTTCTAACGAATATCAGAATGCATCAATCTGATTCTCATACCTCAAGTTATGGTCTATACAGTCAAAAAGTATCAATTAATTGTTTAAGCTGAAAATAAAGTACGAAATTAAAATAAAGGCAGAAATAAACTTAAATATATAAACACATTAAAATAGTAAAAATACTAAAATAAAATATATAATTGTCTAAGTACAATAGTAGAAGAAAGTGCATCAAAATGCACAGATCAAATTCCCCCACACTTGAACTTTTGCACTCCGAGCAAAATTATAAATTCAAAACAGAAAAACAAGAACAAAATAAAACATGCAATCCCAAAGGTTCTTAGGATACAAAATACAAAAAAATTCTAATTCTAAGCTTCAAGACTATGGTGTTAGTAAGTAACTTTTTTATGACAATCAAAGTAGATAAGAAAAACAGTTTACTAAAGAGTACGTCATAGAAGTAAGATCCTCACATGATAAAATTCACTCTACTCTCAAGTATTTAGATTGACTGTTTACACTCAAAGCACATCATGAAAATTGGTACTACCATAAACTTGAAAAGACTCTAGCATCCATAATTGAAATACATGCACATGAAGATCAAAAGGACTTTTATTCGGGTTGTAACTTGGCCAAGGTCAGGGTGAGATAAATTCTAAGGGTACTAGGCTAAAAATCAAATGGTCAAAAGAAAACTAAAGGAAATTGAGGGTGTTAAACTACAAGATACTTCATTTACTCTACTTTCAACAACACCACAACTATTTCCCTTCTCTTTTCTCCTTTTATTGAGTTTTTTTCTTCTTTTTTTCAGAAGGATTATGTATTTACATTTTTTTTTCTTTTTCTATTTTTTTTCCATATTTTTTTCCTCTTTTTTTCCAACATTTGAAACATCACAACTATATTGTTCAGCTCCACACAACTCCATACAATACTCTTTTAACCCTTTGATTTGGGTGATACTTTTATTTTTCGCTTTTCGGCTTGTAATGAGTTTTAAACAAAGAATTGGATAATAGGCTCAAGGGGTACATATCAATGGGTGATATTATTCAAGGTTGGCTTTTTGGATAAGTGGCTAAAATTAAAACAAAACAAGATGCCTTTATCATACTAGTGGGCACAAGTAAACAAAAAGCTTCAACAAGAGTAAATTCAAGTTCTAGATACTAACAAGCACGAGTGAAATCGCATAAGAAAGAAAGAGATGTATTTTTAATGTTATCCATTATTAGGCTCAAAATCTCACAAAGGTCAATGATCTACTACAAGTGATGTACAATTCAGAGTTTAGTCCTAGATATCATACTAAGAATACACAAAAAATCAATCACATCACATCACAAGTCTCTAATCAAGAGAACTAAGAAAACTAATCACAATTGTAACCCAAAACCAAAGAAAAAGAATGCATCTTTTTTATTTTTTACTTAAGAAAACAAACAAAAACAATGAAAATTGAATGAAAGAAAGCAAAGTAAATGGTTCTCTGTCCCACACTTAAGACACACATTTTCCTCAATGAAAGAACATAGGTATAAAGTAAGGATGAGAGAAAGGAAAGAACACACCCGAGCAGTCAAGGTGGATAGATGACTGAATAAGTAGACTTTCCCAATGAGAGCTCTTCTACAACTTCCTCTTCCAATGCGGGGCTCTCATGGAATAGCTTAATAAAGTGTCCATTTACTTTAAAAGTTTTATCAGTGTATTTGCATTTTATTCCAGGATCAAAGAATATTCTTCTAAAAGTAAAAGTGTCAAATGGGCACGTGAAAGTGATATCGTCTTTCACAACATCATTGATCAAAGGGTTATGGGGCTGCCTCAGTGCTTTTGCTTCATATTCAAGTGAGATCTTATGCATACACATGGGCAAACTAATATCAGAAATGTTATCCAAGGTCCATCCAATTCCCTTCTTTTGTTCCTGCAATAACTGTAACAACTTTTGTTCCTATTTAGATTCAAGTTTAGATGAAATTATTACAAACAAATTTTCATTAAATTCTAAAAACATTGGTGTTGCACCCTAAAATTTTCCCTCTTCATTTTAAATCTAATTTACTTATGTTTCTCTAACATACACATACATTAATATCATTGGTTCTTTAGTTAGGGGTCAAGGTATCTTTCCATTGGTCTTCTTCAAGCAATGGAAGATGGTTTGAATTGTCAGTCAGTGCAAGAAGGGTCTCATGCCCTCACTCTTTGAGTCACTCAAGCCAAAATGATTTCTCTTACCTCAAGATATCTTATTTGTCTCTTTGATTCATAAGAAGATTTAAAATTTCAAGTGTATTAAGGTGAAACACTTTTCTCCTTTTCATCTCCCGAGTTTAGGGTTTTGGCCAGATAAAGTGTTTGATGCTTGTATGAGCCATTTCCTAGAGTTATTACCTTCTCATTGTCATATGAGACATTATTGTTGAAGCATTTCTTCATTTTGTTTCAATGATTTAGGGTTTTGAGACTGAATCATCACCTATAAACACAAGGGACCAAAATTAGGGTTTGGGATTTAATTAGGATTTCTGAGTTTTGACTCAAACTTGCTTTCGTGCTTCTCTACATGTCCCTAAGCATCTATGGTTGAGATATTGATCATCAATTTTGATAGGAAGACGATCAATTATACATATGAATTCGAAACATTTGAATTGGGGAAAAGTCAACCATACCATCAATGAAGTCAATTCCTGACTTTTTAAGGTCAACATGGTATTCAATAAGTCAAATATGTCCAATGGGTGAGATTTGTCTAAGTGGAATATCAAAAATCAAGAAAATCAAGGATGTTGACTTTTGGACACTTAGAATTTTTTCTAAGTTTTTGGGATTTTTGTGTTCATCCACCACTTTTTGAGAAGTCATAACTCCTTCATCTTTAATCAGAAATTTGCAAACTCGTAGTTTTTGAAAAGAGGAGATTCCATACTACATTTTTGTCCCAGAGGGTCTATCTCCAAAAATTCCTTGGATTTCAAGATATTTGAGCAAGAAGAGATGCACTTTATTCAGATTCAGTGTTTAGGACTTAGAGAAATTTTCGCGCCTCTCATTCAGTTTCAACCTCTTGACTTTTAAGCCAATTTTCTTCATTATTCAAGCTCTAATTCAAATTGCCTCCAACATCAAAGACATTCCTTGTTTCAAGACTTTTCCAAGCATATAAAAGAACTCCTTAAATGGATCAAAATTGATTAAGTTATGGCTGGAGAAAGTTGGACCACTTTTATGATTGTGACTTCAGAATGCCAAGAAATTTCCTCAGGACTTTCGTCATACAGCTTCAAGGCACGTGTTCACAATCAATTTTATTCTTGAAAAACTCATCATTTGGATAAATGATCAACATGAGAAATAAAGTTTGAAGCTTCCTCTTCAACTTTGATTCAAAAATTGTTGCATTTAGTGCATCATAGAGAGAGACATAATGTTAAGGTTTTGAGGGTTTGAATGCCAAGTTTTGCTAGCATGACTAGTCAGCACGCGCCAGGCCTGGTAAGCTAATGTCCAGTCATTTTTTGTTCCCATTTTCCAATGCCTTACAAGCCTCATTTCCAATTTCCATCAACATCAATATTAAAGTTCATCATCTCAGCTTTCCAAAGATATAAAGTTTGTAAAAAATGCACGTGGGTGAGGGAGATACAAGCATAAGGCTGAAGCAACTTCTATGGGCACGAGGCTTGCAATATGTCAAGTCATGAGTTAAATTTTATACACAAGTTGAGTTTCAACTGCAACAATTCATAAACCATACACCCTATTCATTTTTATTGCCTCTTTTCTTTCCTAATGAAGCCAAACAAATTACAAAATTCATGCAAGCATGCTGCCTACGTGACTTACCAAAAATCATAATTTTCTTTCCACTATATTTCTCACCCCATGTGCAAGCTGACAGCTCATCATGCACACATATTTCCTCACTCTTTTCACTCTCTATTTCTCACTCAAAACGACCCTCAAATGCTCAGCTTATCAACACAAAACACAAGCATCTATGTGATTGGATTTTTTACCAAGCTTGATCAACAATTCTGATTAACTGTGGTTGAGTTACTTTCACTCATATCCAATGATTATAAAAAGAGAGTTATCCTCTCTTCATTGGACACACTTTAGTCACGCAAGAAAGCAAGCAGAAACTCTCTCTCTCTCTCTCTCTCTCTCTCTCTCTCTCTCTCTCTCTCCCTTTTTCTCAAGATCTCTCAAAATTCTCACAAGAATTTTCTCTCGGTTCTCAAAACTTATTCAAAGAGAAATTATTCTCTCATTGCTATTTTCCTGTGATTCAAGCTTGCTCAAGTGATTTACTGGGTTTCTATGCTCCTCTTGCACAATCTGAAGAAGTCAGTGGAACTACTCCACTAGGTAATTTCTGTAAACTCCATAGATCTGTTCATAAGCTTGCATCTGTATTCATAATCAAGTTTAATCTTTGAATTCATGTTCATTATGTTGTTAGCTGTCCAAACATTAGGTTTGGTGTAAGATTTTGCTTGAATCCGAGCTTGCTTTGTGTTTTCAGTTTTGTGCAAAAATGTGAAAATCAATGGAAGTTTGATCTGATTTATCGATGATTTTATGATTATTTTATGTTTTGCTTGATATCACGTTGTAGGTCTCCTTGAGATCTACAACTTCGCTTCAGATCTCATGTGATTTCATGGAGAATTGAGTTGGTAAGCCTGATCTGAAGTTCACTACATGAACACGGTTTTAGGGTTTATCTGAACGGTTTGATTGAAAGAGACGAAACGTGATTAGTTGATTTGAATTCTCCTGGGCCCCACGCGTAAGCCGTATTTATATTTTATTATATTTTGAATTTTGTTTTATATTTTCCCTCTTTATTTCAATTGTTTTCTTGATTTTATTTTTATAGTTTCAATGATCAAAAAATTATAAAAAAATATGTACAATTAGAACTTTGAGTATATTTAATAAAAATAAGTTTCATTTTATTTTCAAAAATTTATCGGAACTTTAATTAAATCAATTAATTAATAGTGTCAATATTTCTTTCAATTTTGTTACTTTTTTTTTTAATTTCTGTTTTAATTTTTTCCTTCATGATAAAATTCCACAAAAGTATTTTTTAGTGATCCATATACATTAAACTAATTTTTATTGGTTTTTAATCTGATTTACAATTAAGTTTGCTTGATTCTAATTTTTTTTAAATTTATTGTTGTTTTTGGTTCTTTTTCTTGCATAATCCTAGAAATTGAATTAATTTTCTCATCTTCTTCACTTCTAAAATTCAAAGCAAATTTGTTTAAGGTTTTTGGATGAGTTAAAATCATGAAAATAGTTTTTTTGGAATTTTAAACCTTGATCTTATATTTTTCACAAATTATTTTGTTAAACATGTCTAGTTTGAGCACTTTGCTAACTAGTCTTGATGTTTGCACTTCAATATCATACTTATTCTTTAATCCAAGACCCATAAGCTTTGCTTCTAACTTTTAGAAGTCCTTAGGTAGTTATAATTAATTTGGTTTGAATTTACAAGACCTCTTTCTATTTTTAACCTAATTTTTTATTGAAATTGTCCATTGGAACTTACTTGAGCTTGTTGCTTTTAATTTGCTAGCTTATGAAACTATTTTGGGGCTGAGTTTTGTACACTTAATATTCCCTGGATTCCTTTAGCATAACATTATCTTGGAACAATTTAATTGATCCTTTTTAGCTATTGATGATCATTTTATTTTGAACTCCTAATTGTCCAAGTCTTAAACCCTAATTTGTGACTTTTTGTGAATCCTTTGAGCCAATTCTTGCCATGACTGTGGATTCATTGGGGTTTATAGATATTATAAACTCAAGGATAGCCTTGAAAAGTCTTTAGAAACACTTTATCTCTTTTTTTATTATTTCTCATTTCATTTTGAGATTGATCTTTTATTATGCTTCTTTGTTGATTGTGTGAGTTATAGTAAATGCACTTGCGCAACATATAATGTATCAAACTTCCTTCTCTTTACTCTATTCTCACAACTTGTTTAGGACCTTAATTTCAAATCCTTTGAACCATTTAAGTATCCTAACTTGTGTTTGTTTATGTGCCTAAATTCATGAAATGAGATCAAGGTTAGGAGTTTGTCTTGATGCATTCCTTTGCCAAATACCTTTGATCCATAATGAATGAAGATTTTGTATGGGAAAAGGTGAAAAAACTGAGTTTTAATGCTTGTCAAAAACCTATTTTTGCAAATATGTCATGCTTCAAACAGATGCAAGTGAGAAACATCAAAAACAGGCATTTTTCTCAAAACAGACTGCATGAGCCGGCTCATGAAACCTTAGGTCGGCTCATGAGAAGAAGATTTTGGCTTGGAAACATCCGGGAAGGTGCACGCCTTCTCTATGCATCGACGCATAGTTCTGGGAAAACATGATTCGGTGCATCAGGCAATGAGTTGGTGCATGACTGAAGGAATTTCAACCTCTCTCGCTCGAGAAGGCACACACCTTCTGTACACCCTGCATGAGCCGTTGCATTGTTAAATTGTCTCATCTTTTCTACTATGTTTTTACATTATGGGAATCACTTATATATATTGTTTGGACCCTATTTTTCTGAAGAAAAAAAAACAAGAAAAAGTGAAAGATAGACACAAGAGCTCTCTTCATCTTCAACCTCTTATCAACCATCAACAACTACACACAATCATTTTTGTTGATCAAGTTTTTGGGATTGTGTTGATAACGTCTGAATTGAAAGTGAAATTTCAAATTTGGGTAGAGATCTTTATGGGTTTTTTCTTGAATAAAACCATTGGGGTTTTGTCCTCCAAAATTGGGGGGTTTTATCACAAGTCTTTGCTTCATTGAATTCAACCGATCTAAGGGATTGGAAGACCGTGGGGTGTTCAATCGGGTAGCGGTAACCGGAGGATTGTGAAGAAGGATTTGGGGCCAATTTCTAGGGTTCAAAATCATTCAAGGTAGAAGGAGATTTTATTCAAGATTTGGAATACTTGATTCATCTGAATCAAGGGAAGAGGAGTGCAACATATAAGATTCATCAAGTGACTTTGAATTATGGTGATTGTATCTTTTCTTACAAACTTTGCAAAATTAATTTCATAATCATAATTCTAGATTCTAGAATTGGGGGAAGAGTAGCCCACACGAGGACGACAGGGTGAACTTCCTTAACAAATACTGTGTCCATTTTAGTTTTCTGCATTTTATTTCTATTTGCTTGAATTTGTGAGTTATCAATTTTTATCATTCATACAAAATAATTGTAGTGACAAACTAAAATTTACAACTCATATAGCATTCATTTGAATCGCTATAATCACTATAATTTGAGTATAATCAAACCTTGTGTAGCACATACACCAAGTGTTTGGTGATTTACAACTCACAAATTTGCTTTATCTTCTCCGTAACTAATTGGTAATAACTTACACCTTGTTAAACTTGCTAAAGCGATTCATCATATTCAATTTTAGTTGTGATTCTATTCTCATCATTTTCATCAAATTGGTTCGCATATCCGATCTTTCCAATACGTAAAGTTTAGACGATCAGATTCAGGGTTGTCGCTCTCTGATAAAAACAATTTTTAAAAAAGTGTAAAATTTTAAAAGGGATATATTCAACCCCCCCTCTAGATCCGTCACATCGTCTAACAAGTGGTATCAAGAGCTTCGGTTTGTCCAGTGCTTCACATACAACTTCTAGAAATGAATTGTGATCTAAAAGGGGCGTACACTATAGCACCCGTTTTCACTGGTGAAAATTATAGCTATTGGAAATATTGTATGCGTGTCCATATCACGTCTGTTGATAGGAAAATATGGAAGGTTATCCAAGATGGGCCAGTTGCAATAACTATGCAAAATGTTGCTGGGATAACCGTTCCTAAACCGGAAGCACAATGGGATGAAAAAGATGAGAAAAATTATGCATATGACTGGAAAGAGAGAAACATGCTCATAGCAGCTCTAGGAGTTAATGAGTATTTTTGGGTCTCAAATTGTGCTACGGCTAAGGAAATGTGGGACGCTTTGCAAGTCACCCATGAAGGGAAAAATGATCTAAAATTGGCTAGAACCAATACTTTGATGCAAGAGTTTGATCTCTTTCGCATGGAGCAATGTGAAACCATTACCGACATGCAAAAGAGATTTTCTAATATAATGAATCGCTTGCATACACTTGGTCATGTAATTGCCAATTCTATTACTACTAACAAAATTTTGAGATGCCTTAGCAGGGAATGGCAACCTAAAGTTACGGCAATTAAGGAAGCCAGTGATCTAAATACTTTGGATCTCACAACACTATGGGGTAAGCTTCAAGAACATGAGCAAGAGCTCATAAGCCTTGGAAAGCATGAAAGGAAAGAAAAGAAGGAAAAGTCAAGGGACTTGGAAAAGAAGTCTATAGCACTAAAGGCTTCAAGCTCCAAGTCATCCACCTCAATTTCGTGTGCAAGTGAATCAAGTGATGACGATGAGAGTCCAGATGAGGATATGGGTCTGTTCATAAGAAAATACAATAGATTTCTCCGGAAAAACGAAATTCAACATTCAGATAAGAATATCATCAATTATAGACGTCACTCTCAACCAAGCAAGCAAGATGAAAGTAAGAAGCCTAAGTCACGAGGATCATGCTACCATTGTGGAAAACCCTGTCATTACAAGCCGGATTGCTCCTATTTGAAGAAAGACAAAGCCAAGGCCAAAAATCAAAAGAAACCAACCAAAGCTAGAAGAGCATACATTTCTTGGGAGAGTGATAGTGATTCCTCAAGTAAAGATTTCTCAATTGATGAAGAAGAAACGGTCAACCTTTGTCTCATGGCTCATCATCATAAGAAAAAGAATGTAAGTCATGCTAAGTATGATCATGTTGATGAAATGTCTTATTTAGAATTGTTAAATTCCTTCAATATTTTACATCAAGAGGCTAAGGAAGCTTTCAAACGCTTAGCCTCAAACAAGAAAATCTTTTCATATCTAGAACAAAAGGTTTCCGATTCCGAAAAGGAATTAGAAGCTCTTAAAGCATCTATGGTAGAAAATATTGAAGGAAAATGTGAAAAAGAATAGAGAACTTGGTTTAAATGGCATGGATGTGAACTTGTCATATTTGGCAAAAATAAGTTAGAACTATCAAAGCCAAACTAGACAAAGCTTTACAATCTAAGATTACGTTTGCTATCGATCTCTCAAACTTCAGAAAAAGTATGATTAATCCCTATCAAAAATATACCTATGAAGTAAGGGATCAAGATAGCAATAGTAGATCTCACTTAGATATGTCTTGCCTATATTGTTGCAAGAAGGGACATACCATTAGTAAATGTCGATTTAGGATATGCTTAGTTCCTAAAGGCATATACCAATGGTTCCCCAAAGGCAGCAAATGGTTAACTTAAACTCAAGGACCCAATGAATGTTGGGTACCTATCTCCCATGTTTGATATTTCAGGTGGAATGTCTTGAGCCTCTCGAGAGAAGATGGTTTCTCGATAGTCGTTGCTCAAGACACATGACGTGTGACATTTCTCTATTCTTTGACTTTGTGGAAAATAAGAAAAGATTTTTTACTTATGGTGATAACAACAAGGGAGAAATACTCGGTAAAGGTAGTGTAGGTAATCCCTCATCCACCACTATCTCAGATGTCCTATTAGTTGAAGGCCTTAAACACAATCTTATTAGCATTAGTCAATTATGCGACAAAGGTTATAAAATTAATTTTCTAAAGGATGATTGCATAATCGAACATAATAATAAGAAACATGATGTGTTTAAGGGCTTGAGGGTAAACAATGTGTATATGCTTGACTTGAATAATATGTCCCCAACAGGTGCTAAATGCTCAGTCTCCATGAGTGAAGACTCATGGCTTTGGCATAGGCGATTAACACACGTTAGCTTTGATTTGCTAAATAAAATCATATCTAAAGACCTTGTGATTAGCTTACCCAAAATCAAATTTTCAAAAGATCATCTATGTGATGCTTGTCAAATTGGTAAACAAACACGAGTCTCTTTTAAATCTAAAAATGTCATCTCTACAACGAAACAACTTGAACTCCTCCATATGGACTTATTTGGACCATCTAGAATTAAAATTCTAGGTGGAAATTATTATGGCTTCGTTATAGTTGATGACTACTCTAGATTTTGTTGGACGATATTCTTAGCAAACAAAAGTGGGACTTTCTATGCTTTTGAAAAATTTGCCAAATTATCTCAAAAAAAGTTGAATACAAAAACTGTTACCATCCGAAGTGACCATGGAGGTGAATTCGAAAATCACCTTTTTGATGAATTTTGTGAAAGAAATGACATTGATCATAATTTTTCTGCTCCTAGAACACCTCAGCAAAATGGATTTGTTGAGCGTAAAAATCGTGTTCTGGAAGAACTTGGGAGAACTATGATCAATGAATATGGTCTTCCAAAATACTTTTGGGCCGATGCCATTAATACGACTTGTTATGTGCTAAATAGGATCTTGATACGTCCTATGCTCAACAAAACACCATATGAACTTTTGAAAGGTAGAAAACCAAATATTTCTCATCTCTATTTCTTTGGTTGTAAATATTTTGTATTAAATAATGGCAAAGAAAATCTTGGAAAATTTGACTCAAAAGTCGATGAAGGTATCTTTCTCGGATAATATCAATCTAGTAAAGCATATAGGGTATTTAATTAAAGGTTACAAATTGTGGAAGAATTTGTGCATGTTTCCTTTGATGAATCCTGTCCAAAAATGGTCGGAAAGGGTATTTCTTTTAATGGTGCAGGTGCTTCTTAGGAAAGGATACTCAATGATCAAGATGAAAAGAGTACTGAGCCCATACTTGAGAAAGAAAAATGGGAGATGGATCATATGTCTAGCAAATAAGAATAAGACACTCAACCAACAAATGAAATAAATCCTCCTTTGGAGTGGAAAGAAACAAGGGATCATCCCATTAAAAACATTCTTAGAGACATATCAAAGGGAGTAACTACACGATCTAAGATAAGTAACTTTTGTTATCATTTCGCATCCTTATCTCAAATTGAGCCTAAAACCCTAAATAAGCTTTATTCGATGAACATTGGTTTTTGGCAATGCAAGAAGAATTAAACCAATTCAAGAGAAATGAGGTTTGGGACCTTGTCCCCCCTCCGCAAGACCATCGAATAATTGGTACTAAGTGGGTATTTAGGAACAAACTTGACGAAAACGGAATCATAACTTGCAACAAGGCGCGTCTTGTTGCTCAAGGGTATAACCAAGAGGAAGGCATCAACTATGAGGAAACTTATGCTCTGGTTGCCTGACTCGAGGCTATACACTTGTTATTAGCTTATGCTTGCTCACAAAACTTTAAGCTATTTCAAATGGATGTTAAGAGTGCATTCTTAAATGGTTATATTAATGAAGAAGTCTATGTATCTCAACCTCCCGGATTTGAAAAGCACGAGTTTCCTAAACATGTTTATAAACTTAAACGTGCTTTATACGATCTTAAGCAAGCCCCTAGGGCTTGGTATGATCGTCTTAGAAAGTTCTTACTAGAAAAGGGATTCTCTAGAGGGAAGGTTGATACAACCCTCTTCATTAAGCACCAAGGAAATCACTCCATCTTGGTGCAAATTTATGTAGATGATATCATTTTTTGGTCTACTAACATCACCTTGGTCAAGGAATTTTCTAAAGTGATGCAGGGTGAATTTGAGATGTGCATGATGGGGGAGTTAAATTACTTCCTAGGTCTTAAAATCAAACAACTCGGGGAAGGAAATTTTGTTATCCAAACGAAGTATTTCTTTGAGTTGCTCAAGCGCTTCAATATGGCTAACTTAAAAGTTATCGACACTCCAATTCCTACCACGGTTAGCCTAGATCGGGATGAACATGGTAAGCTGGTTGATGTAAAAAGGTATAGAGGTATGATAGGATCTCTTCTTTATCTTACCGTTTCTCATCCCGACATTATGTTTAGTGTTTGCATATGTGCTAGATATCAATCTTGTCCTAAGGAGAGTCATCTAAAAGCTATAAAACATATACTTAGGTATCTGTGTGGTACTCCTAAGTATGGACTTTGGTTCTCCAAGGGTAGTGATTGTTCTTTGGTTGGATATTCCGATTCAGACTTTGCGGGTTGAAAATTGGATAGGAAAAGCACAAGTGGCACTTGTCATTTCTTTTCAAACTCCTTAGTTAGTTGGCATAGCAAAAAATAAGTTTCAGTTACTTTGTCAATGGCCGAGGCGGAATATGTTGCAGCCGGTAATTGTTGTGCTCAAATTTTGTGTCTCAAACAACAATTACTTGACTATGATTTAAAACTTAATCATATTCCAATATTTTTTTATAACACAAGTGCCATCAATCTAACCAAAAATCTAGTTCTACACTCGCGCACTAAACATGTTGAAATTAGGCACCACTTCCTTAGGGATCATGTAGAGAAAGGTGAAGTCGTGTTTGAGCATGTTGATAGAAAAAATCAACTTGCCGATATTTCTACAAAACCACTTGTGATCGAACCATTCTTTCATATTCGTAGGGAACTTGGTGTCCTTGATATTTCGGATAGATCGCAACTCCAATGAGTTGCATTCCCTTTATTTATCTTTGTGTCTCTATGATTCGTGAATATCATCTTGGGCTGGCGACATGTGAGGGCATCGTGTCATTCAAATACATTCAGTAATATCTTTCCTACTCTTTCTCATTAGTGATCATTTTGCTTAAATGTTGGTGCTATGAAATGATTAAATGCTTTATGTGTTATTGCTTTTGTGCATGCGTACTTATTTATTGTGTTCAATTAATTTCTACAAAATCTACATGCCATGAAATACAAGAAATTTCAAAATTTTACATACATGAGCCGACCTATAACTCTGAGCGGTCGGCGCACGCCTGGTTGAAAAACGTATTTAGGCTTATTTTACTGGAATGCATCGATGCATCCCTGCATAGGTCGACGCGTCGTTATTTGGCAGCCCATTATATCTTAGTTTGTATTGTGTGGTTCCATTTGCATGCATCCATTTGTTATGTTGTTGTTCCCTCTTGCTAGCATTCATTTGGACTCCCTCTCCATCTCAAAACCCTAAAAACTCACTGTGTCATTTCAACTCCAAATCTCTCCAAACCTTCATCAATGACTTCTAGGGAAACAAAGAAAAGAAGTATCAGAGGTATCTCTTCAAATCAAACTCGGTTTACTCCTCTATCACTTCTTCCTCTTGATCTCATTGAAAAGTATGATGAGAAGTTTGCTAGAAGGAGGTTGGTTAGACAATTTTGTGCCTTCCGTATCACTCTCAAACGCCTGCATATCTCAGATGTGGTGGAATTGTTGGACCATCAAAAGGTGTTTCCATTCCTTGAGTTGGATGGAGACTACAAAGAGGTACTCGTCAAGGTATTCTATGCGGGTATACAAGGTAAATTCTCTGATCACCAATTTTCATACAGAATTGCATATAAGGTTGTCAAGGTAGATGATGAAATTTGGAAAGCTTTTGAGTTGTTCCCTGTTGACACTGATGCTGTTAAAATCACCGACACTAAGCTTCCTGCAGACTATGAATTCAAACAAGCCTTGAACTCCATGTTAAAATGACCATATCCAGAGAGTTTTGTGCAAAGTAGTGCTTTTCCAAAAACTTTCACAACAGGTCAATTGGTTCCTCTAGCTCGAATTATGCAATGAATTGTGTCAAGGATAATTCGCACTAAAAAGGGTGGGTTGTCCCGTATTGATCAACCTGAGGTTATGTTAATTTGGGATATTCTAAACAAAATTAAGATTCATTGTCCGTATTACATCACTAGCCGGCTATTTGCATTGAGGGATTCCCCTAGAGGATCTTCTTTGGGGTATCCATCGTTCATTCATGGAATTATAAGTCAAGAAAACCTTGATCTTACTGGTATTTCACCTACACCTATCCTTCCAGATTCATATTTTACCTCCAAAACTCTCGCACTTATGGGTCATCAATGGAATCCCCAGCTTGGTAAGTACAAGTACTTTGTGAAATCAAACTCAGTAATGCTTCGAAATGAAGATGTTGAACAAGATGATGAAATGGAAGATGCTGAGGATGGTGAAGTTGGTACTGAGAATCAAGAAAGTGAGGAAGAGGATGAAGAAGATGACGAAGGCAATGATAACCATGAGCCTCATAGATCCTATGACGAGGTGATGCACAAACTTGAGGAAATGCACGTCCACCATCATGAAGACATGGTATTAGCAAATGAATGACTTAACAATATTGCTGGAATAGTCAACCTTCAAAACATTCAGGTTAAGGATTATGCTAGCCTCCAAGACCTCCGATATAACACTCTTCATGGAATTATGGAAACGCAAAACACAAACTTGGCAAACTTTCAGTCGGCTTTCATGGCTCGCTTTCCACCAAACCAACTTGTTGAACCACCACAAGACAATGAGGAACAACAACATTAGTTAATGCTTGGCACTTTATTTCTTGCTTGTTATGCTTGTATTACTATGGTTTTTTATTAAACTGTTTTACTTCCTGTACTACTTTGTGTTTTATTTTGGGTTTGTAACAATGAACACCATATTGTATTACTTTATTAGTTATTACATATATTTTCGTTTGCACTTGCTTCATATTGTGCGTATGTTAGTTTGTGTTATTTTTGCAAAGTTGCAAAATATTGGTCATTCTATTTTTTTTTGTTCTCTTAATCCATATCCTTATTTCTTTTTGATGTTGTCAAAGGGGGAGAAGGAATAACACAACAAAAATATGCAATATCTCAGGGGGAGGATGATTGGATGATTCGCAACCATTGAGACGATTCATATTTGTGATTTGCGGTTTTTTCCATCATCAAAAAGGGGGAGTATGTGAGGGAAAATGTGAAAGAAATGAGTTTTAATGCTTGTCAAATACCTATCTGTGAAAATATGTCATGCTTCAAACAGGTGCAAGTGAGAAACATCAAAAACAAGCATTTTCTCAAAACAGACTGCATGAGCCGGCTCATGGAACCTTAGGTCGGCTCATGAGAAGAAAATTTTGGCTTGGCAACATCCGGGAAGGCGCACACCTTCTTTATACATCGACGTATAGTTCTGGGAAAACATGAGTCGACGCATCAGGCAATGAGTCGGCGCATGACTGAAGGAATTTCAACCTCTCTCGCTCGGGAAGGCGCACACCTTCTGTACACCCTGCATGAGCCGATGCATCATTAAATTGTCTCATCTTTTATGCTATGTTGTTACATCATGGGAATCACTTATATATATATTGTTTGGCCTCTATTTTTATGAAGAAAAAAAACAAGAAAAAGTGAAAGATAGACACAAGAGCTCTCTTCATCTTCAACCTCTCATCAACCATCAACAACTACACACAATCATTTTTGTTGATCAAGTTTTTGGGATTGTGTTGATAACGTCTGAATTGAAAGTGCAATTTCAGATTTGGGTAGAGATCTTTGTGGGTTTTTTCTTGAATAAAAACATTGGGGTTTTGTCCTCCAAAATTGGGGGGTTTTATCACAAGTCTTTTCTTTATTGAATTCAGATGAGCTAAGGGATTGGAAGACCGTGGGGTGTTCAATCGGGTAGCAATAACCGGAGGATTGTGAAGAAGGATTTGGGGCCAATTTCTAGGGTTCAAAATCATTCAAGGTAGAAGGAGATTTTGTTCAAGATTTGGCATACTTGATTCATATGAATCAAGGGAAGAGGAGTGAAACATATAAGATTCATCAAGTGACTTTGAATTGTGGTGATTGTATCTTCTCTTACAAACTTTGCAAAATTAATTTCATAATCCTGATTCTAGATTCTAGAATGGGGGCAGAGTATCCCACGCGAGGACGACAGGGTGAACTGCCTTAACAAATACTGTGTCCATTTTAGTTTTCTGCATTTTATTTCTATTTTCTTGAATTTGTGAGTTATCAATTTTTCTCATTCATACAAAATAATTGTAGTGACAAACTAAAATTTACAACTCATATAGAATTCATTTGAATCGCTATAATCACTACAATTTGAGTATAACCAAACCTTGTGTAGTACGTACACCAAGTGTTTGGTGAATTTACAACTCCCAAATTTGCTTTATCTTCTCCACAACTAATTGGTAATAACTTACACCTTGTTAAACTTGCTAAAGAGATTCATCATATTCAATTTTAGTTGTGATTCTAATCTCATCATTTTCATCAAATTGGTTCGCATATCCGATCTTTCCAATACGTAAAGTTTAAACGATCAGATTTGGGGTTGTCGCTCTCTGATAAAAGCAATTTTACAAAAAGCTCAAAATTTTCAAAGGGATCTATTCAACCCCCCTTCTAGATCCGTCACATTGTCTAACATCTTTGTGTCTTTTCTAATAACTTATAATGTCATCATACCTTTAAGGCATAACTCTCATGATTTTATGGCTTGCACTCAATTACAAGTCCATCTTGATGACAATTGGGAGCCCTATTCTTGTTTTAACCTAGTTTGTTTGTGATGATGATTTAAATTATCTAAAGGAACAAGGTCCAACATCTTTGAGATTAGTTTTTCATCTTAACCTATATTCTCATCTAATTTCTCATGCTTCTTTGATCCTTGGTTAAGTACTTACTTACTAACCAATATGGTGACACATAAGAAGCCACATTCTCTTTTCTACTTGTGTTTTGAGCATCATTGTCTAGTGATTGCCTCATGAGCTTTTGTACCATTTCACATAAATGTATCTTGATGTTGGCTACTGCCCATAACATATAAGAACCTTAACTTTGATTTATTTAAATCACAATGCTTGTGTGTATTCAGGGGTTAAACTTTTCCAATTAGTCATGACACTTGAGTATGTTACTTTGTTGACATTTTCTTGAGTCTTTAAGTTCATGATTGATGTCTTGTGATGGATTCACCATTAACCTATGACATATAAGATATCATTTAACTCTTAATTGATATTTACCAATCTTATTTGATCTAAGACAAGTATCATCCATCTTTAGATGATGATATTAATCAATTAGATGACTTTTCTTGTGTATGAAGTTTAATCTTCTTACTTTGTTACTCTTGAATCTCATCTTGAGTTAACTTTTATAGAAGTCACATATTCCATAATTCTTCAATTATGCATCCATCATTTGATCTTTACTTGTTTAAATTGGACATGCTTACTTGCCACCTTTGGCTATTTCCCTTGTGTGCTTTATATGCAATTTTCTCCCATTCTTGTGATGTTTTAATGTTTGATATTAAGGGTCATTTTCTACTGAATTATATGCTTTTACACCTTCTAAACATGTTCCCTCTTCATCTATCCCTTCCTTGTGTTTCACTCACCTTTTAGGGGCATGTTAAGGTGTGGTTTTGTCTCTTTCTTGTGCTAACTCTTGAATGTGCTTTATTAGTGATACCTTATGGTTATTAGAGGTATTTGATGTGTGTTGTATTTATGTGTTTGCTTCCGACTTCGCACTTACTTGACATGTCATTCCATGTTCACTTGATCACACACTTGTTCCCACTTTACATCACAACTTTGATTGAAACTAGTTTGTGTACTTTGGTGTTTGTACCATATTTTCAATGACTAATTGAATTTCTTCTTTACTATCAGGTTTTTGCTAAGTGCATAACATGTCTATGTCCATATCTTCTTCTATTCTTGATTAGTGCTTAGGTTTATATCTAATTGCATGTGTGTTTATGTGATACTTTCTTTCACTCCCTTATGTTTGTTTGCTTGTTTCTTCTTCTTCTTCTTCTTCTTCTTCTTCTTCTCTTTTGTAAGATTGTCATGTTCCCCATAGGATCTTTAGTTCATTCTTCGCTAAAGTTTGAACTAAATAGACCTTAGGTTTGCTATCCATGCATGACAACATTAGGTAGATCTCCCTCTTATCTAAACTTTAGGTCCACAAGCATGACAACTTATTGGATTGAGATTTCCTTTTTTTAGTCTTTTCTTTTTGCATCCATGTTAAAACTAAAACTTCTTCCTTTTTCTTTCAAACTTCAAAACACTTAATAAATAAATGATGAGAATCAGAATTTTGTTAAGAGATGGAAATGATAAGCGAGTTTCTTCTCAATCTTATCATTCTTTCATCCTTAGTCTTTTGTGTGATTCAAATCTCAAAGACTATAATAAGTGGAGAAATGACTAATATCTCTCTTTTGAGGTCCAATAGCTATTATTCACAGCAAAAAACACCAACTAATGCAAACCTTTTTGTTTTCAAACTTTTTCTTTTAAAACCTTTTCAAAAAAGACATGCTTCAATAACATCGTTCATAAGAAATATGCAACCAACCGAAACTTTTGAGGAGAACTCGAGTGCCCTGATCCCCCATTGCACGAAGGGTTTTACATAGACATTAAAGATTCACAACCGCGGCGGGCACGACTAATAAAAAATTTCTTTTGTACTTTGCATGCATTCCCTTAGCATTAAGCTTTAGATTTTTATATTCCCTTAGATTAGAATAAACTTAAGTGGATCCTATGGAGTACCACCAACGTGAGGGGTGTTAATACCTTTCCCTCGCATAATCGACTTCCTTACCCTTTCTCTTGGTCGCGTGACCATGTTCTTTCTTTCCTTTAGGTTTACTCATTGTTTCCTTTCCCTCTCTTGAGATAAATAACATTGATGGTGACTCTTCTTTTCCGCCACGTTCGCGCTTCGATGAAAATACCAGACGCGACAATAGGGAATGGATTTAGCTCCAAAGCAAGTGGTTGCTCAATGGATGGCAAAATTTTGGCAGCAAGAGCTACATTTACATCTGTAACATCAACTTTGTCTCTAGAAATCCCATAAAAAATATTAGAAGAAATATGAACCTGTAAAGCATCTTCAATTTCAGTACAAACTGAACATTAGTGAGTATCACTACAAACATCATAAGTATAAGTGTCATAAAAATAAGACAAAGAAGGGAAATCAACAAAGAGTGAATTTGTTGCAGCAAGTTCTATTAAGGTTCTATTTTAATCATTCAGTATATGATTATCAATTCAAATCGGAATCAAATCAATACAAAATAAAATAAAATCACTAATAAACTCAAAATCATAATTAAATCAACAAAGAATCACTAACAAATATGACAAATAAAATCTAATGAAAAAACGATTAAAAGAAAGTCTAAAAATTATGAAAATATGACTAAAAATCAAATCAAATAAAATAACGAATCTACAAATTTTTTGGATTTTTTTTTTGAAAATATGAAAATAGAAATAAAATCAAATATAAAAAAGGAATTTATGATTTTAAGGGTCAAAATCTTTTAGAATTTTCTAAAGGAGTATTGTTCGTCAATTTTTTTCTTCTGATTTTTTGGAAAAAATTCGGAGTAAATCGAAGCAGTAGCTTCCAAACATACCTGATAGACTGGAATACTTACCATTGTACTAAAACCTATATTGCAACCCTAAAAAATCAACAAATGCAAAAAAAAACAAAAAAAAACTAACTAAAATCTAAACTATAATTCTAAAATTGGCTAAAATCAATAAAGAGTCACCGACAACGACGCCAATTTGATTTGTTGTTGCACATGGGTCAAAAATGAGTTTATAGAACGTAGTAAAAAGAAAGCGACACTCGATTCATATCACAAGGACTTTAAGTTATTTTAACCAAAATAAAGAAATGAAAGGAGGATTTAGGTTTCCAAACAATTAAAAATAAAGAAAACGATTACAATTATGATTAAAGGATTAATCTACTGGTTTAGAATTACAGACATATCATTGGTTATTATATTACCAATTCCCTAAGAGAATTCAATTCCTATTTTATTATAGTATCAATTAATAATCATGCTCAACACTATATGAATGATATTCCTATTTATCGCATTAAGCATGACAGTTGAAGATCGGGCGGAGTTAACGAATAAGCTAAGTTAACACGCGAAGTTAAGGAACATGCATCGCTCAAATTTAATCAACACTATTATATGCAACTCGAATTAGGAAAACAAGAATGCACAAAATAGGATTGAAAAAAATTGAATAAAAATTGATAATATAATAATCTCAACGTCTTGATGAAATTATGAAACAATAGATTAACCTTGGAGTTTAGCCAGCCATGTAATCCTAATGCTCTCTCTAGTTCCTAAAAATTGTATCCCTTTCCCTAATGCTTAGTTTAGCTTAAATAATAAATAAAATTGGGATTTAAAAGCACCGGCCCGAAAAACATAAGTTGGCCCAAAACTAACTAATTTATTTTTATTAAGTCTGGAACTAAACTGAATTATTCCATCCCGTTGCGCTTCGAATCAACTTTTTACTTCAACACAAAACTTGTATCTCTTTCTCTTAGTTTTCCAACACATATCATAATACATAAATTCGATTCCTATAGGTTAAGTTATGCTCTGCACAATATAAAGGTATCAATTATTCGTTTAAGCTAAAAATAAAGGAAAAAATAAACTTAAATATATAAACACATTAAAATAGTAAAAATACTAACATAAATTATAGAATTGCCTAAGTACAATAGTAGAAGAATGTGCATTAAAATGCATTGATCAGTGACCTATCAGGTGGGTCTGGTTCGAAAACAACTTCAGGCCTTTCCGAGTGAACTTCAGTTTCTTTGGCTTTGGCAACCATATATTTTACTTCAGCCTTCAAGACTGCTTTTAATTTGTTTTCGGCTATGTAAGCTGAAATATTTTCCAAAACTTTGGATTCATACATGATTATTGTCTTCATCCCCCCAGACGGTAGGTCGGAGTCCATATATCCCTTCAACTTCATCCATTTCTTCCATAATCCCTCTATCCCACTGGAAGCCATGGGTTGGATGTAGGTTGAGGAAGTAAAGAGCTTTATCCAATGGAAAATAGGCATGACCCGCAGAGCTACAAGGTGCTATGTTTGCCAGATTTCTATCAAAGTGACACTTGTCAACATGGTTAACCTTAACCATTAAATAACTTTGGTTAGCCTCGATCTTTTCTACTATGCCATCTTCTCGCCATATTGAAATCCTTTGATAGAGCAAAGATGAAACTGCTCCAATGACATGGATCCACTCACGTCCCAGGAGCATATTATAGTTCACCCTTAACTCAATGACCATAAACATTATGGGCCTAGTATAACTCCCAAAGTATGGCCAATTTTTCCTTCGTAGTTGGACAAGACCATGTTATCTAGTTTAAGTTATGTGTCAAACTTCGCAATTCTCTTCAACATGAACTGCGACATTAAGTTAATTTTCGCTTCTCCATCCACCAGAATCTTATTAACCTCAGTATATTCCACATTTCCCCGAATGAACAGAGGTTTTAAGTGGTTCTCCATTCATTCGTCGGGCCTTTCGAAGAATGCATTCTACTCTTCGACAACACCATTATTCATTACATAATAGCAGATTGGCATGTGTTTGGACATTTATGCTTCGTCCGCCTCCTTGGTCTCTTGGTAACACAAATACCACATTGCACTTAATACCCAGAGATGATTCTAAACCTAAGTCGAAGTCATCAGTGAGTATATTATCATCTTCAAGTGGCTGTTCTGGCATCTTTTCCTTGAGTTTCTCCCATTTAGGAGAGAAAATCTTTCTCCCAATTGGCTTTTTGTTTTGACCTCATTAGTAGATTTAGGTTGGTTGGTGCTAGACTCTGCCAACCTTCTTTTAGCCGCTTGTCTTTCGGCCTTCTTCCTCTTTTTCTTCCTCATCCACTGAGATCTTAACATTGGGTTTTCCCCTTTGTAATTATCTGATCCATATACCTACTGCTTCGTTACTTGGAAATCCTTTCTATATGCTATGGGAGATCCTCAACCTACCTCAAAGCTTTTCCATTTTGCCTGGCCTTGGTCCCATTTCTCAGTGGGCCTCACCCATTTGTCCATTGGGGCATCTGCAGTGGGCTTGAACGAAGCTTTCTTATTTGCATGGAGACTTGGGTCTCCTTGATATTGCCTCCGAGGGACTCCCCTTTAGTCAAAGAAGTATTGATTCCCAACATCTTTTCAATTTCCCCTTCGATAGGTAATTTGAACTCTCTCGATGTTCTCTACAGCTTTCTGGAGGAAGACTGAACTGCACCTTGGGCACCACATCTCTTCAGATTTTTTCCATTAACAGCGGTGGAGAAATTAAGTTTTCATCCTTCTTAGGATAAGAAACCTTGACTTTATCTTCATTTTGTTGGGCACTTTATTCTTCTTCCCCCATGTTAACATCTTCACTCAGTTCGACCATGTTGACTTTGATATTAGGCCCATCAGCAATCCTAATCTTCTATAACTTGACTATGAGGCCCTCAGAAGCATCAGTCATTTTGAAACCTTGGTTGAAATATTCAGCAGTTCAATCATAGTGCTCCTATCATGGAGGTCCTCAGTAGCCTCGATCATATTGACATCTACTGACTCGGTGCAATGGGCTTCTTCCACTTACAAGGGATCTACATCGATCTTCATCTAGGCCTTGTTGTTATCACCAAACTTCATCCTTCTGTCCTTGATAGTGTTTTGCACAAGATTCCTGAAAAGAAAACATTGTGAGGTTTTATGGCCTAAAATTATGATATTTTCATAAACCTCTTTTCTTTCGTTGTTCTAACAGTGGTATTTTAACACCAGGTGGTACTATCATTTGGCCATCCTCGACTAACAAATCAAAGGTCTCATCACACTTCTTCATGTTGAAGGTGTATATTCTCTTAGGTAATTTATCATTCTTTTTTGATTCGACAAGATTCTTCCCGTTCGAAGGTGCAAGAACTTTGCATGAATAATATGGCCCTTATTTCAATTAGGCCAGATCCACTTCACTTTCATCAAAACCTATAGGGTCACTATAAACCTCTTGCTCATCCTTATCCATTTAGACATATGATACCTTTTCTCGTCTATTATTCTTACTTTCCCTAGCCTTTTCAGCCTTAGATGTTCTACTTGTCGAACTTTATCTACTAAGTGGGCCATATCTCTTAGGTATTGGGTGTCTAGTTTCTACCTAATAGAGTAATCTAGACCACCTGCAGCAATTCCGACTAGTTCATGTTCAGGCACTTGTGTAAAACACCTTGCCTTTAACAAACATAGCCTATTGAGATAATCATCTATTGGCTCACTAAACTTGTGTTTGATACTAGCCAATTCCTTCAAACTTATCTTCGACTACCCCATGTAAAATTGCTCATGGAACAATCTCTCCAAACGAGTCCAATCATGTATGGAATTTGCTGGGAGAGTAGTAAACCAAGTGAAATCATTTTTGGTGAGGGAACTAGGGAAATATCTTATTCTCAAGTTTTCATTATTCGCAATGTCCCTGACCTCAGTTAAATACATGTCTATATGTTCGATAGTGCATTCGCTAATATCACCAGAGAACTTTGTGAATTTTGGGACTTTCCATCCCCTGGGTAATTCAGTTTGTAAATCATACTCAAATAAAGGGGAAGTATAGTTTGGCCTTCGAAGGCCTACACTTACCCCATTTCGAGCCATAATCCTTTTGACCATGGCTTCCAAATTATTTTATCCGGTAGCTTTGTTTTGTAGAACATGATGGATGACTTCGTCTGCGTCTTGGTTTCGATTAACCATCACTGCTAATGGGGCTTCCCCCTCCCTTGTTATCGTCTGTTCAACCCTACGGGATTTGACTCGTAGGCCCTAGTTGAATTCTCCGACATTAGGTGCAAATGGTTGGGCCTGCTTGATTGTTGGATATTCCTCTAAAACCACCCCTTGATTTTCTCTCGTCCATTCTTGGCGGGGTTATCTAATTGGAGTTTGAGGGGCGCCAAAGAAATCCTCAATTCACGTCATTTGTACAGCCAATTGTAGATTAGCTTGAGCATTTTTTTATTAGTTTGGGTAGCATTTTAGATCAAAAGGTTGAATATTGTGCCCATTTGATGGGAAAATAAACCAAACATCTCATGGTTATTGTCGTCCATTTGCTACGTTAATACTGCCATAAAATTCATTGTAAAAGTAGGCAATTGGGCAAAGAATCCTGCCCCTGGGGGTTGGGTGTTTTGACCCAAATTGTTAATGGCTGAACCCGATCCTTGCAATGGCAAAAATGTAGACAACATTGGATCAACAAATGTTGACGCACTATTATGAAAACATGCCATCACAAAAGTTGGTATGCCATAAGACTGTTCGTGGCCATTCATTAGCATTGTAAATCCAGGCATATAGTTCCTAAAATTACTAGTCCCTAGTAGCCTTGGGGTCACTAGTTGACCGTGGGTTCGCATTGGGGAAGAGAGTATTGGTCAACTCTGAGTATTCGACGGTATCACTGTCGTACTTATCCTAGTTGGTATTGGCTTGGTCACAGACATTGTGGCCATATTCTCCCCTGTCGGTTGAGGGGGTTGTTCTCCATTGTTGTTTGGTGGATTGACCATTCTTCTAACGTACTTTATTTTTGGTATTGCTTCTCTAGTTTTGGCTACTCTACCACTTCTTAATCTCATGCAACAATGTTTGAGAAAAATTTGTATGAAAAAAGATGCAGAAAAACTTTACAAAACACACAAACTAGACAAAATGGTCCAATTGGGCGTGCCAATTTGTTTACCTTAATTTTTGGTAAACAACTGCTAGTCTTCTAAAATCAAATGCTTTTGATTACTTATAGGATCGACTAGATTGATCGTAGGACGAATGTGTATAGTTTTTTATTTAAGTTTTCTTAATGCTAATTTCTTCGACGGTGATTGTGAATTTGAAAATGATGCATAAACAGTTTATGAAAATAACGGGAAGATAAAGAAGTTTCGACTAGAATTTAAAGGGAATGTAAATGAATTTAATGAAAATAAATTGACATTAAAAGTAAAGATGGTGCTTCATACGTACATTTCTCAGAAAACTCTTTTCTCAATAACACTTTAGATACTTGGAGTGAATATGAGTTTGGTACAATATCAAACACATAGAATCCTAATGTTAAGACTCTTATTTATACTACTTCTACAGTAATGGTAACGAACAGTCTTTTCTCTATAAAATGACACGTTCTCGCTTGCATGTGCTTTGCCCTTCACAGACTTCCACGCGTCCTATTTCAAAGAATGTATAAGGCCAAAATTCAGTTATCACCCTTGTTTCAAAATATTCTTGTCGAGTTCCTTTCGAATTATTTCTAAAAAAACTCTAAGTCTTAATCATTGTATCATTTCGCTACTTTGAAACTTCTTCGTCATGCTTCGGTCGAAATGTCATCTGACTTCTTCGTCGAATACAACTTATCTACTTTAAATATTTTCACAAAAATCCTCTTAAACGTGGACATTGAATACAGAATCTCTTATAGGTTATACCAAGTCGGCAGTACATTAAAAAATTATTCTTATACACAAAATATTAAAAACTCTATTAGATGCAAATCATCTTAAAAACAATATTGAAACCAATCCTCTTAAAATAATATTGAAATCAAATTAAACAAAAAGAGCATAATAATTACAGAAGAATTACCATACTTTCTAACCATGCCTATTTTATTAGTTCTCTTTGTATGCACAAAAGGAATAAAATAATAGTGATAAGTTAAACAAAAAATTTATCTATTATTCTACACGATTGATTTAACACAAACTAAAATTGTGTTTACCATTTTTTGGATGGAAATTGAATGATAATGATAAAGAAGTAACCTACAAAGTGGACAATAGAATACAGAAAAATGGTGGAGCGGTTTTATAATTTGAGTTATCATTGAAATGCATTTTATATAATCATCATTACAAAAAATATCATCTCCAGCCACGTGTTTGCGACGTGATAATCACGTAGCAACATGTTTTATTAATAAAATAAAGAAGAATGATGATTGTCTGAGTTTTTTAATAAAAAAAATGTTGCGACGTGGGAATCACATCGCTAGTAAAAATATAATATAAAATATTTTAATTGGTCTAACATTCAGATGGAGGGATTTTTGAAATTTTGAAAAAGTCAGTTGTGACGTGGTATTCACGTCGCAACATTTAAGAGGGAAAATTAAATTAATTCAGACTGACATGATCAGCTTTTGCAGGCATGTGAAGAAAGAGAATATGACCGTTGGCATTGTTGCGACGTGAAAGTCATGTGACAAAGTTGCAGCGTGTTTTTCACGTCGCTAAATGATTTATATATTTAATTAAATCACGTTACACCAAGCACAAGACATTAATATATTTTCAACAAACACAACTCTCCCTCTCTCATTCCATCCCAATCTCCATTAACCCTCTTCTTTTTCATAAAATCCAACTCAATCTCCATTATAAAACCTCTTCTTTTTCATAAAATTCAACTTCAATCTCCATTAATCCTTATTTTTCAGATAAATTTAATTTAATTTTGTCTCTATTTTGTTTATAAGTTTTTATTTATTTGTATTATGTGATTGTAATTTATTTTAATTTTTCTTTGAATAGAAGAAGATTGATATAGTAGAAGTAGATTACAAAAAGGTTGGACAAGAAGATCGAAAGAGTTAGAAGAGAAGAGGTATTTCTTGGAAAAGAAATTTATATTTGGTATATTTTCTGAATTTAGTTAGATTTTAAGTTGAATTTGATTAAATTATAATATTGTGATTTTCATTAAATATAATTTTAAAAAATGAGAATATATATTATATAGATACTTCTTGTTAAAAAAACGAAAATATATATAAATAAATATTTATTAATAAACAAAAATATATATTATGTTAAGTTATATATCTTGATTTATTTAATTTATTTATTATAAAAAACAAAAAAAAAACAGAATAATATATAAATTTTATAAAAACAGTTTTAATGTTAATATATATTTTATTTAAAAAATATATAATATAATATTTTATGTATTGATTAAAAGCATATATAAAAAAAATAGTTTTTTGTATTGAATAAAAACATATTTAAAAAACTGTTTTAATATGTATATATTTAGTAAAAACTATTTAATGTTATTATTATAAAATCTGTTTTATAATTAAAAATAATATTTAATGTTATTATTTTAAAACTATTTTATAATTATGTATATATAAAAAACAGTATAATATTATAAAAAATAGTATAATATTATAAAAAATAGTATAATATTATAAAAAACAGTATATATTTGATGTTAATATATTTTTTTAAAATAAATATAATATTATATTTTATGTAGAATGTTAATAAAAATGGTTTAATAATTAAAAAAATTATATAAAAACTGTATTATATGTTAATAAAAAATATTTATATATCATATATATAGAATGTTAATAAAAACTGTTTTATAATTAAAAAAATTATATAAAAATTATATTATATGTTAATAAAAAACGGTTTTATAATTAAAAATATTATATAAAAACTATATTATATGTCAATAAAACATTAATATAGTATGCTAAAAAATATTATATGTCAATAAAATATTATATATAGTATGTTATAAAATATTATATATATAAAAAACTGGTTTATGTATTTAATTATTATATATTATATGTATGTTAATAAAAACGGTTTTATAATTAAAAATTGTTTTATAAAAACTATATTATATGTCAATAAAAAATATTATATTAATTATTATATATTTAATAAACTATATTAATAGTATATTTAATAGTATATAATATTAAATTTAAGTTTATTAATTTTATTATATTAAGTATATTAATTTATATATTTTGATATATTTAGTTTTATTTTTGATAATTTAATTTATAATATTGAATTTAATAAATAAATTATAATATTTAATTTATAAATTTAATGAAACGGAAAATAATATTAATTATTAAATCAGAATTATTATATTTAAAATAGAAAATAATTTTTTTTTAAATAAGTTACGACGTGTTTTCCACATCACAAATTAGTGACATGAAAAACACGCCGCAACACACAACGTAAAAGTGAATATAAAACCTACTCTGACCTCTGCTCTGCTCTGACTGCCTTTGACCCCATAAAGTTTATTGCAGCGTGAATTTCACGTGACAACGTTGTGACATGTTTCCCACGTCGCAACAACATTGCCACGCGCTCTCCAGCGACATGTTTCTTCACGTGGCAAAAGCAAAGTTGTGACATGATTTTGGTGTTAGTGACGTGGGAGTCACGTGGCAACACACAATTTATTTTGTAGTGCATAGAACTTGGAGTATTACTCATTTCAGATTTGAAAAATTAAAAAATAAATGAGAAGTTAATGCATAAAGATAGTTTTAAGAAAAAATAGTAATTGAAAAGGAAAATATAATTAAATAAATAAAATAAATAATAAATAAATAAAGAATATAATTACAAATTTATCCTCAAATAAGAGACTTAACAATTTTGATATATAAAACTTATCCTCAAATTTGACTCCAAAAATTAATAAAAGACTTAACAACTTTTATATTAATCGTATTTGACAAGAATAGACCGTCACAGCTAGCTCAATCAGAAGTTGAGAGTGAAGTGGGAGGGGATACCTGCAAGACACTTCGATGTCAAAATGAGTTTGGGAATGAGCAAGCAAGTATGAGAGTTTAGAAAGGGTTGAATACCTGGTCCTCTCGAAAGAGAGGGTATTTATAGCCCCCAGCACTGGACCAAGGTCTCTTCATTGGGCTGGTCAAGTAGGCCCAACATAGAGACTGTCAGGTCCTACGTAAGTAGTGGGGACCCGCACGTGGTCCCTTACCTGGATGACATCCTCCGCAAGGTCAGGAGGATATGGATACGATCTTTTCGGGACCACGAAGACTCCATAATATCCGGATATGTTGATAGTCAGTCCTACGAGGAGGATGCTCGGGGGGAGCGTCTTCTCGTCATGGGTGATCCCAGCCAGACGTGAGGTTGATAGGGAACCAGTCTTGGTCGACGAGCTAGTTGAGGTGCCCCGAAGTCTTCGTGGTCGGGGTGAGCGTCCTCAATCTATCGCGGGGAAAGGGTGGCAGTTTCCTGCCGTGTTCGAGGATAGTACGGTCAGTGGTGCAGGTTGGCACACTTGGATTGCGCCTCACTGGGAGTTAGGCCAAGGGCAGGCCCAATCCAGAACAGTAGCCCCCCAAGTCATTGCTCTTGTTGAAGGAGTCATGACTTAATTTAAGTTTGTTCTTTTAAGAGGTGCGATCTCGACACGGAGTTTTTATGTCGTGGATGGAGAACGTCGTCGATTCATGATTTTGCTCCGGGCAGCGGTGGAGTGTGTTCGAGAAGGACTCGCGGGGAGAAGATGTTACACTTGTCAGACACGTGGCGTGGCTCTTGGGAATAGTAATGATGATCTAGGGAGTAGGGGTCATCATTGCCTGTACATGTAAGTGTCAAGGAGAAAGGCAGCTTGTGACTGCCTGACGCGACGTTTCACATTCCATGTCAGCTCTATAAATAAGGTTCCAGGGCTCATAACTTACTTTTATATTTTCGTGCTCTCCATTTTCTCTGCTATCAACACCATGCGCCTTTTCTAGAATCCTTGAAACCGCCGCATAGTCCACTGCGTACTCTTCCTCAACCACCGTCGTTCTTCATCTTTTCTTCAAGTAAGCGTTCTCTTTCCTTGATATCCTGTGTGTAGATATATTTTGATGATGTTTAGTAGTAGGATTTTGCATCTGGGGGTTCCTCCCGGAGGATTCATGCGTTTAGGGGTATGATTTATGATCATGCCCTTGATATTCATGCGCTTAGGCATACGATTTATGATTATGCCTGTGATATTCATGTGTTTGACTAACAAATTTATGAACTTGGTCGTGAGATTCATCCTTTCGTCAGTATTTAGGCTAGTTTTCCCCGTGATCTCCATGTGTCTGGCTAATAAATTTATGAACTTGGTCGTGAGATTCATAGTCTGCTCGCCATATTCTTCCCGTGCCCGGTATATTTATGATAAATATAGACATTCATCGTTAGGATCGCTGCTTGATCGAGGTCCACGTATTTCCCCTTTTAGTGCGAATGGATGTCGACTTGGTTTGGGCGTTGCTTAACCTCTTCATCTGCGTGACAGAAAGGTGGATTTGCTGTCGAATTCACCGGTTTTCTGTACTTTGCAGGTAAATGGCCGACAATCCCGAGTCATCGGAGCATATGGACACCGAAGGAACCAACGCAGCCGAGGAGAGCGTCAATCTGGTTGACACCATCGACGATCCTACTATGTATTGGGTTGGTGCCAAACCCCGAGGGATAACCTCGATCTACAGTTACACTGCGAGGCAAGCCTATACAATCGTCGAGTATGACGGTGGCCGAGAGGGTTTTTGAAGAAATTTTAAAATCATGAGGTCGACGCAGGACGCTCATATATGCTCAGAGTTCACTTAGGATGCCTTCCCTACGTATGAGGTTGTGTTCAAAGACCTTGAACTTAGGCTTCCTTTTAACGACTTCCAGATGGAGGTGTTCAATCATTTGAACATGGTGCCCTCCCAGCTTCATCCCAATGCGATTTCCTTTATCCGGGCATTCGAACTTACATGTCGGTTCCTGAGGATCACGACGACGATTCCCATGTCCTTCATGGTTTTTCACTTGCAACGGAAGTCTCGATGAGGGAAACATAGTTGGGTATCCCTTAAACTGTTGAAGAGGCTGTTTAGGATGTACGTGGATTATATCTGGGACTTCAAGGACAAGTGGTATATCTTACAACCGTCTACCCAAACAGCCTTGGATTCCCTGTTCGACCCGGCTAGCATTATGGATGAGGATGGGGAGCCATGCTTGGATGCCGAGGGTAATCCTGAGATGGGTAGAATCTCAAAGTTTCCCATTCACGGGTGCTCCGCCCACTACGGCTACGGTCCCAGGTATTACCACACTCCCTCCAGCGGCATGAGCGTCAAGGACGAGGAGGCATATGGCTTCCTAAATCGATTCATCGACGGGTTTTTCCCCGCCAGGTGGGTTACGAGGTAAGGACACGACGTCCTTGATGAGGACGGAGAGCCAACAATCGAGGCACGTTCGATCAATACCAAGGTGCTCGTCGAGTGTCAATCTTACGGGCATGCCGTAGATCTCTTAGGTTTCTTACTTACTTTTACTATATTGATAGCCTTCTTTTGTTTCTTCGACGAAGCTGACCCGATCATATTTTCTTTGTTTTTGCAGGTTATATGGCAGAACACCGTAAGAGATTGCTGAAGTTGACCCAAGAGAAGAAGAGCAATAAAAGGCTAGTGAAATCGCAGCAAGCTACACAGATGGGTCCAGCCCCCGATCCGGTCAGGGAAGGATCTAGTGGATCCTCGGGTTCTCGTGACATCGAGCGCCAAGCCGTGTTGTTGAGCAAGAAGCGGAGTCGACCAAAAGGTGGACATGTTGATGTAACTGACGGAGGGGCGAGTGCCCGGGCCTTCACCCTACCACCCAATTTCGTGGAAAAAGACTTCTTCAAGGGTTTTCCCTTGACCGTGTCCGATAACGAGTCCGACATTATCAGGAAGCTCGATAAGGAAGGTCGAAGGAAGAACCTCGCTGCCAGCATGGTCAGGGTGGTGAAGATAGTAGAGATGGCGGTTGTCCTGGAGGGCGAAGGGTCAGACTCCTTAGATTGTGTCAAGGAACTGGAGTCGGAGAAGGTGACTCTTGTGACAAAAACCCGCAAGCTAAAAACTTCTCTTGAACGAAGCGAGGAGATGTTTCGTGAGCAGTTTGACGTGCTGACGGGGGAGAAGGAGAGATCCGAGAAAGCCCTCGAAGACAAAGAATGCCTCCAGCTTGATAAGGAACGGTTGGAGAGTGACAACCAATGGATGACGAGGGAGGTTGCAGATTTGAGGGCTGTTATGATGCCCGCGGAGGGTGAGCCTAAAGGGGTAGCTGATTTACGCAGGCATGGTGATTTCATAGCTCAGATTCAACTCTTAGATTCGGACTGCGATGACGCCTTGGCTGACAAATTTGAGTCTGCTGTGAATCAGTTGTCCGTGCTAAACCCGGGGTTAAACACTGAAGAAACAGGGGTTCTGTCCCAGGTTGTTAATGGCCGGGTGGTCCCTCCTCATGACTCTCTTGATTTTGAAGTTAGCACTCCGGGGAGCGATTGACATTTTTGTTTTTTCATTTGTATTTGGGCCTGCGTGCCTGTAATTTTTGTAATATTCAGACATCTTCGACCCAAGTGGTCGCCTTTGGCAATTATTTCGCTTTATTTGATGCTTATCGTTATTTCTGTTTTTCGTTGTTTTTGACTTGTTTATTCAATGAATACTTATATATATTGTGGGAATACATGCTCGACCATTGTTGTGGTCATTATGAATTTTCCATGAAGTCTATGTTTTTCGTGTGGAGATATGTGCTCGACCCTAATATTAGTTCGACACATGTCGAAATGTGTCGAGGGCGCGGAGTGGGGATCTATGGGACGACCGTATGACCGCGGTCGAGATCCTACGCTCGTGGCGTGAACTGCCCATAGTGAGCTGGGTGTTCTGCCATGTTGGGGTACTTCGACAGTAGAGATCGATCGAGGTGTCCCTGTCGGGCTAGGATGCTGCTTGTCAAAATGAATAACATCCTGCTTTTTGTTAGTTGGTAGGTTGCGTCCGTACCTCGATGCACCTGCGTGGTCGAGCTTTTCCCTTCATCGACTGAAGATGAATATTCAACGACAAAAGTCCTCAGCAGGTGAGGGACTTAGCTATAATATTGTTTTGGCTTCGCAACATTCTAGGATCAAGGTAGTGGTTCTCCGTTCAATTGCTCAAGGTAATATGCTCCAGTGCCCGTAGCTCCTTGGACGCGGTAGGGTCCCTTCTAGTTTGCAGCCAACTTCCCTTTGCGGGAATCCTTCTGGTTTCTTTGCAAGACTAGGCTACCAACCTGAAATTCGCGCTTTATGACTTTGTTGTCGTGGCGTAGGGCTACCTGTTGTTTCAGCGTGGCCTCACGAAGAGCTGCTCCTTATCGAATTTCTTTGACAAGGTCGAGCTCATCTTTGAGGGCCTCATTGTTCATCACCTTGTCGAGGGGCATTTCAGTTCACCTAGATGGCTTTATAATTTTTAACGGGATAACGGCCTTGATGCTGTAGGTCAGTCGGAATGGCGTCTCGCCAGTCGTTGAATGGGGCGTCGTGTGGTAAGCCCATAGAACATTGTGTAGTTCTTCGACCCATCCCCTCTTGGCTTCACTTAACATGCGTTTGAGACCTTGCAAGATGACCCTGTTCGCGGCTTCGACTTGTCCGTTGGTCTAGGGGTGCTCGACCGAGGTTAAATGCTGCTTGGTGTCGAGTTTGGAAATGATGCTTTGGAAACCTTAGTCGGTGAATTGTGTGCCGTTGTCTGTGACGAGCACTTGTGGTATTCAAAACCGAGCAAGCACGTTTCATTTTTAAAACTGGAGGATGTTGTGCGAGGTGATTTTCTCTAGGACTTCAGCCTCTATCCATTTGGTGAAATAGTCTACGACCATGATGAGGAATTTGTTTTGGTATGTTCCTTGTACAAATGGTCTGAGGATGTCCATTCCCCACCAGGAAAATGGTCAGGGAGACGATAGCGTATTTAGCTCGTGCGGGGGAGCGAGGTGCATGTCAGCTTGTCTCTGGCATTTATCGCACCTCTTGACATGCTATTTGGCATCTCGTTGCATGGTTAGACAGTAGTATCCTGCTCGCAGCGCCTTTCACGCTAGGGACTTTCCGCCCATGTGCTCGGTGTTGATTCCTTCATGGATTTCCTATAGTATCTCAGGAACCGCGGATTCTTCGACACACTTGAAGAGTGGAATGGAAAATCCACGATGATACAGTTTGTTCTCGAGCACCGCATAAGAGCATGCTTGTTGTTTGGTCGCGACTTCCTCCCTTTGGTCCAGGGGAAGTCCTCCTTTCGTTAGAAAATTGAACACCGAGGTCATCCAACATGAATCGTCCCCGATGGCATTCACTTCGAGTAGAGGCGTGGACCTTTCAATGCTCGGGTGAGATAGGGGTTCTTGTATGACATATTTGTTTCCGCCCTTCTTCTTCGTACTTGCGAGCTTTAAAAGTATGTCGGCCCGTGTGTTTTGTTCGCATGGTACGTGTGTAATTTCTTCTCAGTCAAACTTTTTCATATGTTATTTGACCAAGTTTAAATATTCAATGAGGTTGTTGTTCTTACCCTGGTAGCCCCCTTGAACTTGAGACGCGACAAGTTGGGAATCAGTGAAAATTTGTATCTCACGAGCGTCTAAATCCTCAGCCAGTCTTAGACCTGCGAGTAAAGCCTCGTATTCTGCCTGATTGTTTGAGGTTGGAAAGGAGAGAGTGAGTGTGTGATACAGTGGCCAGAACCGGGACGTGTTTCCCTCTTTTTTAGGAATTTGCTGGATTGCGTTTTACGTTTGTGTTCGCAAAATGTCGCGGTAAGCAAGAGTCGCCACCGACTTTTATTTTATCCAACATGGAAAGGAAAAAAGCACAGGAAAATTCCTTTTTCGAGATATTTCTGAGTACGGGGGGTAGATTATAGAAAGGGAAGGTATTAGCATCCTTTCTATCCGTAGTTATCTACAGGCTCTTAGGTACTTGCTCATCATTTTCAAAATTGTTTTCTTTGTGTTTGTGTGATTTGAAAAGCTTTTGTTTTGACTTCGATTTAACTCTTGCTTCTGTCTTCAAGAGTGTAATGAAGTGTTTTTGAAAACTTTGTTTGTAAAGGAGTGTAAGTGTGAAAAATTTGTTTGGATTGAGCAAGTACTTAAGAACTAATCTACCTACTTGAAAAAAGAATCGTTCTATGTTCGTTTCCTTTAGACAACGCTATCCCACTATTAGTGTGTAGGTAGTATCATCGTTGGAGTTTTGAGGGTCAATTCGAAAGGGACGTACGGTCACTAAAGCAATGTTAGGACGTCTTAGTAATAACCCTAATGTTTTAGATCGATTATTCGAGGCAACAATTCCGAGGCAACCATTCCAAGGCAACTTTTCCGAATCGGGACTTTGATCTTTGTTTAGACAAAAGGACGACCACTAAAGCATCCTATACTCAATGACCGTTTACCGAAGGCAACCAAGTGGGAGTGTACCCTAGGAGTGCGCATGTGTGAGTGATTCAATTTCAGATTATTATCTTTACACATTTTAGGGTTATCTAACTGTTTTAAAGTTTTACATACATTCTTGTCATGCATCCTAACATCATGCATCTAACAGTTTAATATTTTGCGGAATTTAAAGTGCGGAAATTAAACTATGCTATTACAAGGCTTCGGGTATTTACATAGCCAAAAACAAACCCTTAAATAATAAAGCGATAATTGAAAATAAACGTCCTAATTAACTATTACAACTTGTGAACAGTTACATTAATAGGGTAAAAATAATAAAATAAAGTGCGCGATGAAAATTAGAACGAGGGCGAACTAGGGTTTTGACCCTTCTAACCTAATCAAAGGAAAAATTGTTTTTGTTGTTTTTTAATATTTTTTTAAGGAAGAATTTAGATTTTAAAATTAAATATACAAATTAATTAGTAATTAAATTAATTAATGAAAATAATTACATGGCCTATTTTGTGGTTTTTGGTTATTTTAAGAAAAATATAATATAATTAAATTTGGACAAAACCCTAATTTTCTAATTATTTTTAATTATTTACAAAAGGAATTAAAGTTGTCTAATATTAACAACCTAATTAAGTTAATTAAATTTTTGATAAAAAATAAAATCTAAACCTAATTTATGGAAAAAGTATTATTTTTATGATTTTTTTTATAAAAGAAAATAATTGATTTGTTAGTAAAATAAATAAATAAAATTAAATGAAATAATTATAAAAAGAAAAAAAGGTGAAGAAAATGGGCCTGAAAGTAATTTAGAGGGGGGCAGATAGCAAGCTTTTGGCCCAAAAGATTTGATCCATTATTGACTTCTTGAATTCAGTGCGTTGCGTTGACTAGGCTCCATGGTGCTCCTTCATGGATGGCCTTTGGATTTGGCCATCTGGCTACTTGGCAGACTGGATCTTGACGGAGCATGGTGGTCATTAGCTTCATGTGCACGCTGGAACCTGAAAAGATAAAATATATGAAAGAAAGGGGGGACCTGGGATTCGAACCCAGGTCCTGAAGCTCTTTCCACGCCCTCACTACCACTGCACCACTTGTGTTTGTTGTACATAATATAAACAAGAATTATTATAAAATAAACAAGCGAAACAAAGAAACATGCGCGCGAATTTTTAAATGGACGAGTGAGGTGATGCCACGCCATCATCCCTGTCCTTGGTCCGTTGCTAAAAGTGAAACACTTTTACCTACGAACGTTTGTCCGTCTCTACAAACAGAGCTTGTTCCAAAATCTTCCATGAGCAACATAAATGACACCTAATGCCATGGATTGAACCGTCTTGTCCTCCTGAACATGATGGTACCCTTCATGAAGGCTAATTTTTCCTGCAAACAAAAAGCCTAAAACGAAACCCCAAACCCTAATAATGGCAATTCTTCATTCAGTCCATATAAATGCAATTACACATTACAGAAAGTTTACAAATGTCTTAAGGATCAAGAATATATGGTTAATTCATGCTAACATTGTCTAAATCATGCAAACCGAATTCAAGAAATAAGCAATGTCGTGATGGACTTACAGCGCGATATAGGGCCTGGAAATGCATGAGTTTGATTGCTTTTGCTTGCTGATGACCTCAGGAAACGATTGGGATGGGCAAAGGATCTTGAATTTGCCTGTAACTAGGAATTCAATTCACCACTTTTTCTTGTTTTTTCCAAGTTTTTGTTCTTGATCACACGCCTTCTTCTAACCTAGTTTTTGGTCTGCATTGCTTCTATATGTATTGAGGAGTGAATTAGGGTTGAAAGCCTAGCCTCAATCTTCCTCTATCAATGTCCTTGATCTTGATTTGATTCACCTTAAAATCTTTCCAAAAAAAGGCCTAATCCAATCTTTTTGTGCACCTCATGCCTTTACACGAATTTGATTTGATGCTAGCTGGATATTGAAACCTGAAACAAGCACAAGATCTTTGAATTTCAATGTTTTGGATTTTATATGATTTGTTTTGATTTAAATTAATTTAATTCAAATAAAAATCAAAACAAATCATAAAAATAAGATATTGACAAGTGGAAAAGGCTATAGCTCGTGGACTATATTGCCAACTCAAAACAAGTGAAAAAGATTGGGCCCATTTGGCAAACATTAAAGTTTTAGGCATAGTTGACTTTTGGCAATTTTGCAAAAAAGGTCAACTTCACCAATGCATAACTTCCTCAATTTTGACTCTTTGAAGGTGTTCTTGGACTTTTTAGAAATCTTGAGATGTCCTCTAAGAAACCCTTTTTGTCTCATCTCAATTTGATATTCCATGCTCAATTATGAAGCTTTGACAAAAAAGGTGTTTTTGTTGAGTTTTCAAAATAACCTATAATGTCCAAATTCATAACTTCTTGTGAGTGCATATTTTGAACTTGGGAGATGAATATGGATTGTAGATCATGGCATCATCTTCAAAATGAGCTTTGGATGGGTCATTTCTCATAAAGTATGTGAAAGTTATGCTTGGTCAAAGATGAGTTGACTTTTCTTGCAAAACCCTAATTTTGCAACTTTTGGTTCTTGAGGAATTATGAGCAATCCTTGATGAATCATGATCAAACCTTTATCAAATGATTAAATATACTTCAAAATGAGGATGTTGACCAAAAATCTTGAAGTTTGACTGTATGGGGGTTACAGTTGACTTTTGCCCTAGCACAGTCGATTTTCAGGCCTTTGAGCAATTGACTGAGCAAATTTCCTCTGTAGGGCTTGAAACTTGACATGGATGATCTTGAGAACATATTAGGACATTTTTTAGCATTTGGGGTCCCTTGGACTCAAGTATCTTGATGCAATATGAAACCCTAATTTGAGGTAGACTGCCTTAGGAGAGAGCTTGTCTGGTCAACCCTTGGACTTCCTTGAGCAATTTGAGGATCTTTCTTGAAATGTTTTGAAAAATATGGGAGGGAAAATTTTGGGGTACAACAGCTGCCCCTGTTCAATCTTTTTAAACCTGAGGATGTAGATTGGCTTTCGTGCCTTTCGTGATCCGAAGGTGGAAGATGATTGAACACTAGAGTGCCCAGAAATTTGCACTCACATGAAGTGGTATCCGTCTTGCGATGTCGGGAATGGCTTACAGGTGCCATTTGGAAATTGCTGACGGAGGATGGGCCTAAAGATGCCATCCGAAGGAGTTTCGATCGCATAAGAGATTCCTTAGCGAGAGCTCGTATACCTGTTGTTGAGGAAGATTCTGCTGGGGAATGCTGATCTCTGTCTTGAGAGAAATAGAATTTTAGGAGCTTCAGTCGTCCGTTATTATACCGGGGAACCATTTTTGTTGAAATTTAGGAACTTCGGTCGTCCGTTATTCTATTGAGGAACCATTTCTGTTGAAATTTAGGAACTTCGGTCGTCCATTATTCTACTAGGGAACCATCTCTGTTGAAATTTAGGAACTTCGGTCGTCCCTTATTCTACTGAAGAATCATCTCTGTTGAAATTTAGGAACTTCAGTCGTCCGTTATTCTACTGAGGAATCATCTCTGTTGAAATTTAGGAACTTCGGTCATCCGTTATCCTACTGAGGAACCATCTCTGTTGAAATTTAGGAACTTCGATCGTCCGTTATTATACTGAGGAATCATCTCTATTGAAATTTAGGAACTTCGGTCGTCCGTTATTCTACTGAGGAATCATCTCTGTTGAAATTTAGGAACTTCGGTCATCCGTTATTCTATTGAGGAATCATCTCTATTGAAGAGGAAAGGTGAGAATGAACTACTATCTGGTCGTGGTCCAGGCTTCATAGTGATAAGACTGACTGCTATCTGGTCGTAATCCCAGCTTTACAGTAATTGGCTGAGCTGATATCCGGTCGTAATCCGGGCTTCACGGCGTTTGATACTGCTATCTGGTCGTAACCTGGGCTTCACAATATGCTGTAGAGATTAAGATACTATCCGGTCGTACCCGGGCTTCATAGCTTGAATTTTGTGAGAACTTGATTGTATCTTTCCTGAAAGGTAAAGGTTAATTGTATGTAATGCATGATATGTATCAAGCAATGATGTTCTCAAAATAAATGAGATCATGTTGTATGATGCGTATGCATATGTCATGATGTATGAACATGTAATGTTTTTATGATATCCGCTAGCTGGGGAAAATAAATCTCGGATTGTTGCTGGAGAAAAGAGTTGAATTCTTCATTTCCGCTGGAGATAGTGAATGAAGATGATTATGAGCATAAACCTGCAGGAGAGAATAACTCTGTTGGGGAATAAATTGACGAGGAAATGACTTTGTGGGGAGGACATATTCTGCTAGAGGACCTATTGATTTTGGAGGAATAACCTCGGATGGGGATGAATTATCATTTCTGACGATGATGAACCCTGTTGGGGATTGAGTTTCTGCTTTTGAAAGGAATGAACTCCGCTGGGGATGATTTTCCAGTTGTAACTTCATTGGGGATAATCTTTTAGACTCTACTGGGGACAGTTCTCCAGACTCTACTGGGGATAATTCTCCAAACTCCACTGGGGGTAATTTTCTAGTGCTGATGATAGATAAACTCTGCTTGGGGAGAATATTTCCGATTCATTCGTGATTGTGAACCTTAGATGGGGAGAGTGATGTCTTGTTCGGGACCGCTAATGTCACTGTCCTTTTCTTACTCTGCAGGGAGTGAATGTACCTTCAATCGTTTTCTCCAACTAGGTTTATCCTTATACCTGGTGGATAAAGCAACTGAACGGTTTATAAATTTCTTATTTACCCCTGTTTCTGATATTACGAGTAATTGTCTTTTGTTTCGTATGTAGATATTTATGAGCAACAACTATTGTCAAATGCATATATCAAAAATGAAACATTGGACGTTCTTGCAAAACAAAACAGAAAAAGAAAATAATTTGAAATTTCTTTGTGAAAATGAATTGTATTAATTTTGAAGTTGGCCTGTAAATAGGCGTTTTTGTAAAAGAGGCCGACGTCCTAGTAAGAGAACGCCGCCGAACAATAGAATTTATACAGTTTATGAAAAACAAAGAAAAGCAGTTATGTGAACAATCCCACTAGGTTCCAACTCTGCTATTGCCTTTATATCCTCGAGCATCTCATCACTTTTCTACTTGGTTGAAGGTAGATCAAATTGATTAGCATCGTCCGAGCTTTATAGTCGATACTGAAGTCTGGTTGCAAGATGATCCAATGAAACATAGTGTTACGCTTTAATCCCTAATTTTTGCCTGGACCACCCTTCCGGGTTTTCAGTCCACTGGGATACCCTTTTTTGCCCAAGCCGCCTTTTCAGGTTTTCGACTTGCCGGGTGTACATTTTTTCATTTTCATCCCTTATTTTTGCCCGAACCCTTTTGGTCTGCCGAGAAGCCCTTATTTTTGCCTGGGTCAGTCGACCTAGCGGGTCTTTGATTATGCGTAGTATTTTTTCACTATGTCTGCATTGACGGGGTGAGGAAGGTCGTCACCATCCATGGTGGTTAGAATCATAGCTCCCCCTGAGAAAATGTTCTTAACCACAAATGGCCCTTCATACGTAGGGGTCCATTTTCCCCTGGGATCACCTTGAGGTAATATGATGCGCTTGATTACCAGATCCCTAACTTGATACTCTTGTCGTCTGAGTTTCTTGTTAAATGCCTTAATCATCTGTTTTTGATACGTTTGACCATGACAAATAGCAGTAAGTATCTTTTCGTCGATTAAGTTCAGCTGATCGAGCCGGGTCTGGATCCAGTCGTCCTCGCTCAAACCTGCATCCTTCATAATCTGAAGAGAGGGTATCTGGATTTCAATGGGCAAGACTGCTTCCATGCCATACACCAAAGAGTAGGGTGTTGCCCCTGTTGAAGTTCGTACTGAAGTTCGGTACCCATAAAGAATAAACAGTAACATCTCGTGCCAATCTTTGTATGTCACTGTCATCTTCTGCACAATCTTCTTGATATTCTTATTAGTCGCTTCTACAGCCCCATTCATCTTCGGTCGGTAAGGAGAAGAGTTGTGATGCTGTATCTTGAACTGCTTGCAGAGCTCGGTGATCATAGTATTGTTGAGATTTGTACCGTTGTCCGTAATGATCCTCTCGGGTACACCATATCAACAGATCAGATTATGCCGAATAAACCGTGCCACGACGTTCTTGGTCACTGTAGCAAAGGAAGCTGCCTCAACCCATTTTGTAAAATAATCAATAGCTACCAGAATGAAACAATGTCCGTTAGACGTAGTAGGCCTGATCTCGCCGATCATATCGATGCCCCACATTGCGAAAGGCCAAGGTTCCGTCAAGATGTTCAGAGGAACTGGAGGTATGTGCACCTTATCAGTATAGACTTGGCACTTATGGCAGGTCCGAGAATGCTGATAAATATCGGCTTCTATAGTAGACCAATAATATCATGCCCGTAGGATTTTCTTCGCCATGGTATGTCCACTGGAATGAGTTCCGAAAGTACCTTCATGTAACTCTACCATAATCCTTTCTGCTTTGTTCTTATCTACACAACATAGTAAGGTCAAATCATGCTTACGCTTGTAAAGGATACCATTACTGATGAAGAACTTCATCGCGAACCTCCTTAAAAACTTCTTATCATTAACAGACGCACCCTCGGGGTATTCTTGAGCCTCAAGATACCTTTTTACCTCATGAAACCAGGGTTTATCTACTACTTCTTCAGTCTCAATGTCACAGCAATGTGCGGGTTCATCCAACCTCTCGATGGTAATATGGGGAGCCTCATTGTCCCACCTGACCTTGAACATAGAAGACATAGTAGCTAGCGCGTCCGCCAACTGATTCTCTTCCCTGGGGAAGTGTTCAAAGGTTATCTCCTCGAAATGCAGAAGCAATGTCAATACATACTCTTTGTAAGGAATAAGATTTGGGTGCTTCATATCCCACTCGCCTTTGATCTGACTGATCACGAGAGCGGAATCTACGAATACACTTAATGTGATACGGTGGGAGAACTGACTTGAGGTTTTGCGTTTGTATTCGCACTTGTTCGGTTTAGCAAGAGTCGCCACCGACTTTTTATTTTATCCTAAAGGAAAGGTTAAAAAGCACAGGAAAAACCTTTTGAGATGTTTCGTGGGTTCGGGGGGTAGATTATGAAAAGGGAAGGTATTAGCACCCTTTTCATCCATGGTTATCCATGGGCTCTTAGTTACTTGTTTAGATCACTTGCCTTGATTTTCAATTGCTTGAAATGGTGTGTGTGTGTGTGTGTTTGAAAATGTTTTGAAAAAGAGGCCTTGTCTAGGAAACCGTTGTAACAATTCTTTACTCGAATGTTTTACAAGGGTGTGTATCTTTTCAAAAAGATGTTTCAAATGTTTTTGAAAGTGTTTGTGGAGTGTGGTTTGAAAAGTAGGCAAGTGTGTTTTGTAAGTTGATCAAGTAACTAAGAGTTATCTACCCCTAAATTTACTCAAAGGTTTTTTCTCATGTTTTAACCCTTTTAACAATTTTGTTTCACCATTGTAGTTGGTGGGCAATCTTGCGTTAGGATGTTAACGGTCCAGTCGCGGGTCATCGTATGGACCATGAATGCAATGGTGCCAAGTGTCTTTGGCAATTTTGCTTGAAGGGACTATGATCATTTTGATAGGCAACTTTCGAAAGCGTCATCGAGGGACTATGATCATTTGAATTGTTTTGCTAAAGAAACTCAACGTGCAAGCATGGCCCATTTTGGAAGGCAACAAGCGGGATTACCCTAGGGGTGCAAGTGTGAATAGTGTGTATTGATTGTCATGCATTTGTCTTGTATTTAGGTTATCTAGCGTTTGATTTTATTTACATACAAACCCTAGGTCTAACCATGGTATATTTGAAAGCGATAAATTGCGAGAATTTAAAGTCTACGCTATTACAAATAAGTATTCGGGAGTGGGGGTACAAATATTTACAAATGGGGATGAGACTTTAATAGGAGAGTAGTGTCCAAATAAATTTACAACCAAATCGAATTGCGATCTCAAATGTAAAATGTATCAAATGTACAAGAATAAGCAAATGTATAATGTAAATGTATCAATGTATTTGTGTAAGTGTATGATTTATTTACAAGGTAAGAAATGTTAATGTATTATTAAGCATGTATTTATTCTTTTTGGATTTTTGTTGATTATGTACAAAAAAAAATATTTTAAGAAAAGAAAAGGAAATGTTTTAAGAATTCTATTTATTTTATGTATTAATATTTTTATGTTTTATATACAAAAGTTCAAAAAAGAAATGTTTTAAGAAAAATTAATGTTTTATGTATTTATATACAAAGTTTTAATTAAAAGAAAGTAAAAGTTTTAAGTTTAAGAAAAAATTAAGGCTTATATATTTTCTTTAAAAATGTAATAAAATAAAAAAAGAAACAATTAAGAACATTTTATAAAAAAAAAGTGTTATTTATTTAACAAAGTATTATTTTAGATTATGTATAAAATGATTACTATATTACTTTTATTTACAAACAAAATTAAATTATGTTAGTTTAAACTATAAAAGGAAAAATAAGATGATAAAAAAAGGTTAGTTTATGTAAAAAAATGGAATGGGCTTTAAAGGGTTTTGTTCTGGCCCAAGACAGAATTTGAAACTAAAATAAAAAAGGGGGGTATGCGTATTGAAAAGGGATTTAGGCTTTGTTGGACAGGGCAAGGCCCAAGACACAAGTTTGACACATTTTCGTTTAGGGTTTCAGTTATTTGTTCCATTTGGAAAGAATAGGGTTGCAAGCTTTACAGAGGCACCGTTCGTCCTCTTCGCTTCCTTCGTCTTCATCCTTCTCACGCCATGGATTCTGAACAAAGTCTCTTCTTCGCCTAAATCCAACCAGCGCCACCGTCTACTCCTCCTCCTTCCATGGTCGAGCACGACAGCGGCAAGCAAAGGTGATAACTTCTCATTTTATGTCCTTTGTTTCAGTTCGCGCATGCATGTTATTAGTCTTTGACGATTTCTGATCTTTGTTTATATTTACGTTTTGTGAGGTGTTTTAAGGAAAGGGAAAAGGGAATTTATACCTTTTGGAGACGGAGGCTTTTGGAGATGGAGGAGGAGCGGATTTGGAGGCGCGTAGGATGGCCGGAGACGGAGGGATAGTGATGCTGGCTTTTGCTGGAAAACCTGGTATCTTTATTTCGATTCTTAGGGTTTTATGATGATAACCTGAGAACCCTTGCTCAACTCTCTTTTCCTCTTCTGTCTATGTGAACACTTGCCCCTGTATGCTTGTATGATGGCCCTTGATATGATGATTATCTGAGATGTCTGTTTGTTTGATATGCTTGCCTCTTTTCTTCTGTATGCTTCGTATGTTGCCTCTGATATGCTGTTGAATGTTGCTTTTGTTTGATGTTTAGACCCTGTGATGAATCAATCTGAGGGTGTGGTTGTTGGTTTGAATGCTTAGACAATGTTGAGGCTTTTTCTGGTTTAGCTTGCTTTGATGCAGTTGGTTTTGGAGGCTTTTGTTTGTAAGTTGTTTGTTTTTTATGAACAAGATTCTCAATAGGCAGGCTTCAAGATTATTTGGAGCCTTAGGCTTTGAAAAGCTTACGGGTTTGTGGTTTGGCTGGTAATCTGTACAGGCTTTTTATGCAGTAACAGGTTTAAGCTTCTGGTTGCTTGAAGTTTATGGAGGCAGCTCTGTTATGTTTTTGTTGATACAGTTTGAGAATTTTTTCTTTGTGATATTTTCTGCCTCCTTTACTATTCTATATCAGTTTGTCTTATATCCTTCTAAGCCTAAAGCCTACTGTAAGCCCCTCTTCTTTTTCTCTTCTCCCTCTCTCTTGACAGATTAAAAAAGCATTTTATTGCTTTCAACTGTGCCTTTCTAAAAAAGTGTACTGGCTGGAAAATGATGCATTTTGAATATCTTGCTTGCACTATGGTTTAGCTCTGCATACTTCCTGCTTTTCTACACATTATTGACAACATTTTGTACTTGTTTGATAGCTTGATATCTTTCTATATCTCTTAGACAGCTTTGGACAGTTTGGATAGTTTGAACTTGTGACTTTCAGTTTGCCTTTTTGATTTGGTCAGGCAATTCAGTTTGGACTTTATACTTGTACATGCTGTTTGGAATTTTTGAAATGGGGAATTTGTTTGACAATGCAGTATGTTTGCTTTTGTGCATTTTTGCAAGACATTTTTCTATCCCTCTTTGTGAACCGAGAGAAATCTCGTGATTTGCAGAGAGGGAAAACTGATTCCGGCCAGTCGCTTTTAATGATGAGTCCATTTTTTTCTGTCTGCCTTTAATTTCATTTCATCTGCTTTTGACTTTTTTCTTCTTCTTTGTTTTGCAGATAAAAAATCACTTGAGCAAAGGAGCATCAGTAGAAGAATGAAGATTTAGGAAATTAGGATAGCTTTATTTTACTTTTAATTATTGTAGCATTATTAATGTAAACATCTGTAAATAAATTTACAGTGTACAAATAAAAATTGTAACAAATAATTAAAGATGAATAAAATCCACTTTTGTCAGTTAATTCTTTTTCTTCTTCAATTGTTTATTTAATTATTTAAGCTTTCTCGAATTAAAACAATTGGAAGTCGATCCAATTATTCTAACTTAGATAACGAAAATAATTAACAAACACTGTGTAGCCTTGCAATTAATAATAACCTGGCGTCCCAATTAAACATAAACAATGCACAGTCAAATCCAATCAAACATCCACATGCTTATCCCTTTTACTGATCAAATCAAACACTGCAAACTCTCAATCCAAATGCCTCAGTCCAAATCTCATAGTAAACTGAAAAGAACTGTAGAATTAATTCTCTCTGAGAAAGCGCGCACAAACCCTAGTTCTTGATTAAATGCCAAAGAAGCGTTCGCCTGATCAAAACCTGAGCCAAAATCAACCAAACCCTAACAATCTGCTTGAACTGCTTTAAAATCAATGAAAACCCTAAATTTTGTCTGACTGACGAGAAAAGTCTGTTTGACCGATTCTTGAGCCAGTCTGAAAAATCAGAAAAAGCCTGAAGCTGTGATTTCTTGTGGAAAAATAGGAGGGCAAATTTTGGGGTACAACAGTTCCCCCTGTTCAATCTTCTTGAACTTGAAGAGTTAGATTGGCAAGTTTTCCGTTCGCGACTCGAAGGTAAAAGGAGATTGGACACTAGAGTGCCCAAAAAATTTGCACTCGGTGATGTGATGGTGGAGGGAATGGGCTTAAAGATGCCATCTAGGGATGTGACAGAATCTTGTCGGGGGATGGGCTTAGAGATGCCATCTGGAAATGGGCTTAAAGATGCCATTTGGAAGTTGCTGGTAGGAGGATGGGCTTAAAGATGCCATCTGGGAATGTTGAACTGTATGTCATTGGTGAGTGGATGAGTCCGTGTAAAACTGCATCTGAATTTGAGAAGGAACCGGTGTAGGGTTCTGTTGTACCCCAAAATTTTCCCTCCCATATTCTCCAAGAAATTGCCAAGTCAAGCTTCAAAATCTCCTCAAGGGTTGCATAGTCAAGGGCCTCCTAAGCAGTCAAAATTAGGGTTTTGGTTCTGATCAAGAAAATGGAGTTTCAAAGGGCCCAATCAAGTCTCACATGCCTACAAATATGGTCAAGCATCCTCATATCAAGTTTCAAGACTTTCAGCACAAAATTGCACAGTCAAAAACCCTAATTGCACTACAGTCAACTGTAGGGGCAAAATGGTCATTTGACAGTCAAAAGTTCAAATTTTTGGTCAACATATCATTTTGAAGCCACAAACATCATTTGATCAATGCTTGATCATGATTCTCAAATCTTGGCTTAAAAAACATCAAGATGCAAAAGTTTCTATTTTTGGACAGTTGAAAAAGTCAACTGAAATTGACCAGGGCATAACTTCCACATGGATTATCAGAAAAATTCCATCCAAAGCTCATTTTGAAGAGAAAGACATTTCCTACAACTCATCTTCATACTTCAAGTCCAAGAAATGCTCTCACAAAAAGTTATCAATTTCAACATTATAGGTCATTTTCAAAAGTCAACAAAAAGGGACTTTAAGTCAAAGGCCATAACTTGAGATTGGTAAATCAAAATGACATGGGACCAAAGGCATTGGTTATAGGACTCAAAAACCTTTCCAAAATGTCCAAGAACATGAGCAAATCTTAAAAATTGAGCAAGTTATGCATTGGAGAAGTTGGGAAATTTTTGTGAAATGGCCAAAATCATTTATCCTTGAAATCTCATTTTTGACAAAAGGGGCCCACTTTTTCCACTTGAATTAACTTGGCCATGCTTCCCACGTGTCCCACCTTTTATTTCAGATTTTTTTATTAATTTTTTCATTTTTATTGATTTTTATTGGATTTAATTAATTTTAAATCTTTTAAAATCAAAAGAAATTCAAAAATTGATTTAAGAGGGAATATTTGGCCTTAACTAGCCTTGAAACATTATTATGGGCCTACCAAAATTCGTGCAAGGGAGTAAACAAGGCAAAAATTCAAAAATGGACTCAAAATGGAAAGTTGATAATGGTGGTTTATGTGAAAATCCAAATCATCATTGCAAGGCTTAAAAGCTCCTTAATGTGACTGATTCTCATCCAAGCCTATATATACAAGCCTTGCAAGCCTCATTCACAACCTAGAAAAAGTGCACAAACAGCCAGAGAAAAGTTCAAAATTTGTCCAAAAAAAAAGTGTGAGATCCTAAGGTCCATTATCAAGCACTGTAAGTATTCTCAGGTCCCCCCACTTTATTCAATATTTTTCTCTTTAACATAATTCTGTGCAGTGCTTCATCAAAGGACCACCATACAACTCCATCCCTTGGCACGCCACATGTCACCAAGGGTCAATCCAAAGGCTATCACGTGAGTTCCACCATACGCATTGGTCAACACCCCCCTTTGTTTGCTCTCTTTCACTCTTTTTTTTATTTTTCTATTTTTATTTGTTTAATTTAGTTTTAATTTAATTCTTTAAATTAATATTTTCATAATATAAAAAACCAAAAAATCAGAAAACCATAAAAATCAAAATGTGTTTTATTTTAATTTAATTCATCAATGACCTTTTTTTTTGTAAATAAATTCAATAAGTAATTTAGTTTTAATTTTAGGTTGTTAATTTTAATGTTTTTTAAATAACTAAAAATATAAAAAAATAGACCTTTAGCACTTTTTTATCTTTTTTTTTTTTAAATTAAATATTTATTATAAGTATCATTAACCATTAATTTTGTAAATAAATTTTATAATCAATTTAGTTTTAATTCTAGGTTTTAACTTTAATGCATTTTCTTTAATAAATTAAAAAATAATTAGAACTAGAATTATTTGACTTTTAATTCCAATTTAATGTTCTTTAATGTCATAAAAAACAAAAACATAAAAAATAAGCCATTTCTTTTATCTAACTTAATTATTTCAATAATCTTATTTTAATTCCTTTAAAGGGTCCAACGCCCTCGCATTTGATTATTTTCTTTTTCGCGCGTTTTATTTGTTTCTTTGTTGTAAATATAATGTACTTGCTCCAAAGCCCTGTAATGGTTAATTAGACATTTATTTTCTGCACTTTATTTTTAAATCGGGTCTGGATTAATTTGGCGTTGTAGACCCGCGCCTTTGTAATAGCGTAGGACTTTTACCTTTTCCGCACTTTAAATTCCCGCACTTTTAACTGTTAAATAATAACATGAAAGAATGAATGCCCGAAAATAAAATCAAAGCGTAGATCACCAATGCATGACAAGACAAATAATAAACTGAAAATGACACACAATTCACACACCACCCCTAGGGTACGCCTCACTGTTGCCTTACCTCGAAAGGTGATCGTCGAGTAGAGGATGTCTTAGTAAGTCCTCATGATCCGGGAACCTGGCATGAGGGTAGCTTCTAAGGTGTCTTCCCATTGCTCTGGTGATCACCCTGTTGCCTTGCCCCTCGAAACGTGGTCGTTGAGTACAGGACGTCTCAGTAAGTCCTTATGTTCCATTGATCTAGTTGCCTCGAATAGGTTGCCTCGAAACAAGTTGCCTCGGAATAAAAAGATCAATGGCATAAGGGTAGCTTCTAAGGTATCTTACTATTGCTCGGTGACCACACTGTCCCTAACCCTCGAATTGACCCGAACACCTCCAACGGTGGTGCTACCTACCTCTCAATGGTGGGATGGCACTACTTTAAGGACACTTACACAGAAGAATTCCTTAGGGTAGGTAGATTATCATAGATACTTGCTCTTTTCAAAAACAAACAAAATACTTTTCACACCTACACTTTCTAAAAGTTTTCAAACAAATTTTTCATACACTCTTGAGGACAGATACAAGAGTTACTTAGAAATTTTTCAAACGAAACTTTTTCAAAACCCACTCACACTTTGGAAAGCAAACATTTTGAAAACACAATGAGCAAGTATCTAAGAGCCCATGGATAACCATGGATAGAAAGGGTGCTAACACCTTCCCTTTCTATAACCTACCTCCCGAACCGAGAGCAATCTCTTTAAAGGAATTTTTCTGTGCTTTTGTCCTTTCCATTTGGAGAAAATAAAAGACGGTGGTGACTCTTGCTTACCGCGACATTTCGCGAAACCAGCGTTAAACAGTCAGTTCCAGATCCACCGATCACAGAACTGGCGACTCTGCTGGGGACACTCTTTTAAAGTGAGGTGTACCTTAGGACTAAGATCACTGTGTTTTCAATTGCTTTGACTTGTTTGCTTTAAATTGTGGGTACTGTCTTGGGAGTTCTATAGATCCTAACCCGGATCTGGGGATACCTTCTTAGAAAGTAGCAACAAGGCTGTGAGGGAACTGTGCGGGGTATACCGACATGGTTGAAGCAGTCTGCTACGTTGATGTGGCACTTTGGTGTGTACCGGTAACCCTTGAGTCAATCAAGGAGAGTACGGGGCCTCTATGTGGTGTCGTGAAGCATCAACAGACCTTAGGAACCTTAATTGAACCATCTTGGCCTCTTTAGGGTAGTGAGATGACTACTTTGGTGTACTCCGAAGTCGGTTGATACTCGATACTACACTCAATTGAGGGTTGTTTTCTTGGGATATTTTGATCGCCAGTCAGTGGCCAAATCGAAACGATGAACAATGAAAGCAATCCAATGATATTGAGATCCTTAGAACCCGGTTACTTTGATAGGACAGGTTTGAGCCCACCAACTTCAAGAGGGTAATACCTAGACCTCATGCTGGCCTAAACTCTAAGGGCTTCTCTTGTGTGACTTGTGTGCCTTCGTACTTGCCTACTTGCATGCTTGTTACCTGATACATGAACTACTTGCAGGGTTTGTTTACAGTCCTCAATTGGGACTCATAACAGGGTTACTAAATTCTTGCAGGGTTTGTTTACAGTCCTCAATTGGGACTCATAACAGGGTTACTAAATTCTTGCAGGGTGTGTTTATGGTCCTTAATTGGGACTCATGACATGTTTACTTGAGTTCCTTGCAGGTTTTGTTTATAGTCCTTAATAAGGGCTCATAACAGGGTTTATCCATCTTACCCCATGCATCATGACATCATACCATTGCATACAACCTAACCCATTTCAAGGATCTCAAGGGCTTGTGATGCAGGTCATGATGAATCAAACATCTAGCAAGGGGCAAAGAGGATTTATTTTCCTCTAGCCAAGGTTGTCAGAGGCTATGACCCACTGGATATGGTGAGCCTTTGACCCTTGAAGAAGGACTCTCCACAATATGCAGTTCCTTCAATCAAGCTACCGGACCCAAGTTCTAACAGATTTTCTTGTTTGTCCCGCGAGGTCCTTGAAAACATTGCATGCATATCATACACATCGTTGCATAGCAGGTATCCCTGTTGCAGGTCACTTACCCTTCTCGCTGTTTATTTCAGCAATGGCTTCCCAACAAAATAACCAGGACCTTCACGCTCAAGAGACTCAGTTCAAGGAGATCTTCCTAAGCCTATCCAAGGGGCAGGAAGAGTTGAGGACACTCCTCATGGGGAATTTGATCAGAAAGAGTCCTGAAGATGACAAGGACGAGCAGCTGAAACGTCTACAAGCTGAGGTAGATACATTAAAGACCCAGATGCTGGGGCAGAGGGCTCTCATCCAGGGTTTAGTTCAGGAGCAAGGAGAGCTGAGAGCCATGATCAGCCAGCTTCCTCAAGGCATGAAGCAACCAGCCCAAATCAGGGACCAGGTCATGGAACAGCTTCCAAGAAGGCAAAGGTCGGGTCTAATGAATAAACCTCTCCGAGTTGCTACTACTTCTCAGGTCCAACAACGACCTCGCCGAGAACAGCGGGTTGATCAGAACAGGTCGTACGAGCCTAAGAGACAATTCACCAACCTCAACATGTCATGGTCACGAGCTTTGCAGCACATGTTAAGGATGAACCTGATTGCGGTGATCAACCCTCCTGCAAATCCAAAGACTTTCTCTCTAAACTATAACCCAGAAGCAAGGTGCGCTTACCATTCTGGTAGCCCGGGGCACGATACTGAGGAATGTTGGGCACTGAAGTACAAGATTTAGAACATGATCGATGCTAAAGAGATCGAGTTCGAGCCCGCTGTGACTCCCAACGTGATCACTGCTCCCTTGCCAAAACATGGCTAGGATTGAGAAATTTTTGTTCATTAGAATCTTTCAAGTTGTAATTTTCTTTTGATTGTTCAAACATTTGTTCATGTTAAACGTTGTTATTTCATTAATGCATCGCATATGTCTGTTTTGAATCAATATATTCGCATTCGCTATATGCAAATTATTTTCATATTTTTTCTGATGATCAACTCTCGATAATTCTAAGCCTCTTGAGGGAGGATGACGAAAATGATACCATAATCTGCAGTATGCTTTTGAACGGACCCTGCTGATGAGGTACAGGCATTGTTTCAATCCCTAAACACTGGAGTTATAAGGATGATAATCCCTCGTCAACCCATCTGAGCCAAAGAAGTAGGAGTTTTTTATTTTCGAAAATCAAAACCCTTAATCATAACCTGGGGCGGGGTAGTTCTCTCAGCTGATCCAAGTGCACAACGAATGGCATCAAAAGAAGTCCTTCTGAAACAAAAGACAGTGATGGTTCTAAATAACCATAAAGATAGGAAGTCATTATATCTCAAAAATAAAAAACCAATAAGTCAAAACCTATGAAGGAGACTTACAAAACTGGGGCATCCCGCTGACTGTAATCACAAAAGAAACATTTCAGGCAAAATTTAGGGATAGCAAAATCAAAAAGAAAGAGGTCGCATAAACCCTCAACAAAAACAAAAAAAAAAGACTGCCTATTCAGAATGAATCATCAATATCTGAATCATCATTGGAACATCAAGGCAAAGACTCAAACAAAGTCTAGCGCACGATCGGCTGAGTTTAGGATTGAAGAACATCACGAAGAGCGGGTGGGTACAAATAATTTGAGCCTTTATCCTTTGTTTTTTGAACCATGAACCAGGCCACGTTATAACCCTTAAAAGTCCTAGCTGAAGCATGGGTTAGTTCGAAAGCATACTGTTACGAAAAGTATCCTGACTCCTTAAGGCTTGCGGTAAAATAACGAGTTGACATCACATTTTACAAAATTTGCTGTTTTTACTGAAAAAATGCATTTTTCAAAAAAACTTCAAGACAGACATAAGCCTTTGCATTCTTAAAATAACCTTGTTTGCATATGACTATTTGTTTGAACAGCAGAGAAATTCGCACGACGAACATCTAATGAACAAAAGTCCTCTCAACAAAGAGATCACCTCAAGTGGAAGAAACACTTCCAATCAAGGGGCAGACATGACCATGGTCCATTATCTGGGGCAGTCCAATCAAGATTCGGAGAATCCCTCAAAGGCCAAATAGCCTGGGGCAAATCTCCACCTGAGTCACTTGGGGCATTCCAACAACGAATCTCGCCTGATCAAACACCTTCTGGTGACATGACAACACACTTCTAACAGGGGCAACTCCCTACCTTCTGAAAGCACGGACATAGTCGAAAAAATACTGCGCATAATCAAGGACCCGCTAAGTTGACACACCTAGGCAAAAATAAGGGCTTCCCGGCGAACCAAAAGGGTTCGGGCAAAATGAAGGGATGAAATGAAAAAAATCTGTACACCCGGCAAGTCGAAAACCTGGAAAGGCGGCTTGGGCAAAAATGGGTATCCCGGTGGACTGAAAACTCGAAAGGGCGGTCCAGGCAAAAATTAGGGATCAAAGCGTACGACTATGTCCCGGCATCTTGTCACTTGCCTACCAGAAGAAGGTTTGTCCATCAACCACTATCAGCGCCTCACAGGTCTTCCTCTCCCACCTCAGAAACAGGGGCAATAAAGAGTTGTCTAAAAGCAATCTAATTGTTCTGTCCTCCAGGGTACCAAGGTAGGTTCAGCTAAAGAACATAACCAGGCATCTTAAATTCCCCAGAGAATGAGCCAGCAAGCAGTATACTCTCCTCAAGCAAAGCAGTTATCAACCTTAAGGAAGTTGGGTATCCTCCCGCAGATCTCAACATTCCCCAGCAGCATATATTCTTAACAAGCATCCCCGGCAGTCTTGGTCTAAAGATTGTTCCCCGGCGGCATACAAGCATTCAAAGGAATCACTTCCCCCGCAGTTCAATACTTCCCCAGGAGAGTCCAATCCAGTTCCCCAGGAAAGGTGGAATTCATCTCCCCAAGCAGCAAGCTTATCCCCAGTAGATTCTGGAAGCTTGTCCCTCGCAGAGCACGAACGCGTCGTCCGGCTTTATTCAAAGAGTTATTTCCTTAACAGGATATAACTGGGTTATCCTCAGCCAAAAGCCACGGAAAGATCGTCGTCGACGGAGTCTTCTTATCCCCAGCGAAGTCTATTAACACTTCCAACATGACAACGGTATCCCCAGCGGAGTTCTCATACAACATTTCAACAAAGTATCTCTCTCCCCACAGAGTATCGTTTCTCAGCAAGATCGCTAGAGTACCTTCCTCCCTGCAGAGTTATTCCATTCGCCAAGCTTATTCCCCAACGGAGTCGTCTTCTCCTACCGGTTCATTATTGCAACCATCACTCCCCAGTGGAAACAAAGAATGCTATTCACATCAGCCCAGGATTTGACTTCCCGGCATCCGTCCAGGATTTATTTTCCTAAGACGAAAACATACATTCACAAACAACATATCTTCATACATTATAGCATGCATATACGCATCATGAACATACAATCTCAGTCATTCTGAGAACATCTCGCATGTCATACATCATGTCATCGCATACAACTAACGTTTTGTCTTTTCAGGGCAAAAGTTAATACAAAGATAATTACTATCAACTGTCGTGATTCCAGATCCGATTCCTGTATCTTGCCAGGGAGTATCTGTTGACGACTACAGTACCAGACTCGATTCCTGTATCTAGACAGGGCACGTCTGAAGAGTTCGAAGATCCGATTCCTGAATCTTGCCAGGGAGTATCTGTTGACGACTACAGTACCAGACTCGATTCCTGTATCTAGACAGGGCACGTCTGAAGAGTTCGAAGATCCGATTCCTGAATCTTGCCAGGGAGTATCTGTTGACGACTATAGTACCAGACTCGATTCCTGTATCTAGACAGGGCACGTCTGAAGAGTTCGAAGATCCGATTCCTGAATCTTGCCAGGGAGTATCTGTTGACGACTACAGTACCAGACTCGATTCCTGTATCTAGACAGGGCACGTCTGAAGAGTTCGAAGATCCGATTCCTGTATCTAGACAGGGCACGTCTGAAGAGTTCGAAGATCCGATTCCTGAATCTTGCCAGGGAGTATCTGTTGACGACTACAGTACCAGACTCGATTCCTGTATCTAGACAGGGCACGTCTGAAGAGTTCGAAGATCCGATTCCTGAATCTTGCCAGGGAGTATCTGTTGACGACTACAGTACCAGACTCGATTCCTGTATCTAGACAGGGCACGTCTGAAGAGTTCGAAGATCCGATTCCTGAATCTTGCCAGGGAGTATCTGTTGACGACTACAGTACCAGACTCGATTCCTGTATCTAGACAGGGCACGTCTGAAGAGTTCGAAGATCCGATTCCTGAATCTTGCCAGGGAGTATCTGTTGACGACTACAGTACCAGACTCGATTCCTGTATCTAGACAGGGAACGTCTGAAGAGTTCGAAGATCCGATTCCTGAATCTTGCCAGGGAGTATCTGTTGACGACTACAGTACCAGACTCGATTCCTGTATCTAGATAGGGCACGTCTGAAGAGTTCGAAGATCCGATTCCTGTATCTCGCCAGGGAGTATCTGTTGACGACTACAGTACCAGACTCGATTCCTGTATCTAGACAGGGCACGTCTGAAGAGTTCGAAGATCCGATTCCTGAATCTTGCCAGGGAGTATCTGTTGACGACTACAGTACCAGACTCGATTCCTGTATCTAGACAGGGCACGTCTGAAGAGTTCGAAGATCCGATTCCTGTATCTTGCCAGGGAGTATCTGTTGACGACTACAGTACCAGACTCGATTCCTGTATCTAGACAGGGCACGTCTGAAGAGTTCGAAGATCCGATTCCTGTATCTTGCCAGGGAGTATCTGTTGACGACTACAGTACCAGACTCGATTCCTGTATCTTGACAGGGCACGTCTGAAGAGTTCGAAGATCCGATTCCTGTATCTTGCCAGGGAGTATCTGTTGACGACTACAGTACCAGACTCGATTCCTGTATCTAGACAGGGCACGTCTGAAGAGTTCGAAGATCCGATTCCTGAATCTTGCCAGGGAGTATCTGTTGACGACTACAGTACCAGACTCGATTCCTGTATCTAGACAGGGCACGTCTGAAGAGTTCGAGGATCCGATACCTGAATCTTGCCAGGGTGTATCCGTTGAAGACTAACATTACCAGACTCGATTCCTGTATCTCGCCAGGGCACGTCTGAAGAATTCAAAGATCCAACTCCTGTAACCAGTCAGGACACATCTATACCAAGCATCTGAAAATCAGCTCCTGCAACGTGTCAGGTACTCATTTTTTCTTTTGCAGGCATGCAGGTTCTCACTAAAGAATCTCTTACGCGATCAACATCCAGGTGGCATCTATAAGCCCATCATCCTATTCGTCAACCTCTAAATGGCATCGGTAAGCCCATTTCCATCATCACACTGCTGTTATGTGAGCGCAAATTTCTAGGCACTCTAGTGTTCAATCATCTTCTACCCTCGGATTACGAAAGGCACGTCAGCCAATCTACATCCTCAGGTCTAAGAAGATTGAACAGGGGCAACTGTTGTACCCCAAAATTTTCCCTCCCATATTCTCCAAGAAATTGCCAAGTCAAGCTTCAAAATCTCCTCAAGGGTTGCATAGTCAAGGGCCTCCTAAGCAGTCAAAATTAGGGTTTTGGTTCTGATCAAGAAAATGGAGTTTCAAAGGGCCCAATCAAGTCTCACATGCCTACAAATATGGTCAAGCATCCTCATATCAAGTTTCAAGACTTTCAGCACAAAATTGCACAGTCAAAAACCCTAATTGCACTACAGTCAACTGTAGGGGCAAAATGGTCATTTGACAGTCAAAAGTTCAAATTTTTGGTCAACATATCATTTTGAAGCCACAAACATCATTTGATCAATGCTTGATCATGATTCTCAAATCTTGGCTCAAAAATCATCAAGATGCAAAAGTTTCTATTTTTGGACAGCTGAAAAAGTCAACTGAAATTGACCAGGGCATAACTTCCACATGGATTATCAGAAAAATTCCATCCAAAGCTCATTTTGAATAGAAAGACATTTCCTACAACTCATCTTCATACTTCAAGTCCAAGAAATGCTCTCACAAAAAGTTATCAATTTCAACATTATAGGTCATTTTCAAAAGTCAACAAAAAGGGACTTTAAGTCAAAGGCAATAACTTGAGATTGGTAAATCAAAATGACATGGGACCAAAGGCATTGGTTAGAGGACTCAAACACCTTTCCAAAATGTCCAAGAACATGAGCAAATCTTAAAAATTGAGCAAGTTATGCATTGGAGAAGTTGGGAAATTTTTGTGAAATGGCCAAAATCATTTATCCTTGAAATCTCATTTTTGACAAAAGGGGCCCACTTTTTCCACTTGAATTAACTTGGCCATGCTTCCCACGTGTCCCACCTTTTATTTCAGATTTTTTTATTAATTTTTTCATTTTTATTGATTTTTATTGGATTTAATTAATTTTAAATCTTTTAAAATCAAAAGAAATTCAAAAATTGATTTAAGAGGGAATATTTGGCCTTAACTAGCCTTGAAACATCATTATGGGCCTACCAAAATTCGTGCAAGGGAGTAAACAAGGCAAAAATTCAAAAATGGACTCAAAATGGAAAGTTGATAATGGTGGTTTATGTGAAAATCCAAATCATCATTGCAAGGCTTAAAAGCTCCTTAATGTGACTGATTCTCATCCAAGCCTATATATACAAGCCTTGCAAGCCTCATTCACAACCTAGAAAAAGTGCACAAACAGCCAGAGAAAAGTTCAAAATTTGTCCAAAAAAAAAGTGTGAGATCCTAAGGTCCATTATCAAGCACTGTAAGTATTCTCAGGTCCCCCCACTTTATTCAATATTTTTCTCTTTAACATAATTCTGTGCAGTGCTTCATCAAAGGACCACCATACAACTCCATCCCTTGGCACGCCACATGTCACCAAGGGTCAATCCAAAGGCTATCACGTGAGTTCCACCATACGCATTGGTCAACACCCCCCTTTGTTTGCTCTCTTTCACTCTTTTTTTTATTTTTCTATTTTTATTTGTTTAATTTAGTTTTAATTTAATTCTTTAAATTAATATTTTCATAATATAAAAAACCAAAAAATCAGAAAACCATAAAAATCAAAATGTGTTTTATTTTAATTTAATTCATCAATGACCTTTTTTTTTGTAAATAAATTCAATAAGTAATTTAGTTTTAATTTTAGGTTGTTAATTTTAATGTTTTTTAAATAACTAAAAATATAAAAAAATAGACCTTTAGCACTTTTTTATCTTTTTTTTTTAAATTAAATATTTATTATAAGTATCATTAACCATTAATTTTGTAAATAAATTTTATAATCAATTTAGTTTTAATTCTAGGTTTTAACTTTAATGCATTTTCTTTAATAAATTAAAAAATAATTAGAACTAGAATTATTTGACTTTTAATTCCAATTTAATGTTCTTTAATGTCATAAAAAACAAAAACATAAAAAAATAAGCCATTTCTTTTATCTAACTTAATTATTTCAATAATCTTATTTTAATTCCTTTAAAGGGTCCAACGCCCTCGCATTTTATTATTTTCTTTTTCGCGCGTTTTATTTGTTTCTTTGTTGTAAATATAATGTACTTGCTCCAAAGCCCTGTAATGGTTAATTAGACATTTATTTTCTGCACTTTATTTTTAAATCGGGTCTGGATTAATTTGGCGTTGTAGACCCGCGCCTTTGTAATAGCGTAGGACTTTTACCTTTTCCGCACTTTAAATTCCCGCACTTTTAACTGTTAAATAATAACATGAAAGAATGAATGCCCCAAAATAAAATCAAAGCGTAGATCACCAATGCATGACAAGACAAATAATAAACTGAAAATGACACACAATTCACACACCACCCCTAGGGTACGCCTCACTGTTGCCTTACCTCGAAAGGTGATCGTCGAGTAGAGGATGTCTTAGTAAGTCCTCATGATCCGGGAACCTGGCATGAGGGTAGCTTCTAAGGTGTCTTCCCATTGCTCTGGTGATCACCCTGTTGCCTTGCCCCTCGAAACGTGGTCGTTGAGTACATGACGTCTCAGTAAGTCCTTATGTTCCATTGATCTAGTTGCCTCGAATAGGTTGCCTCGAAACAAGTTGCCTCGGAATAAAAAGATCAATGGCATAAGGGTAGCTTCTAAGGTATCTTACTATTGCTCGGTGACCACACTGTCCCTAACCCTCGAATTGACCCGAACACCTCCAACGGTGGTGCTACCTACCTCTCAATGGTGGGATGGCACTACTTTAAGGACACTTACACAGAAGAATTCCTTAGGGTAGGTAGATTCTCATAGATACTTGCTCTTTTCAAAAACAAACAAAATACTTTTCACACCTACACTTTCTAAAAGTTTTCAAACAAATTTTTCATACACTCTTGAGGACAGATACAAGAGTTACTTAGAAATTTTTCAAACGAAACTTTTTCAAAACCCACTCACACTTTGGAAAGCAAACATTTTGAAAACACAATGAGCAAGTATCTAAGAGCCCATGGATAACCATGGATAGAAAGGGTGCTAACACCTTCCCTTTCTATAACCTACCTCCCGAACCGAGAGCAATCTCTTTAAAGGAATTTTTCTGTGCTTTTGTCCTTTCCATTTGGAGAAAATAAAAGACGGTGGTGACTCTTGCTTACCGCGACATTTCGCGAAACCAGCGTTAAACAGTCAGTTCCAGATCCACCGATCACAGGTTCCTTCATGATGAGTTCGTGTAAAGCTGCATCTTGGATTTGAGAAGGAACCGGTGTAGGGTTTCCTGCTGATGAGTCCGTGTAAAACTGCATCTTTGATTTGAGATCTGTATGAGTAGCAGAATGACTTCCGTGTCTGGAGTGTATCTGAAACTGTAACTAGGATCTGAATGAGTGACAGAATGGCTACCGTGTCTGGAGCGTATCTGAAACTGTATCTTGGAGTTGAGATCTGTATGAGTAGCAGAATGACTTCCGTGTCTGGAGTGTATCTGAAACTGTAACTAGGATCTGAATGAGTGACAAAATGGCTACCGTGTCTGGAGCGTATCTGAAACTGTATCTTGGAGTTGAGATCTGTATGAGTAGCAGAATGACTTCCGTGTCTGGAGTGTATCTGAAACTGTAACTAGGATCTGAATGAGTGACAAAATGGCTACCGTGTCTGGAGCGTATCTGAAACTGTATCTTGGAGTTGAGATCTGTACGAGTAGCAGAATGACTTCCGTGTCTGGAGTGTATCTGAAACTGTAACTAGGATCTGAATGAGTGACAAAATGGCTACCGTGTCTGGAGCGTATCTGAAACTGTATCTTGGAGTTGAGATCTGTATGAGTAGCAGAATGACTTTCGTGTCTATAGTGTATCTGAAACTGTAACTAGGATCTGAATGAGTGACAGAATGGCTACCGTGTCTGGAGCGTATCTGAAAATGTATCTTCCAACAGGTGATGAAGGAATTGTTGAACACTTTTGACATTCGAATGCCCCAAGTGATGATGAAGGAGTCTTGAATCAGATTACTCTGCGAATTGAGAGATTTCTTGAAATCTTGACTGGACTGCCCCAGGTTAACTGAACTTTGAAAGATCTGTTGAAACCTTGACTGGACTGCCCCAGGTTAACTGGATGGTGACATGTCATGCCCCTTGTTGATAGGAGACTTGTCAATGGAAGTGTCATCCTTTTGAAGTGATTTTGTTCACTGAGAGAGTTTTCGTTCCTCCGAACATTCGCTGTAGGAATTTCTTCGCTGCCAAACAAATAACCACATGCAAACAATGATATTCAAGCAATGCAAAGTTTATGTTTGTCTCGAAGTTTTGAAAAATGCGTTTTTTAGCAGAAAACTTTTCATAAGACAAAATCAACACAAGATTTAGAGCAAAGCCTTACAGGAGTCAGGATACCTTTTGTAACAGTATGCTTTCGAACTAACCCATGCTTCAATTAGGACTTTTGAAGGGTTGTAACGTGGCTTGGTTCACGGTTTAAGAAACAAAGGATAAAGGCTCAAAGTATATTTGTACCCACCCGCTCTTCGTGATGTACTTCAATCCTAGACTCAGTTAATTGTGCGTCGAACTCTATTCGAATTTGGAACGACTTTTGGGTGATGGTTCACCAGTTGAATTTTTGGAGACAGTCATCATCTCCTTTTTTCTTTTGCAACATTTTTCATGTTGTTGAGGATTTGTAATGACCTCTTTATTTTGATTTTGATTTGTTATCCCTAACTTTTGCCTGACTGTTTCTGTTTTCGAGATTACAGTCAGCGGGATGCCCCAGCTTTCTTAAGCCTCTTTTATAGGTTTTGGCTTGGTGGGCTTTTCTCTTTTGAGAGATTGACTGCCTATTTGATAGGGAACCACCCTTGTCTTTTGATTCCAAAGGAATGTTTTTGATGTCATTCGTTGTATTATGAATTGAGAGTTTGCGACTTTAATGCGCACCTTTTTTGAATTAACTGAGAGACTACCCTTCCCCAAGTTTATATCAAAGGTTTTGATTTGTTTAGAACAGAAAACTCCTACTTCTTTGGCTCGAAGGGGTTGACTAGGGATTATCTTCCTTATAACTCCAGTGTTTGGGAATTGAAAGAAATGCCTGTACATCATCAGCAAGGTCTGTTCAAAAGCATATTGTATGAGATTATGGTATTGTTTCGTCATCCTCCCTCTAAAGGCTTGCAGCTTTTTATCAAGAGTGAAATATCATAAAGAAAGCATAAGAGTAGTGAAAACGAATGGATGAATTCAAGACAAACATATGAAATGCATTAATGAAACAAAGTTTGACATTAATAGTTAATTGTTTGAATAACAAAAGAAATTACAATTTTGAAAATTCAAATGAAGCAAAAGTCTCTCAGTTCGAGCTTTGTCACTTCAGGTGGAGAAACCCTTAGCGGAAGATTTTCATCTCGCCGTCTGGCATGAACCTTAGCACCCCAATGTCAATCAGATCTTGAATCTTGTTCTTTAAGGCCCAACAGTCGTCAGTGTCATGTCCCGGGCTGTAGGAGTGGTATACACAAAATGCATCAGGATGATAGTTAGGAGCGGAGGTATTGGGCTTCCGGATAGGATCCCTCAAAGCAGTCAGATTGACCTCCAACAAACGTTCCAGTATTAGAGATGATGGTATGTCAGTCTCAGTGAACTGTCTTCCTGACGTATTTTGATTACACCGATTACCCCGTTGATGCTGACGAGGTTGTTGATGGGGTTGTGACCCTGAATCAAGCAGAGGAGCCTTCCCCTTGTCTTCTTGGCTGGAGGGGGGGGGGGGGGGTTGAGTGGTGACTTGCTCTTCAACCTCAGATGTTTGCCCCAGTTGGTTGTTTCGAAGCAGTTGGCTGACGATAACTCTGAGTTCCTCTTGTCTTTGAGACAAGTCCTGGATGAGAGCCATCTGGCCCACCAACTGTCCCATCACTTGGATCCTCAATGTTTCCAAATCAAACTGTAGTTCCCCCAGCTGATCACTCCTGGCATTGTTTGAATTCTCCTGGACCAAGCCCTTTGTGAGGAGAGCTTTCATTTCTTCTTGCCCCAGAGACAGGTTCAAGAATATTTCCTGCAGCTGAGCAGTCTGGTCCTGGATATCCTTGACAGTTCTCTCTAGAGCCATCTCTTACTAAAATAAACAGTAGGAGAGTAAGGAAACCTGAAATAGGAAAAACTGTCATGATGCAATGCATGATATGTGAATGCATGCTTTCAAGGATCTCTTGGGGTAAACACAAGAGAATGTTAGAGGTTGAACTTCGGTCTTCGATTGGAGAACTTTGCACCGATGGATGCCTTTCCACGAGGATCAAGCTCACCATGTCAAGTGGGTCATAGCCCCTAATTCAAGTTATTGTACTTGATCTTTGATTGGAGAACTTTGTACCGGTGGATGTCTTTCCACGAGAATCAAGCTCACCATGTCAAGTGGATCATAGCCACTGATTCAAGTTGTTGCACTTGATCTTTGATGGCATTTGCTTTAGAGGAGAAAACCTATTTCCCTTTGGTAGACGTCTGGTACAACGTGACCCTGCATCAAAAGAACCCTCGAGATCGTTGAAGTGGTTAGTGAAAAAATGCTATGGTATGATGTCATGATGTTATGTACATGCATGAAAAAGCAAGTGAGTGTATATACAGGTAATCATATTCACACAAAGCAAACAAGTCCTTAGGTTTAGGCTTGCATGGGGTTTGTAGGTAAGTACCCTCTTGAAGTTAGTTGGCTCATCCTTTCCTAAAATAGAAATCAGGTTCTAAGGAGCTCAATATCATTGGATTGTTTTCTGTGTTCATTGTTTTGGTTTAGCCACTTAACTGGCGACCAAAATATTCCAAGAAAACAACCCTCAATGAGTGTAGTATCGAGTATCTACCAACTTCGGACTGCACCAAAGTCGGTCATCTCACTACCCCTAAAAAGGCTAAGATGGTCAATTAAGGTTCTAAGAGTTCGTTAGTGCTTCACGATATCACTCAGCGGCCCCGTACTCTCCTTGATTGAACTCAAGGGTTACCAGTACTCACAAATATGTCACACTAACATAGCTTACTGCTTCAACCATGTCGGTATACCCCGCACAGTTCCCTCACATTTTTATTGCTATTTACCTAAAAAGGTGCCCTAAATCCGGGTGTAGGATTTACAACAAACCCAAACAAGGAACCCAAAAAGTAAAGCAATCAAGGCAATCAAGACAAGTATGTAAAGGTGATCTAAACCCTAAGGTAACCCCACTTTTGAATTTCTCCCCAGCAGAGTCGCCAGTTCTGTGATACGGTGGGAGAACTGACTTGAGGTTTTGCGTTTGTATTCGCACTTGTTCGGTTTAGCAAGAGTCGCCATCGACTTTTTATTTTATCCTAAAGGAAAGGTTAAAAAGCACAGGAAAAACCTTTTGAGATGTTTCTTGGGTTCGGGGGGTAGATTATGAAAAGGGAAGGTATTAGCACCCTTTTCATCCATGGTTATCCATGGGCTCTTAGTTACTTGTTTAGATCACTTGCCTTGATTTTCAATTGCTTGAAATGGTGTATGTGTGTGTGTGTTTGAAAATGTTTTGAAAATGAGGCCTTGTCTAGGCAACCGTTGTAACAATTCTTTACTCGAATGTTTTACAAGGGTGTGTATCTTTTCGAAAAGATGTTTCAAATGTTTTTGAAAGTTGTTTTTGAAAGTGTTTGTGGAGTGTGGTTTGAAAAGTAGGCAAGTTTGTTTTGCAAGTTTTTCAAGTAACTAAGAGTTATCTACCCCTAAATTTACTCAAAGGTTTTTTCTCATGTTTTAACCCTTTTAACAATTTTGTTTCACCATTGTAGTTGGTGGGCAATCTTACGTTAGGATGTTAACGGGACAGGAGCGGGTCATTGTATGGACCATGAATGCAATGGTGCCAAGTGTCTTTGGCAATTTTGCTTGAAGGGACTATGATCATTTTGATAGGCAACTTTCGAAAGCTTCATCGAGGGACTATGATCATTTGAATTGTTTTTCCAAAGAAACTCAACGTGCAAGCATGGCCCATTTTGGAAGGCAACAAGCGGGATTACCCTAGGGGTGCAAGTGTGAATAGTGTGTATTGATTGTCATGCATTTGTCTTGTATTTAGGTTATCTAGCGTTTGATTTTATTTACATACAAACCCTAGGTCTAACCATGGTATATTTGAAAGCGATAAATTGCGAGAATTTAAAGTCTACGCTATTACAAATAAGTATCCGGGAGTGGGGGTACAAATATTTACAAATGGGGATGAGACTTTAATAGGAGAGTAGTGTCCAAATAAATTTACAACCAAATCAAATTGCGATCTCAAATGTAAAATGTATCAAATGTACAAGAATAAGCAAATGTATAATGTAAATGTATCAATGCATTTGTGTAAGTGTATGATTTATTTACAAGGTGAGAAATGTTAATGTATTATTAAGCATGTATTTATTCTTTTTAGATTTTTGTTGATTATGTACAAAAAAAAATATTTTAAGAAAAGAAAAGGAAATGTTTTAAGAATTCTATTTTTTGATGTATTAATATTTTTATGTTTTATATACAAAAGTTCAAAAAAGAAATGTTTTAAGAAAAATTAATGTTTTATGTATTTATATACAAAGTTTTAATTAAAATAAAGTAAAAGTTTTAAGTTTAAGAAAAAATTAAGGCTTATATATTTTCTTTAAAAATGTAATAAAATAAAAAAAGAAACAATTAAGAACATTTTATAAAAAAAAGTGTTATTTATTTAACAAAGTATTATTTTAGATTATGTATAAAATGATTACTATATTACTTTTATTTACAAACAAAATTAAATTATGTTAGTTTAAACTATAAAAGGAAAAATAAGATGATAAAAAAAGGTTAGTTTATGTAAACAAATGGAATGGGCTTTAAAGGGTTTTGTTCTGGCCCAAGACAGAATTTGAAACTAAAATCAAAAAGGGGGGTATGCGTATTGAAAAGGGGTTTAGGCTTTGTTGGACAGGGCAAGGCCCAAGACACAAGTTTGACACATTTTCGTTTAGGGTTTCAGTTATTTGTTCCATTTGGAAAGAATAGGGTTGCAAGCTTTACAGAGGCGCCGTTTATCCTCTTCGCTTCCTTCGTCTTCATCCTTCTCACGCCATGGATTCTGAACAAAGTCTCTTCTTTGCCTAAAGCCAACCAGCGCCACCGTCTACTCCTCCTCCTTCCATGGTCGAGCACGACAGAGGCAAGCAAAGGTGATAACTTCTCATTTTATGTCCTTTGTTTCAGTTCGCGCATGCATGTTATTAGTCTTTGACGATTTCTGATCTTTGTTTATATTTACGTTTTGTGAGGTGTTTTAAGGAAAGGGAAAAGGGAATTTATACCTTTTGGAGACGGAGGCTTTTGGAGATGGAGGAGGAGCAGATTTGGAGGCGCGTAGGATGGCCAGAGACGGAGGGATAGTGATGCTGGCTTTTGCTGGAAAACCTGGTATCTTTATTTCGCTTCTTAGGGTTTTATGATGATAACCTGAGAACCTTTGCCTATCTCTCTTTTCCTCTTCTGTCTATGTGAAAACTTGCCCCTGTATGCTTGTATGATGGCCCTTGATATGATGATTATCTGAGATGTCTGTTTGTTTGATATGCTTGCCTCTTTTCTTCTATATGCTTCGTATGTTGCCTCTGATATGCTGTTGAATGTTGCTTTTGTTTGATGTTTAGACCCTGTGATGAATCAATCTGAGGGTGTGGTTGTTGGTTTGAATTCTTAGACAATGTTGAGGCTTTTTCTAGTTTAGCTTGCTTTGATGCAGTTGGTTTTGGAGGCTTTTGTTTGTAAGTTATTTGTTTTTGATGAACAAGATTCTCAATAGGCAGGCTTCAAGCTTATTTGGAGCCTTAGGCTTTGAAAAGCTTATGGGTTTGTGGTTTGGCTGGTAATCTGTACAGGCTTTTTATGCAGTAACAGGTTTAAGCTTCTGGTTGCTTGAAGTTTATGGAGGCAGCTCTGTTATGTTTTTGTTGATACAGTTTGAGAATTTTTTCTTTATGATATTTTCTGCCTCCTTTAGTATTCTATATCAGTTTGTCTTATATCCTTCTAAGCCTAAAGCCTACTGTAAGCCCCTCTTCTTTTTCTCTTCTCCCTCTCTCTTGACATATTAAAAAAGCATTTTATTGCTTTCAACTGTACCTTTCTGAAAAAGTGTACTGGCTGGAAAATGATGCATTTTGAATATCTTGCTTGCACTATGGTTTAGCTCTACATACTTCCTGCTTTTCTGCACATTATTGACAGCATTTTGTACTTGTTTGATAGCTTGATATCTTTCTATATCTCTTGGACAGCTTTGGACAGTTTGGATAGTTTGAACTTGCGACTTTCAGTTTGCCTTTTTGATTTGGCCAGGCAGTTCAGTTTGGACTTTATACTTGTACATGCTGTTTGGAATTTTTGAAATGGGCAATTTGTTTGAAAATGCAGTATGTTTGCTTTTGTGCATTTTTGCAAGACATTTTTCTATCCCTCTTTGTGAACCGAGAGAAATCTCGTGATTTGCAGAGAGGGCAAACTGATTCTGGCCAGTCGCTTTTAATGATGAGTCCATTTTTTCTGTCTGCCTTTAATTTCATTTCATCTGCTTTTGACTTTTTTCTTCTTCTTTGTTTTGCAGATAAAAAATCACTTGAGCAAAGGAGCATCAGTAGAAGAATGAAGATTTAGGAAATTAGGATAGCTTTATTTTACTTTTAATTATTGTAGCATTATTAATGTAAACATCTGTAAATAAATTTACAGTGTACAAATAAAAATTGTAACAAATAATTAAAGATGAATAAAATCCACTTTTGTCAGTTAATTCTTTTTCTTCTTCAACTGTTTATTTAATTATTTAAGCTTTCTCGAATTAAAACAACTGGAAGTGGATCCAATTATTCTAACTTAGATAACGAAAATAATTAACAAACACTGTGTAGCCTTGCAATTAATAATAACATGGCATCCCAATTAAACATAAACAATGCACAGTCAAATCCAACCAAACATCCACATGCTTATCCCTTTTACTGATCAAATCAAACACTGCAAACTCTCAATCCAAATGCCTCAGTCCAAATCTCAGAGTAAACTGAAAAGAACTGTAGAATTAATTCTCTCTGAGAAAGCATGCACAAACCCTAGTTCTTGATTAAATGCCAAAGAAGCGTTCGCCTGATCAAAACCTGAGCCAAAATCAACCAAACCCTAACAATCTGCTTGAACTGCTTTAAAATCAATGAAAACCCTAAATTTTGTCTGACTGACGAGAAAAGTCTGTTTGACCGATTCTTGAGCCAGTCTAAAAAATCAGGAAAAGCCCGAAGCTGTGATTTCTTGTGGAAAAATAGGAGGGAAAATTTTGGGGTACAACACTTAAGAACTTAATCCTTAGGTCAATAGCTGCTCGAAGGCCCAAGATGCACGCTTCATACTCCGTCATGTTGTTGGTGCAGTTAAAACATAATCGGATGGTGAACGGAGTATGACAGCCTTCAGAAGATATGATCACGGTGCCAATGCTGTTACCCAATGAGTTTGAAGCTCTGTCAAAGTACATAGACCATCGAGATCCTTCCTCAGGTCCTTCATCCGGTCCATGTGTTTCACAGTCAGTCACCAACATGATGCTCTCATCCGAAAACTCGAAGTTCATAGACTGGTAATTATCCATGGCTTGATGTGCCAAATGATCTGCCAACACACTCCCCTTGATTGGTTTTATGGTTGTGTATTGGATGTCATACTCAGTCAAGATCATTTTCCATCTTGCTATTCTTCTGGACAAGGGAGGATTTTTGAAGATATACTTGATTGGATCCATCTTTGATATCAATAGAGTAGTGTGAGTCAGCATATACTGTCTCAGCCGGCGAGTAGCCCATGCCAAAGCGCAACAAGTTTTCTCAAGCAGTGAGTATCGGGTCTCACAGTCGGTAAACTTTTTGCTAAGGTAGTAAATAGCATTCTCTTTTCGGCCAGACTCGTCATACTGCCCCAGCACACACCCTATTGAATTGTCGAGTACTGTCAAGTATAAGGTTAAAGGTCTTCCTTCAACTGGAGGCATCAGAATATGAGGCTCTTGGAGATATTCCTTGATCCTTTAGAAAGCGGCCTGGCATTCATCGTTCCATCTTACCACTTGATCTTTCTTCAATAACTTAAAGATTGGCTCACAAGTAGCAGTCAGGTGTAAGATGAACCGGGTAATATAGTTCAGATGTCCCAAAAAGCCTCTGACTTCTTTTTCTGCTTGGGGAGCTGGCATTTCCTGTATAGCCTTCACCTTTACAGGATCCACTTGAATACCTTTATCACTAACGACGAAACCCAACAGCTTACCATACCTCACCCCGAAGGTGCACTTGTTCGGGTTTAACCTCAGCTTGTACAACTTCAACCTGTCAAATAGCTTCTGAAGATGGTCAAGATGTCCTTCCTCAGTTTGGGATCTTGCAATCATGTCGTCAACATATACCTCAATCTCATGATGAATCATGTCGTGGAATAAAGCGACCATGGTGCACTGATACATTGCCCCAACATTCTTCAATCCAAACGGCATGACTTTATAGCAAAAGGTACCCCATTGCGTAACAAAGTTTTTCTTTTCCATATCCTCGGGAGCCATCTTAATCTGATTGTGTGATACGGTGTCCAAAACCGGGATCGTGGTTTCCCTATTTCGTTAAGGAAATTTGCTGGTTTGCATTTTGCGTTTGTATTTGCGTAATGTTGCGGTAAGCAAGAGTCGCCACCGACTTTTATTTTATCCAACAAGGAAAGGAAAAAAGCACAGAAAAATTCCTTTTTCGAGATATTTCTGAGTACGGGGGGTAGATTATAGAAAGGGAAGGTATTAGCACCCTTTCTATCCGTAGTTATCTACGGGCTCTTAGGTACTTGCTCATCATTTTCAAATTTGTTTTCTTTGTATTTGTGGTCTGTCTTCAAGAGTGTAATAAGTGTTTTTGAAAACTTGTTTGTAAAGGAGTGTAAGTGTGAAAAAAGGTTTGTTTTGATTGAGCAAGTACTTATGAGCTAATCTACCTACTCGAAAAAAGAATCGTTCTATGTTCGTTTCCTTTATACAATTCTACCCCACTATTAGTGAGTAGGTAGCATCATCGTTGGAGTTTGAGGGTCAATTTGAAAGGGACGTTCGGTCACTAAAGCAATGTTAGGACGTCTTAGTAGTAACCCTAAAGTCTTTAGATCAATTATCCGAGGCAACAATATCCGAGGCAACCGTTTCGAGGCGACTTTGATCTTTGGACAAAAGGACGACCACTAAAGCATCCTATACTCAATGACCATTTACCAAAGGCAACCAAGTGGGAGTGTACCCTAGGAGTGCGCATGTACGAATGATTCAATTTCAGTTTATTTATCTTTGCACATTTAGGGTGATCTAACTGTTTTAAAATTAATCATACATTCTTGTCATGCATCCCTATATCATACATCTAACAGTTAATAATTTGCGGAATTTAAAGTGCGGAATTTAAACTACGATATTACAAGGCTTCGGGTATTTACATAGCCAAAAACAAACCCTTTGAAAATAAAGCGATAAATGTAAATAAACGTCCTAATTAAACTATTACAAACTGTAGTAAGTTACATCAATATGAATAAAAATAATAATAAAGCGCGCGATAAAAATTAGAACGAGTGCGAACTAGGGTTTTGACCCTTCTATCCTAATTTAAAGAGAAAAAATGTTTTTGTTGTTTTTAATAAAAGAATTAAGTTTTCTATATTAAATATGCAATTAATTAGTTAATTAAATAAATTAATAAAAATAATTACATGACCTATTTTTGGTTTTTGATTATTTTAGGAAAGAAATAAAATATAATTAAGTTAGTAATAAAACCTATTTATTCTAATTATTTTTAAGTTGTTTACAAAATAATTAAAGTTGTACCTAAAATTAAAATTTAATTAAGAAAAAATCCTAAATCTATTTTTATGTGATTTTTATATTTGTTTATTGATAAAAAAATAAAAGGGATTAAAAGAACTAAATAAAACGAATTAAACATGAAAATAAAGATGGGCCTAGTAGCAAAAGTAAACAGGGGGTGCAATCATCAGAAATCCCTAGGCCCGAATCTTCGAAAGCTTCATGCTCTAACTATGGTGTTTTTTTATTCTTGCGTGGAACCTATGATTCAACCATCCATAACGGTTCTATATAAACTCAAACAAACGTTAGCATACCATAAAATATGATTAAAATTAGAGATTCAAAGTTTAAAATTTTACCAAACCTGTGTTGTCAAATGGGGGGCGTGCTAGGCGTGTGATGGATTTCTCTTGGACCTTGTAAGACTCTTGAGTACTTCAATAAAATAGTTTGAGGCTTGATGTCAATTGAGAGAGACCGGAACCTCGAGATATGACTTGCACCAATTCTTTGATTTTTGGAGAGCTTTTTGAAGAGATTTTAGAGAGCTTTTTGAAGAGCTTTTTGAGAGCTTTTTAGAGGGGATTTTCGTCCCTTTCAAGCTTGTATGGCTCTATATTTATAGAGGAGAATAAGGAGACAATAAAGCATGGAAAGAATCTCCCTCATAATGTTGTGTTTTAAGACCATGATCAAGATTTGAAAAAAATGCCATATTTGATGATTTTATGCCATTTTCACATGTGGATGAACCTGGACATATTTGAAAAGTTATTGCACGAAATCAATTGACATGAACCAGCATAAAACTTTCCCAAAATGGATTCACATCAAAATTTACATTATTTCCATTATTTATTTATTTAATTCTGAATTTTAATGAATAAAATATCAAAATAAATAGCATAAATAGTAGAAAAATGTATGGGTGAGCTTAGAGGTCATGGACCATGTTATGAATGAGTTTAAAACTTGAAAAGATAGGCCCATTTGGAAAAAATCCAAGTTTGGTCAATATTTGCTTCATGCATTATTTCAAACATTGTCCAGCTTTGACAATGCATATCTCTCTCAATTATAACCTTATGAGGGTGTTCTTGGACTTTTTAGAAAGCTTGAGATATCCTCTAATCAACCCTTTTGGTCTCATATCAATTTGATATTCCATGCTCATGTATGAAGCTTTGACAAAAAGGGTGTTTTTGTTGACTTTTCAAAATGACCTATTATGTCCAAATTCATAACTTCTTGTGAGTGCATATTTTGAACTTGGGAGATGAAGATAGATTGTAGTTAATTGCATCCTCTTCAAAATGAGATTTGGATGGGTCATTTCTCGTAAAGTATGAGAAAGTTATGCTTGGTCAAATTTGAGTTGACTTTTCCTACAAAACCCTAATTTAGCAACTTTTGGTTCTTGATAAATTATGAGAAATCCTTGATGAATTATGATCAACCCTTGATCAAATGATGAAATATATTTCAAAATGAGGATGTTGACCAAAAATCTTGAAGTTTGACTGTATGTGGGCCACAATTGACTTTTGCCCTAACACAGTCGATTTTCAGGCCTTTGAGCAATTGACAGAGCAAATTTCCTTTGTAGGGCTTGAAACTTGACATAGATGATCTTGAGATCATATTAAGACAATGTTGAGAATTTGGGGTCCCTTGGACTCAAGCATCTTGATGCAACATGAAACCCTAATTTGAGGTAGACTTCCTTAGGAGAGAGCTTGTCTGGCCAAACCTTGGACTACCTTGAGCAACTTGAGGATCTTTCTTGAAATATTTTGAGAAATATTGAAGGGTAAATTTTGGGGTACAACAACTGCCTCTGTTCAATCTTCTTAAACTTGAGGATGTAGATTGGCTTTCGTGCCTTTCGTGATCCGAAGGTGGAATATGATTGAACACTAGAGTGCCCAGAAATTTGCACTCGCATGAAGTAGTATCCGTCTTGCGATGTCAGGAATGGGCTTAAAGATGCCATTTGGAAATTGCTGACGAGGTGATGGGCTTAAATATGCCATCTGAAGGAGTGTCGATTGCATAAGAGATTCCTTAGTGAGAGCTTGTATACCTATCGTTGAGGAAGATTCCGCTGGGGAGGGCTGATCTTTGTTGAGAGAAGTAGAATTTTAGGAGCTTCGGTCATCCGTATTCCAATGAGGAAACATCTATGTTGAATTTTAGGAACTTCGATAGTCCGTATTCTACTTAGGAATCATCTCTGCTGACATTTAGGAACTTCAGTCATCCGTTGTTCAACTAAGGAATCATCTCTACTGACATTTAGGAACTTCAGTCATCCATTGTTCAACTGAGGAATCATCTCTGCTGACATTTAGGAACTTCATTCATCTGTTGTTCAACTGAGGAATCATCTCTGCTGATATTTAGGAACTTCAGTCATCCATTATTCAACTGAGGAATTAACTCCGGCTTGAGGAAGTGTAAGTGAATTGCGTATCTAGTTGTGTACAGGCTGCACCGCGACCTACTAGGGAAAGGTGAAACTGATCGTGTTTGATAGGTCTAGGTCTTACAGTGTTGTGGACTGCTGTCTGGAGATAAGAGAAAAGAAACCTGGATAGTAGGGTTATGAGAAGGAACCTGGGTAAGGTTGCTTCGTGAGGAGTTTGGATAGCACTGCATCTGAACCGAGAAGGAAACTGGGTAAGGTTGCTTTGTGAGGAGTTTGGGTAAAACTGCGTCTGAACCGAGAAGGAATCTTTGTGAATAGTTTGGGTAAAACTGCGTATGAACGGAGAAGGAACCTGGGTAAGGTTGCTTTGTGAAGAGTTTGGGTAGAACTGCATCGGAACTGATGAGGAACCTAGGTAAGGTTGCTTCAAGATGAGTCTAGGTGAAACTACATCGGGAAAGAGAAGGAACCTAGGTAAGGTTGCTCCATGATGGGTTTAGATGAAACTACATCTGAACTGAGAAGGAACCTAGGTAAGGTTGCTCCATGATGGGTTTAGGTAAAACTACATCTGAACTGAGAAGGAACCTAGGTAAGGTTGCTCCATGATGGGTTTAGGTAAAACTGCATCTGAACCGGGAAGAAACCTAGGTAAGGCTGCTTCATAAGGAGTTTAGGTAAAACTACATCGGGAAATTGTAAGGAGGAACCTGGGTAAGGTTGCTTCAGGATGAGTCTGGGTAAAACTACATCGGGAAATTGTAAGGAGGAACCTGGGTAAGGTTGCTTCAGGATGAGTCTGGGTGAAACTACATCGGGAAATTGTAAGGAGGAACGTGGGTAAGGTTGCTTCAGGATGAGTCTGGGTAAAACTACATCGGGAAATTGCAAGGAGGAACCTGGGTAAGGTTGCTTCAGGATGAGTCTGGGTGAAACTACATCGGGAAATTGTAAGGAGGAACCTGGGTAAGGTTACTTCGGGATAAGTTTGAGTAAAACTTCAGGAGGAACCTGGGTAAGGTTACTCTGTGATAAGTTCGTGTAAAACTTCAGAATGAACCGGGGTAAAGTTACTTTGAGATAAGTTTGTGTAAAACTTCCGGAGGAACCTGGGTAAGGTTACTTTGTGATAAGTTCGTGTAAAACTTCAGGAGGAACCTGGGTAAGGTTACTTTGTGATAAGTTCGTGTAAAACTTCAGAATGAACCGGGGTAAGGTTACTTTGAGATAAGTTTGTGTAAAACTTCAGGAGGAACCTGGGTAAGGTTACTTTGGGATGAGTTCGTGTAAAACTTCATTTAGAAATATATGAGAAAGGACCCGTGTAAGATTTTTCAGGATAAACTTGTGTGAAGCTGCATTTAGGAGAAACCCGTGTAAGATTTCTTCGTGACGAACCCATGTAAAGCTGCATTTGATCATGCAGATAATTACTCTGTTTATTTTCCGGAGTTAATCTTGTACTTGCTGGAAGTTGTTGATGATAACCATCTTTCCTGAAAAGGTACATGATTAATCGTATATGATACATGACATGCATTGTATGATGATGTTCTCAAAATAAATGAAATTATGTTGTACGCAATATGTATGCGCACGTCATGATATATGAACATGAAATGCTATTGTGGTACGTCCGAGTTTTGGAAAATAAATCCCTGACTGTTGTTGGAGAATAAAGAGTTTCGCTCGCTAGAGATAATGAACGAAGATGATTGGGAGAATAATCCTGCAGGAGAGAATAACTTCGTTGGGGAATGGACTGACGAGGAAATGACTCTGTGGGGAGTATATACTCTGCTAGAAGATCTGCTGATTTGGAGAAATAAAACTCAGCTGGGGATAAATTACTGTTGCTGGTGACAGTGAACCCTGTTGGGGATTGAATTTCTGTCTGTGAAAGGAATGAACTCCGCTAGGGATGATTTTCCAATGGCGACTTCACTGAGGATAATATTTTAGACTCTACTGGGGATAATCTTCCAGACTCCACTGGTGATAGATAAACTCTACTTGAGGAGAATCTTACCGACCCATTCGTGGTTGCGAGCCTCAGTTGGGGAGAATTAACACCACTGTCCTTTTCTTACTCTGCGGGGAGTGTAGATGTTACTGGGACGCGGGCTGAGGATATGACAATGACTTTGCATCGAGACTTTTCTGCCCCTGTATCTGCGGGAGAATGTGCCTGCGTAGGCCTTGTGGATCGAGTATTATTCCAACCTATGAGGTGCTTGGTAATTGCCGATTGAAATGACAAATCTTCTTCTGGTAGGCAAGTGACGAGATGACGGGACATAGTCGTACGCTTTAATCCCTAACTTTTGCCTGGACAGTCTTTTCATATTTTCAGTCCACTGGGATACCCTTTCTTGCCCAAGCCGCCTTTTCAGGTTTTCGACTTGCCGGGTGTACAAATCTTTTTTTGTTTTTATCCCTAATTTTTGCCCGAACCCTTTTGGTTCGTCGGGATGCCCTTATTTTTGCCTAGGCCTGTCAACCTAGAGGGTCTTTATTCATGCGCAGTATTTTCTGACTATGTCCACGCTCTCAGGGTGTAGGGAGTTGTCATTGTTGGTAGTGTTGTGTTGCCATACTACCATAAGATGTTCGTTTGATCATACAAGATTCGTTGTTGGAATTCATGTCCAATGCCCCAAGTGATTCAGATGGAGATCTGCCCCTGGCTATTTGGCATCTTTGAGAGACTCCTTGAATCTTGACTTGACTGCCCCAAATGATAAACAATGCTCATGTCGTGCCCCTTGGTTGGAAGTGTTTTTTCCACTTGAGGTGATCCTTTCTATTGAGAATATTTTTGTTCACTAGATATTCATCGTGCGAATTTCTCTGTTGTTGAACAAATAGTCATATGAAAACAATGTTATTTTAAGAATGCAAAGCTTATGTCTGTCTTGAAATTTTTGAAAATGCACTTTTCAATAAGACAGGAAAATTTTGTAAAATGTGATGTCAACTCAGGATTTATAGCAATTCCTACAGGAGTCAGGATACCTTTTGTAACAATATGCTTTCGAACTAACCCATGCTTCAACTAGGACTTTTAAGGGTTATAACGTGGCCTCGTTCACGGTTCAAGAAACAAAGGATAAAGGCTCAAATTTTATTTGTACCCACCCATTCTTCGTGATGTTCTTCGATCCTAAACTCAGCTAATTATGTATTTAGATCCTGTTTGAGTCTTTGCTCTGATATTCCAGTGATGGTTCGGATATTGACAGTTTATTTTGAACAGGTAGTCATTTTTGTTGAGAGTTTGTAGGATTTCTTTCTTTTTTATTTTATTATCCCTGTCTTTTGCCTGAACTGTTTCTTTTATGATTACAGTCAGCGGGATGCCCCAGTTTTGTAAGTCTCCTTCATAGGTTTTGACTTAATGGGCTTTTATTTTGAGAGGTAATGACTGCCTGTCTTAATGATTATAGGGAACCATCACCATCTTTTGTTTCGGAAGGACGTCTTTGATGCCATTCATTGTGCACCCGAATTAACTGAGAAACTACCATGCCCTAGGTTGTGATTAAGGGTTTTAATTTGTGTGAAAAGAAAAACTCCAACTTCTTTGGCTCAAAGGGGTTGACTAGGGATTATCTTCCTTATAACTCCACTGTTTAGGATTTGAAACAACGCCTGTACATCGTCAGCGAGGTCTGTTCAAAAGCATACTGTAGAGATTTTGATATCATTTTCGCCATCCTCCTTCTAAAGGCTTAGAGTTTTTTAATCGAGAGTTGAACATCACAAAAAGGAAATATGAAGCAATTTAAGCATAGTGAAAACAATTAATTCAAAACAGACACATGTAATGCATTAATGAAAAAAAAAAGTTTGACATGACAATAATTGTTTGAATAAGCAAAGAAAAATACAACTTCAGAATTCAAATGAACAAAAGTGCTTTCAATCCTAGCCATATTTTGGCAAGGGAGCAGTGATCACATTGGGAGTCTCAGGAGGGTCGAATTCGATCTCCTTAGCGTTAATCATATTCTGAATCTTGTATTTCAGCGCCCAACAATCGTTAGTATCGTGCCCCAGGCTACCGGAATGATAAGCACGCCTTGCATCTGGGTTGTAGTTAGGAGAAGAAGTCTTAGGGTTCGGATGAAGGTTTATCACCATAATCAGATTCATCTTCAACATGTGCTGCAATGCTTGTGACAATGGCATGTTGATTTGGGTGAAATTCCTTTGAAGTCTTTCCCCCTTTGGCTGATTATTTCGTTGTTGTGGTCGTTGTGTGCGTGCCAAATTAGAGATTAACACTGCCCCCACAGATTGGTGGTAGTATGCCTGGCTACGCCTCTTCTGGCCGTGCACAACATTGGCTTCCCTCTTGCCACCAAATGACTTCTTCTCTGTACTCGAAGAGGTATCTTTATGGATCTTACCACTCAGGATCCCAGCTTCTACTCTTTCTCCAGTCAGAATCAGTTCGGTGAAACCCACTGACGGAATGCCGATCAAATGACTGAAATAGGGACCAGACAAAGTCCCAAGAAACATATCCACCAACTCCCTATCAGACAGAAGGTGTTGGACTCTTCCAGCAAGATCTCTTCACTTCTGAGCGTAGTCCTTAAAGCCTTCGCCTGTACCCATAGACATACCCTGAAGTTGAGTACGCGTGGGAGCAAGGTCGGTATTATACTGGTATTGCTTGTAAAAAAAGCAGCAGGAAGGTCCTCCCAGTTGCGGAAGTTAGCTCCTTCCAGTTGACAGAAACATTTAAGTTGAGTCCCTGACAGACTATCTTGAAAGAAATGAACCCAAAGATTTCTATCAGCGGTATAGGGTTGAATCTTTCTGATGTATGAGCGGAGGTGTAGCTTCGGGCAGGATACCCCGTCATACTGAGCAAAGACAGGAGCTTTAAACTTGTGAGGGATCACCACCCCAGATGCCATTCCCAGATCTCCAAAGTCCAACCCAGGTATCTTCTGAATTTCCATTGCACTGAGCCGGTCTTCAAGTTGCTTATATCTATCCTCAGTAGGAGGATACTGGTCTTCATCAAAGTCTGTGTCATTGTCAGAAACCACAGAGCTAGGACCCTTTCTTTCCTCTTGATTTTCTCCCCCTCCAGATGAATGGGACAAATCAGTCTCCTGTCGCAAATTGTTCCTGAATCTATGACCCATATTCAAGAGGACCACCTTCCTCTTCTTCTTCTTCTTCTTGTCCTTCAAGATAAGAGTCTTCAAATCTTGTTGACTCTTGGCCAAGTTCAAGAACATTTCCTGAAACTGAGCATTCTGAGCTTGAAGAGCCTTGATGGCTTGATCAGTAGGTGTTTCAGAAGACATGATTGCTGAAATAAACAGCGAAGAAGATGAGAAACCTGTAATGGTACATGTAATGCAATGATATATATGATATATGTATGCAATGTTTTCAAGGATCTCGCGGGGTAAACAAGAAACTGTTAGAATTTTGATTGAAGAAACTTTGCATTTGTTGAGAGTCCTTCTTCAAGAGTCAAGCTCACCATATCGAGTGGGTCATAGCCACCGACTCAAATTATCGTGTTTTGATCTCTAGATGACATTGGCTAGAGGAAAATAAATCCCCTTTTCCCCTTGCTAGATGTTTGATTTACCATAACCTGCATCACAAACCTTTGAGATCTTTGAAATGGTTAAGGAAATGTTAAGGCATGATGTTATGATGTGTATGTTATACGTTTAAGCAAAAGTATGAGGTAATGTAAACAAGTAAATATGGCAAGAAATCCAAGGTATTGGATAAGGACTGTAAACAAAACCCGCAAGGAACTCAAGTTGTTAGATAACAAACATGTGCAAGTAGTTCAAGTTTGAAAGCACACAAGTCACACAATAGCCCTTAAATTTCAGGCTGGCATGGAGTTTAGGTATTACCCTCTTTCAGTTTAGTTGGTTCAACCTGTCCTAGTAATAGTAACTGGGTTCTAGAGGTTCTCAATATCACTGACCATCCTCGATCAGTCATAATTCCAGTTTAGCAACCTTTTCTTGCAGTTGGAATCATCGCGAGAGTATGGTCTCAATGAGTGTAGCATACTGCGACTTTTCTATGGCCAAGTTGGTCAATTATAGGTTCTAAGGTCAGTTGATGCTTAATGACCCATTAGCAGCCCCATACTCTCCTTGTTCCTCCACAAGGGATATCGGTACCAACTAATGCGTCACACCAACGTAGCTACTGCTTCAACCATATCGGTCTATGCCGTACAGTTCCCTCACAGTTTATTACTACTTACCTAAAAGGTGTCCCCCAGATCTGGGTTAGGATCTATAGTAACTCCGATACAAAGCCCACAAAATAAAGCAAACAAATCAAACAATTGAAAACAATATGATGAACTATTCCTAAGGTACACCCCACTTATTAATTCCCCAGCAGCGTCACCAGTTCTTTGATACGGTGGCCAGAACCGGGATCGTGGTTTCCCTATTTCATTAAGGAAATTTGTTGGTTTGCGTTTTGTGTTTGTATTCGCAAAATGTCGCGGTAAGCAAGAGTCGCCACCGACTTTTATTTTATCCAACAAGGAAAGGAAAAAAAGCATAGAAAAATTCCTTTTTCGAGATATTTCTGAGTACGGGGGGTAGATTATAGAAAGGGAAGGTATTAGCACCCTTTCTATCCATAGTTATCTACGGGCTCTTAGGTACTTGCTCATCATTTTCAAAATTGTTTTCTTTGTGTTTGTGGGTTTTGAAAAGTTTTTGTTTTAACTTCGATTTAACTCTTGCTTCTGTCTTCAAGAGTGTAATGAAGTGTTTTTGAAAACTTGTTTGTAAAGGAGTGTAAGTGTGAAAAAAAGTTTTTTTTGATTGAGTAAGTACTTATGAGATAATCTACCTACTCGAAAAAATAATCGTTCTATGTTCGTTTCCTTTAGACAATGCTATCCCACTATTAGTGAGTAGGTAGCATCATCGTTGGAGTTTGAGGGTCAATTCGAAAGGGACGTTCGGTCACTAAAGCAATGTTAGGACGTCTTAGTAGTAACCCTAAAGTCTTTAGATCAATTATCCGAGGCAACAATATCCGAGGCAACCGTTCCGAGGCAACTTTGATCTTTGGACAAAAGGACGACCACTAAAGCATCCTATACTCAATGACCGTTTACCGAAGGCAACCAAGTGGGAGTGTACCCTAGGAGTGTGCATGTACGAATGATTCAATTTTAGTTTATTTATCTTTGCACATTTAGGGTGATCTAACTGTTTTAAAATTAATCATACATTCTTGTCATGCATCCCTATATCATACATCTAACAGTTAATAATTTGCGGAATTTAAAGTGCGGAATTTAAACTACGCTATTACAAGGCTTCGGGTATTTACATAGTCAAAAACAAACCCTTTGAAAATAAAGCGATAAATGTAAATAAACGTCCTAATTAAACTATTACAAACTGTAGGCAGTTACATCAATATGAATAATAATAATAATAATATTAATAATAAAGTGCACGATGAAAATTAGAACGAGTGCGAACTAGGGTTTTGACCCTTCTATCCTAATTAAAAGAGAAAAAATGTTTTTGTTGTTTTTAATAAAAGAATTAAGTTTTCTAAATTAAATATGCAATTAATTAGTTAATTAAATATATTTATAAAAATAATTACATGACCTATTTTTGGTTTTTGATTATTTTAGGAAAGAAATAAAATATAATTAAGTTAGTAATAAAACCTATTTATTCTAATTATTTTTAAGTTATTTACGAAATAATTAAAGTTGTACCTAAAATTAAAATTTAATTAAGAAAAAATCCTAAATCCATTTTTATGTGATTTTTATATTTGTTTATTGATAAAAAAATAAAATGGATTAAAACAAATAAATAAAACGAATAAAACATGAAAATAAAGATGGGCCTAGTAGCAAAAGTAAACAGGGGGTGCAATCATCAGAAATCCCTAGGCCCGAATCTTCGAAAGCTTCATGCTCTAACTATGGTGTTTTTTGATTCTTGCGTGGAACCTATGATTCAACCATCCATAATTGTTCTATATAAACTCAAACAAACGTTAGCATACCATAAAATATGATTAAAATTAGAGATTCAAAGTTTAAAATTTTACCAAACCGGTGTTGTCAAATGGGGGGCGTGCTAGGCGTGTGATGGATTTCTCTTGGGCCTTGTAATACTCTTGAGGAATTCAAGAGAATGGTTTGAGGCTTGATGTCAATTGAGAGAGACCGAAACCTCGAGATATGACTTGCACCAATTCTTTGATTTTTGGAGAGCTTTTTGAAGAGCTTTTTGAGAGCTTTTTAGAGAGGATTTTCGTCCCTTTCAAGCTTGTATGGCTCTATATTTATAGAGGAGAATAAGGAGACAAGAAAGCATGGAAAGAATCTCCCTCATAATGTTGTGTTTTAAGACCATGATCAAGATTTGAAAAAAATGCCATATTTGATGATTTTATGCCATTTTCACATGTGGATGAACCTGGACATATTTGAAAAGGTATTGCACGAAATCAATTGACATAAACCAACATAAAACTTTCCCAAAATGGATTCACATCAAAGTTTATATTATTTCCATTATTTATTTATTTAATTCTGAATTTTAATGAATAAAATATCAAAATAAATAGCATAAATAGTAGAAAAACGTATGGGTGGGCTTAGAGGTCGTGTACCATGTTAGGAATGAGTTTCAAACTTGAAAATATAGGCCCATTTGGAAAAAATCCAAGTTTGGTCAATATTTGCTTCATGCATTTTTTCAAAAATTGTCCAACTTTGACAATGCATATCTCTCTCAATTTTAACCTTATGAGGGTGTTATTGGACTTTTTAGAAATCTTGATATGTCCTCTAATCAACCCTTTTGGTCTCATCTCAATTTTATATTCCATTCTCATGTATGAAGCTTTGACAAAAAGGGTGTTTTTGTTGACTTTTCAAAATGACCTATAATGTCCAAATTCATAGCTTCTTGTGAGTGCATATTTTGAACTTGGGAGCTGAAGATGGATTGTAGGGAATTGCATCCTCTTCAAAATGAGATTTGTATGGGTTATTTATCATAAAGTATGAGAAAGTTATGCTTGGTCAAAGTTGAGTTGACTTTTCCTACAAAACCCTAATTTAGCAACTTTTGGTTCATGATGAATTATGAGCAATCCTAGTTGAATCATGATCAACCCTTGATCAAATGATGAAATATATTTCAAAATGAGTATGTTGACCAAAAATCTTGAAGTTTGACTGTATGTGGGCCACAATTGACTTTTGCCCCAACACAGTCGATTTTCAGGCCTTTGAGCAATTGACTGAGCAAATTTCCTTTGTAGGGCTTGAAACTTGACATAGATGATCTTGAGAACATATTAGGACAATGTTTAGCATTTCGGGTCCCTTGGACTCAAGCATCTTGATGCAACATGAAACCCTAATTTGAGGTAGTCTGCCTTAGGAGAGAGCTTGTGTGGCCAAACCTTGGACTACCTTGAGCAACTTGAGGATCTTTCTTGAAATATTTTGAGAAATACGGGAGGGAAAATTTTAGGGTACAATAGATTGTAATCAGAGAAACCATCCATAAAGGAAAATACCTTATGCTGTGCGGTGTTGTCGACCAAAACATCGATATGAGGCAGAGGGAAATCATCCTTGGGGCTTGCCCCATTCATATCCCTATAGTCAACACACATTCGAACCTTACCATCCTTCTTCGGCACCGGAACCATGTTGGAAACCCACTGCGGGTATGAAGTAACTGCTAGAAAATCGGCATCAAACTGTTTCATAACCTCAGCTTTGATTTTCTCAGACATCTCTGGGCACATTCGATGAACTTTATGCTTCACTGGAGGACAATCTTCTTTAGTTTGCAATCGATGAACCACAATATCGGTATCCAATCCAGGCATATCTTCATAAGACCAGAAAAAGATCTCAACATAGTCACGCAGCATCTGTATCAACCGTTGCTTGACGCTAGACTCCAGATTTGCACCGATCTTGGCCTCTTTCTTGTCTTCTTTTGTACCCAGATTCACTGATTCTACTGGCTCTTCATGGGGCTGTATGGCCCTTTCTTCCTGTAGTAACAATCTAGCAAGTTCACCCGACACTTCACAATCATCCTCACCTTGGTCCTCGGCTTGGTTGATCGGACTTTCGAATTCATAAATGGCATTAACAGAGTCGTTATCAGTGGGATCCAGAGTGGATGTGGACCTGTATTATGATATGTGAGTGTGTGTAAGACTATAGCTGTTTTAATAAAGTGCAAGATAGAAAAACAGGGAGCGCAAAATTTGTAATGCAAGAAAACGTCCAATGCTTTTATTGATGATATATGGAAATGACACATATAAAGCCCTCACAAACAAGGCCACGGTATCTCGGGTAAGACACCGGGCCGTAAAGTTTAAAACTGTCTGTTACAGATATCAAAACAAAAGTCTATTACTGTGTAATAAAAGAAATGGGCACGAAGTCCTTTGTCGTCCAATTTCTTAATCCGCCGTCGATAGTCGGGTAAATCCAGCTGTCAAACTAAGACTCTTCATCATCATCTTCAATTGCATTCACTTCTTCAAAATTCTGACACGGGCTTTCAATGAACTCCCCATCCATCTCCACATACCGAAGAGAGTTAATGTGGCTCACCATGTACTCCTCTTCTCCTCGTACTGTAACAATTTTCCCCTTCACTTGATATTTTAACATATGGTGGAGCGTAGAAGTTACTGCCCCATCTTTATGAATCCACAGGCGACCCAGCAAACAAGAATAAGATGGTCGAATGTCCATCACATAGAATGTAGACGCGAAAGTCTGGGAACCAACCTTAACAGAAACATCCACCTCTCCATGTACCATCCTTTTGGACCCGTCAAAGGCCCTAACCACAATATTACTTTACTTCAAAACCAACCCTTCACAGTCCAACCGGTCTAACTCTTTCTTGGGTAAAACATTTAACGAGGACCCATTATCCACCAGTACATGAGCCAGAGTAGTGCCCCTGCACTCGATTGAAACATACAGGGCGTCATTGTGGTTCTTTCCTTTGGCAGTCAGATCTGTGTCAGATAAACCCAACCCGTTATCAGCGGTCAAACTAGCCACACAGTCTTTGAATTGATCAACAGATGTTTCCTACGACACATGTGCAGTTTTCAGGAAAGCAATTAAAGCCTTAGCATGGGCTTCTGAGCACAACAATAAAGATAACATGGAGATCTTCGACGGGGTTTACCCCAGCTGCTCGACTACGTTGTAGTCGCTTTTCTTGATGATCTTGAAAGTCTCCTCTATCTCCTGCCTAGAGGTTTCAACAATAATCTTCTTCGGTGCCTCCGTCCGGGCAGGCTCATCGGTGACCTCTTTGCCTTGAGCGTCTGATGACTCGGCGACATGGGTGATGATTAGAACATGAACAGGGACAGTAGCAGATGTACTGGCAGGTGGGATAGCAACAGGCTTCCGAACAGTTGGCAGGGAGATCTCAGGGGAAAAAAGTCTTCCGCTTCGGGTGACTTTGCTAGACCCAACAATATTGCTGACATTCGTATTAACCTCTTCAACCTTTAAGTTTTGTTTGATCCCATGATAATACACATTGGCCCCATAGTGCCACGGGACAGCCTTATCCGAAGTGTACGGGATAGGTCCAGGAATAGTAATGATCAACAGAGCAACTCTCAGAACAAATGTAATCCTATCAGGCTTTCTCGAGGAAGCCTTGGAAGAATTTGCGGAAATGGTGATTATGGAAACATCTTCAACAGGAATCAATGGAACCAAAGTTTTCTCGAACATGATCTCTTTGTTGTCCATCAGGCGCTGAACACCTGACTTCAATAAATGGCAACCAGTAGGTAGGATGGAACATAGATGGCAACCTTCGCCACAGCCCGAAAATAAACCCATCGATAACAAGTTCTTATTTACTGTCATCAACGGAGTAGAAACGTCTTCCATAGAGGTTACAAATGAATCATCATCCACGGCATTTACTCCATGTTTGGGCATAGGAGCAGTCATGACATTAGGCTTTTTCGGCGCGTAAAATTCAATCTCTTTAGATTCAATCAAATCTTGTACCTTATTCCTCAAAGCCCAGCAATTGTTTGTATCATGCCCTAGGCTATCGGAATGATAAGCACAACGGGCGTTTGGATTATACAGCGGTGATGTAGTACTGGGATTCTTTGGAGCTTCCCTCAGAGTCACCAAGTTGGTTTTCAACAGTTACAACAGAATTTGAGATAGAGTCATGCTGAGCCGAGTATATTGTCTTTGAGGTCTCTCTACTCTTTACTGATCGTTACATTGTGGGGCAATAGTTGGTCTTGATATTACTACTGCGTTAACTGCTTGGTGGTGTTCAGGTCGATTTTGGCTCCTCGAGCTGTAAACTGCACTAGATTCCTTCTTGAAAGGCTTCTTCTCTGTACTTGATGAAGCACCTTTCTGTATCTTGCCACTCTTGATACCGGCTTCAACTCTCTCCCCAGTCAAAATCAATTCAGTGAACCTAGACGATGAACTACCGATCAAATGGTTGAAATATGGACCAGACAAAGTCCTAAGAAACATATCCACTAACTCCCTATCAGACAGAGGGGGTTGTACTCTTCCAGCAAGATCTCTCCACTTCTGAGCGTAATCCTTAAAGCCTCCGCTTGCACCCATAGACATACCCTAAAGTTGAGCACGCGTGGGAGCAAGGTCGACATTATACTGGTATTGCTTGTAAAAAGCAGCAGCAAGGTCCTCCCAGTTACGGACATTAGCTCCTTCCAGTTGATAGAACCATTCAAGCTGAGTCCCTGACAGACTATCTTGAAAGAAATGAACCCAAAGGTTCCTATCAGCAGTATATGGTTGAATCTTTCTGACATACGAGCAGAGGTGTAGCTTTGGGCAAGATACCCCGTCGTATTTAGCAAAGACAGGAGCTTTAAACTTGTGGGGGATCACCACCCCAGATGCCAAACCCAAATCTCTGAAGTCCAACCCAGGTATCTTCTGGATCTCCATTGCACGCAGCCGGTCTTCAAGTTGCTTATACCTATCCTCGGCAGGAGGATACTAGTCTTCATCAAAATTTGTGTCATTGTCAGGAACCACAGGGCTAGGACCCTTCCTTTCCTCTTGATTCTCTCTCTCTCCAAATGAATGGGACAGATCAACTTCTTCTCGCAACCTGTTCCCAAATCTATGACCCATATTCAGCAGGACCACCTTCTTCTTCTTCTTCTTCTTCTTGTCCTTCAAGATAAGAGTCTTCAAATCTTGTTGACTCTTGGCCAAGTTCAAGAACATCTCCTGGAACTGAGAATTCTGAGCTTGCAGAGCCTTGATGGCTTGATCAGTAGGTGTTTCAGAAGACATGATTTCTGAAATAAACAGCGAAGAAGATGAGAAACCTGTAATGGTACTTATAATGAGGTGCATGGGAATGGAATGCGTATGAAATGATTTCAAAGACTTAGGGAGATTCAAATTCGTAAACCAAAAAATAAAAACACACTTTATTAGATTAAAACTTGTAACAATGTTTAACAAATGCCTTTAAGGCGTTACAAAAGAAATACTGAAAAGCAAATCTAAACTAGAAACAATAAAAAACATCAGAAATCCCAAGGTCGTTTTCCCTTCGTGCTGACATAATCGTTGATTGTCCTCTCGTTCTCAAGCTGCCTTGTAAGCTTCAAGATCTTCCGTTCCTGCTCATGATACTTTTCTCTGTAGGTATCCCTTTCTTCCTTTAGCTGGATCCAAGATCTCTTCAATGCCCCAATATCAGTAGGCATGTATGGATGGAGGATTGTATAAGGAACCCCTTCTTAATCAGTATGCTCCACAATTACCGACAAAACAGCTTCATATGGCATCCCCAGCTTTTGAGCACGGGCTCGAACCCACTGGAGGTACAGTTGCATCGAGAGAGAAGTCTTCATTCCTAGCTCACGTGGGTCAGACCTGTTCACCCTATCTCACGCTCGTATAAACCTGCGGCGATGTCCTTCAACATCCCCCTTGAAGTCAAAGACAATGCCTGTAAGCAGCAGCTCATGGGGACCATCTCTCCGAGCGCGTCCAAACTGTCGTAGAGCCAAACAACGGAACATTAGGGTATTCCCCACATCGATCAATGACAGCTACTTTTCCATATCTTTAGAACTCCAAAGGATGTCCGTATGAGCAAGGGACATGATTCTGTAAGCCCAACCTACACCTTCCTCATTCTTTAAAACAGACTTGGGGAGGTTTAAAATAAACCACCTCGCCAGCAGCGGTGTACAACACAAGAGAGTTCCCCTTCTCCGCACAGTACGGGTATAGAAAGCATGTAGAATATCACCTAGAAGAGTAGGCACTGGGTTACGAGATATGAAGATCTTGACTGCGTTCACATCGACGAAAGAATCTGGATTCGAGAACAGAACCAAGCCGTAGATGAGGAGAGCCATGATGTCTTCAAAAGCTTGAAAGTCCAAGCTATCCCAGAACTGTTGAGCTTGATCGATCAAAAACTTAGCCAAGAAACCTTTAACCCCGCTCCGAGTCTCCCAGTTAGATACTACATCAACCATTTTTAGATGTAGGGCCGAAGCAATATCCTCTGGCCTAGGAGCTATCTCAAAACCTATAAAGGGTGTCTGCTCTAGAATAGATATACCCAGTAAATCAGAAAACTCCTCCAAAGTAGGGACTAACTGATAGTCCGAGAAGGTGAAACAGTGATGCAATGGATCAAAGAACTGGAACAACACGCTTATCATTTACTCATCCAACTTTGAAGTGACCAGTCTAAGGAGATGACCATGTCTTCTAACAAAGGAATAAGTATCAAGAACCTTTGAAACCAACTCTCTGAGCTGAGCATGGATTTGCACGGAGCTGATTCGAATGGTATTTCTGCGCATAGAAGCCATGATCTGCAAAATAGAACAAAGATGAATCCCCTCGGTCTTTGAAATGGTTAGTCTGATGAAATATGCATGCGATGTCATGATGCATGATGTCATGGTAAAACACACAACAGGCATCACAGATAGAAAACATGGTAAAGGCAAACAAGTCACACAAGAGCCCTTGAATTTCAGGCTGGCATGGAGTTTAGGTATTACCCTCTTTCAATTTAGTTGGTTCAACCTGTCCTAATAATAGTAACCGGGTTCTAGAGGTTCTCAATATCACTGACCATCCTCCATCGGTCATAACTCCAGTCACACAATCTTTTCTTGCGGACGGAGCCATCTCGAGAGTATGGTCTCAATGAGTGTAGCATACTGCTACTTCCTATGGCCAAGTTGGTCAATTATAGGTTCTAAGGTCAGTTGATGCTTAATGACCCATTAGCAGCCCGATACACTCCTTGTTGCTCCACAAGGGATATCGGTACCAACTAATGTGTCACACCAACGTAGCTACTGCTTCAACCGTATCGGTCTACGCTGTACAGTTCCCTCACAGTCTATTGTTACTTATCTAAAAGGTGTCCCTCAGATCCGGGTTAGGATCTATAATAACTCCGATACAAAACCCACAAAGATAAAGCAATCAAATCAAACAATAGAAAACAATATGATGAACTAATACTAAGGTATACCCCATTTATTATATCCCCAGCAGAGTCACCAGTTCTGTGATACAGTGGCCAGAACTGGGACGTGTTTCCCTCTTTTTTAGGAATTTTCTGGTTTGCGTTTGGGTTCGAAAAATGTCTCGGTAAGCAAGAGTCGCCACTGACTTTTATTTTATCCAACAAGGAAAGGAAAAAAGCACAGAAAAATTCCTTTTTCGAGATATTTCTGAGTACGGGGGGGTAGATTATAAAAATGGAAGGTATTATCACCCTTCCTATCCGTAGTTATCTATGGGCTCTTAGGTACTTGCTCATCATTTTCAAAATTGTTTTCTTTGTGTTTGTGTGATTTGAAAAGCTTTTGTTTTGACTTCAATTTAACTCTTGCTTCTGTCTTCAAGAGTGTAATGAAGTGTTTTTGAAAACTTTGTTTGTAAAGGAGTGTAAGTGTGAAAAATTTTGTTTGGATTGAGCAAGTACTTAAGAACTAATCTACCTACTCGAAAAAAGAATCGTTCTATGTTTGTTTCTTTTAGACAATGCTATCCCACTATTGGTGAGTAGGTAGCATCATCATTGGAGTTTTTAGGGTCAATTCGAGAGGGACGTACGGCCACTAAAGCAATGTTAGGACGTCTTAGTAATAACCCTAATGTCTTAGATCAATTATTCGAGGCAACCATTCCGAGGCAACTTTTTTGAATCGGGACTTTGATCTTTGTTTAGACAAAAGGACAACCACTAAAGCATCTTATACTCAATGACTGTTTACGAAAGGCAACCAAGTGAGAGTGTACCTTAGGAGTGCGCATGTGTGAGTGATTCAATTTCAGATTATTATCTTTGCACATTTTAGGGTTATCTAACTGTTTTAAAGTTTTACATACATTCTTGTCATGCATCCTAACATCATACATCTAACAGTTTAATATTTTGCGGAATTTAAAGTGCGAAAATTAAACTACGCTATTACAAGGCTTCGGGTATTTACATAGCCAAAAACAAACCCTTAAATAATAAAGCGATAACTGAAAATAAACGTCCTAATTAACTATTACAACTTGTGAACAATTACAATAATAGGGTAAAAATAATAAAATAAAGCGTGCAATGAAAATAAGAACGAGGGCGAACTAGGGTTTTGACCCTTCTAACCTAATCGAAGGAAAAATTGTTTTTGTTGTTTTTTAATATTTTTTTAAGGAAAAGAAATTAGGTTTTAAAATTAAATATACAAATTAATTAGTAATTAAATTAATTAATGAAAATAATTACATGGCCTATTTTGTGGTTTTTGGTTATTTTAAGAAAAATAAAATATAATTAAATTTGGACAAAACCCTAATTTTCTAATTATTTTTAATTATTTACAAAAGGAATTAAAGCTGTCTATTATTAACAACCTAATTAAATTAATTAATTTTTTGATAAAAAATAAAATATAAACCTAATTTTTGGAAAAAGTATTATTTTTATGATTTTTTTTGATAAAAGAAAATAATTGATTTGTTAGTAAAATAAATAAATTAAATTAAATTAAATAAATATAAAAAGAAAAAAAAGGTGAAGAAAATGGGCCTAAAAGTAATTTAGAGGGGTGCAGATAGCAAGCTTTTGGCCCAAAAGATTTGATCCATTATTGACTTCTTGAGTTCAGTGCGTTGCGTTGACTAGGCTCCATGGTGCTCCTTCATGGATGGCCTTTGGATTTGGCCATCTGGCCACTTGGCAGACTGGATCTTGAGGGAGCATGGTGGTCATTAGCTTCATGTGCGTGCTGGAACCTGAAAAGATAAAATATATGAAAGAAAGGGGGGACCTGGGATTCGAACCCAGGTCCTGAAGCTCTTTCCACGCCCTCACTACCACTGCACCACTTGTGTTTGTTGTACATAATATAAACAAGAATTATTATAAAATAAACAAGCGAAACAAAGAAACATGCGCGCGAATTTTTAAATGGACGAGTGAGGTGATGCCACGCCATCATCCCTGTCCTTGGTCCGTTGCTAAAAGTGAAACACTTTTACCTACAGACGTTTGTCCGTCGCTACAAACAGAGCTTGTTCCAAAATCTTCCATGAGCAACATAAATGACACCTAATGCCATGGATTGAACCTTCTTGTCCTCCTGAACATGATGGTACCCTTCATGAAGGATAATTTTGCATGCAAACAAAAAGCCTAAAACGAAACCCCAAACCCTAATAATGACAATTCTCCATTCAGTCCATATAAATGCAATTAAACATTACAGAAAGTTTGCAAATGTCTTAAGGATTAAGAATATATGGTTAATTCATGCTAACAATGTCTAAATCATGCAAACCGAATTCAAAAAATAAGCAATGTCGTGATGGACTTACGCGCGATATAGGGCCTGGAAATGCTTGAGTTTGATTGCTTTTGCTTGCTGGTGACCTCAGGAAACGATTGGGATGGTCAAAGGATCTTGAATTTGCCTGTAACTAGGAATTCGATTCACCACTTTTTCTTGTTTTTTCCAAGTTTTTGTTCTTGATCACACGCCTCCTTCTAACCTAGTTTTTGGTCTCCATTGCTTCTATATGTATTGAGGAGTGAATTAGGGTTGAAACCCTGACCTCAATCTTCCTCCATCAATGTCCTTGATCTTGATTTGATTCACCTTAAAATCTTTCCAAAAATAGGCCTAATCCAATCTTTTTGTGCACCTCATGCCTTTACACGAATTTGATTTGATGTTAGCTGGATATTGAAACCTGAAACAAGCACAGGATCTTTGAATTTCAATGTTTTAGATTTTATATGATTTGTTTTGATTTAAATTAATTTAATTCAAAAAAAATCAAAACAAATAATAAAAATAAAATATTTACAAGTGGAAAAGGCTAGAGCTCGTGGACTATATTGCCAACTCAAAACAAGTGAAAAAGATCGGACCCATTTGGCAAAAATTGAAGTTTTAGGCATAGTTGAATTTTGGCAATTTTGCAAAAAAGGTCAACTTCACCAATGCATAAATTCCTCAATTTTGACTCTTTGAAGGTGTTATTGGACTTTTTAGAAATATTGAGATGTACTCTAAGCAAACTGTGATCGGTGGAAATAGAACTGACTGTTTTGGAATGCTGGTTCGCGTTTGCGTTTGTTTTTGCAAAATGTCGCGGTAAGCAAGAGTCGCCACCGTCTTTTATTTAATCCAACAAGGAAAGGACAAAAGCACATCAAAATTCCTTTTCGAGATGTTTCTCGGGTTCGGGAGGTAGATTATAGAAAGGGAAGGTGTTAGCACCCTTTCTATCCATGGTTATCCACGGGCTCTTAGATACTTGCTCACTATGTTTTCAAAAAGTTTTGCTTTTCTTGTGATTGTGGGTTTTGAAAAAGTTTCGTTTGAAAACTTTGATTTAACTCTTGTTTCTGTCCTCAAGAGTGTATGAAGTGTTGTTTGAAAACCTTATTTGAAAAGTGTAAGTGCGAAAAGTTTATTTGTTTTGAAAGAGCAAGTACCTGAGAACCTCTACCTACTCAAAATAAATTAAGCTGTGTAAATGTCCTTTAGACAGTGCTATCCCACTATTGAGAAGTAGGTAGCACCGTCGTTGGAGTTTTCGGGTCAATTCGATTTTAGGGACATGTGGTCACTAAAGCAATGGTAGGACGCCTTAGCGGTAACCCTAATGTCTTAGATCATTTTATCCGAGGCAACCGTTTCGAGGCAACTTTGATCTTTAGACAGGAGGGCGACCTCTACAACACCCTATACTTAATGACCACGTTCGAGGCAACCAAGTGAGGCGTACCCTAAGAGTGGCATGTGCGAGTGTATCAGGTTTCAGTTTGTATTATCTTAGTACATGTTATGGTGAGCTATGATTAAGGTATATCTTGTCATGCATAGCCTAGTTAGCATACATCTAGCAATTAATAGTTGCGGAAAATAAAACTACGCTATTACAAGGCGTCAGGTATTTACATCGCCAAAAACAAACCCTTGAAAAGTAAATTGCGGAAAAAGTAAATGAAAGCGATAAATAATCCTAATTAAAGCTATTACATCCTCGGAGCAAATACATAATATGGATCAAAACATGAATAAAATAATAATCACACGCGCGAGAAAAATTGAATCGGGGAGTTTCTTAGGGTTTTGACCCTTTTTTGAGAAAGAAGGAGATTTTTATTATTTATGAATTAAATTAAACCTAAACTAATTTAATTAATAAAAATAAATATTTTTTGGTTTTTTTGAATATTTTAGAAAATAAAAATAATATGACTAAAATGTCAAAAACCCTAATTCTACATTAATTTTAAATTTATTGCAAAAATATTATTATTATCCTAATTAAAACTAAATTAATTAATTATTTATTTATTTACAAAATAAACTAATTAAATTTAATAAATAAAAATATTATATTTTTTAGTTTTCTGATTTTATTATGAAAATATTAATTTGTTAGTGATATAAATAATAATTATAAAAATAATTAAATGAAAGAAGGAAGAAAAAATAAAAAAAAAAGAAAGGAAAAGAAATAAACTTGAAAGGGGGGTGCTGGGCTTAATTCTGGAGTGACAAGAGCAATTCTGAAGCCCATTAACAATTCCAGCCTCGTTGACTTTCTGAATTATCCACACGCTGGTTGACTAAGGACCATGATAGTCCTTCCATCTAGACCCTTGGATCAGGTCTGAGGCCACTTGGACAACATCTGGATGAGGGCGTATGATGGGCCCTGCTTGGAGTGCTACATAGAATTGCCTGAAACAAAATAACACAAATGTTTTGGGGGACCTGAGATTCGAACCCAGGTCCCAATGAACTATGCTTCAATGCCTTTGCCAACTGAACTGTAACGCGCTTTTGTTAAATGGATAGATAGAGAATATTATATACAAAAAACAAACAACATGCTGTAAACAAAAAATAACGCGCGCGTTTTTCAAACACACGAATCAGATGCCAACACCTCATCATCTTCAACCTTTGTTCTGTGTAAACAGAATCAAATAGCGGGGGTTTTTAACCTCCACTACCTCCTGCAAGGAAAAATAGCGAATAGAAATATAGCAAACATAAATATTTCGCGAGGTATGGGTTCCCATCGTCTTGGCCTCACGAATTCAACCATGTACCTCATTGGTTCCAATTTTTCCTGGTTTGGAAAGCCCTAATTTAAAGCTTGAAAACCCTAGAAATTCAATCATGGCATATCTCGATTCAGGGCACTATGGTTCAATTCAATCATTCCATTAGCTTTGTATGATCTCTAGCAATGCAAATCAGTCACAAAAACATGTTAAATGTGCATGAATTAAGAGATACAGTTTTGAATAGAAAGTGCAAACCGTGAGATGGTATGTAGCGATTCCTTGAGCTTTGATGCTTGAATTTGATTGCAAATCAATCCTAGTGCTTCTTGCAATGTGTTTGGATGGACAAAACGCCTTGAATTGGCCTAGAATGCAAGAACCAGTTTTGAGTTTTCTTGGAATTTCTTGAATTTGATATGGTCGTTTCTGCAGCTTTTTCACATCTCTTGGGTTATGGTTGGCTTGCTTGCATATAAGGGAAATAAATTAGGTCAAAATTTTGGATCCAACCCATGTGCATTGAAGATTAAATCCTTGATTGATAAATCAAATATTCTTGATTTTCCATGATTGAACAAGTTGCCAAATTTGGATTTTTTTGTATCTTTTTGATTGTGCACGAATTGGTCAGCATATTTGGATCATATTTGGTTCACAAATTGATTTAAAAATCAAATCTTGTATTTTCTTATGATTTAAACTAATTAAATGAATTAATATATATTAAAAATTCATTTAATCAATAAATTTAAGAAAATAAATCCAATTTAACTTGGTGGGTCGTGCATAGGTCATGGGTGAAGTTTCAAGAAGAGATTTGAGGCCCATTAGCAAAAAGAAGGTGTTTTGAGCAAAGTTGATTTTTGCAAATTCATGAAAATTTCCCAACTTCTCCAATGCACAACTTGCTCAATTCTGATCATATGACCATGTTCTTGGACATTTTGGAAAGCCTTTGAAGTCCTCTAACCAATGCTTTTGGTCCCATGTCATTTGGATTTACCAATCTCAAGTTATGGCCTTTGACTCAAAGTGTACTTTTGTTGACTTTTGAAATTGACCTATAATGTAAAAATTGGTAACTTTTTGTGAGAGCATTTCTTGATCTTGGAGTGTGAAGATGGATTGTAGGAAATTGCATCCTCTTAAAAATTTGCTTTGGATGGATTTTTTCTGACAAACCATGAAAGAGTTATGCCCTTGTCAAAGTACAGTTGACTTTTCTGCTGTCCAAAAATAGTAACTTTTGCCTCTTGATGATTTTTGAGCTATTCTTGTGGGATCATGATCAAGACTTGATCAAATGATGATTGTGAACTAAACTAAGATTTTGACCAAGAATTCTGACTTTTGACTGCAAAATGACCATTTTGCCCTTGCAGTTGACTGTGGATCAAATGGAGCTTTTGACTGTGCAAATTGGCACTATGAGTCTTGAAACTTGGCATGTAGGTGCTTGAGAATGTATATAGGCCTATGAGACTTGATTGAACCATTGAAAACCCCAAATTCCTTGAAAGAACCAAAACCCTAATTTCAGCTGTCTACTGCTTAGGAGATGGTTTGAGTGTCTAACCCTTGAGCCATTTTGAGCAATTTGAAGATCATTCTTGACAAATCTTGAGGAATATGGGAGGAAAAATTTTGGGGTACAACAGTTGCCCCTGTTCAATCTTCTTAGACCTGAGGATGTAGATTGGCTTGCGTGCCTTTCGTGATCCGAAGGTGGAAGATGATTGAACACTAAAGTGCCCAGAAATTTGCACTCGCATGGTGTAGTATTAGCAATGTGATGTCGGGAATGGGCTTACAGATGCCATTTGGAGATTGTCGGTGGAAGGATGGGCTTATGGATGCCATCTGGAGATTGTTGGTAGGTAGTTTTGTCTTCGTTGACAGGTTGTCTTCATTGACGGGTTGTCTTTATCGACGGGTTGTCTTCATTGACGGGTTGTCTCTATTCACTGTGTTCGGATCAGGAAAATCTTTAGGAATCGATTTAACTGGTTTTGTCTCCTTTGACTGGACTTACTTCGGAAAAATCTTTAGGAATCGATTTAGCTGGGTTTGTCTTCTTTGACTGGATTGCTTCAGAAAAATCTTTAGGAATCGATTTAACTGGGTTTATCTTCTTTGACTGGATTGCTTCAGAAAAATCTTTAGGAATCGATTTAACTGATTTTGTCTCCATTGACTGACTTGGCCTCAGAAAAATCTTTAGGAATCGATTTAACTGATTTTGTCTCCATTGACTGAATTGGCCTCAGAAAAATCTTTAGGAATCGATTTAACTGATTTTGTCTCCATTGACTGAATTGGCCTCAGAAAAATCTTTAGGAATCGATTTAACTGATTTTGTCTCCATTGACTGAATTGGCCTCAGAAAAATCTTTTGGAATCGATTTAACTGATTTTGTCTCCATTGACTGAATTGGCCTTAGAAAAATCTTTAGGAATCGATTTAACTGATTTTGTCTCCATTGAATGGCTTCAGGAAAATCTTTAGGAATCGATTTAACTGGTTTTGTCTCCATTGACTGACTTCAGAAAAATCTTTAGGAATCGATTTAACTGGTTTTGTCTCCATTGACTGGCTTCAGAAAAATCTTTAGGAATCGATTTAACTGGTTTTGTCTCCATTGACTGGATTAGCATCAGAAAAATCTTTAGGAATCGATTTAACTGGTTTTGTCTCCATTGACTGGATTAGCATTAGAAAAATCTTTAGGAATCGATTTAACTGGTTTTGTCTCCATTGACATAATTTGAGAATCTAACTGCATCTTTCCTGAAAGGTAAAGGTCAGTCATATGCAATGCATGATATGGATCGAGCAATGATGTTCTCAACATAAATGAGATCGTATGATATGATGCGTATATGCATGTATCATGATGTATAAAAATGTGATGTTTTAGCTGGGGAAAATAAATCCCGGATAACTGCTGGAGAATGATGTTGAATTTTTTGCTTCCACTGGGGATGATAAACTTGCAAGAGAGGATGAATCCGTTGGGGAATAAACTGGTGAAGAGATTACTCTGTGGGGAATTACTCTGTGGGGAGGAGATGCTTTGCTGAGATTTTAACGATAACTCCGCTGGGGATTCCGTTGATAAGCTCTATTGGGGATTTTGATGATGAACTCCGCTGGGGATAGAAAGAACTTTGCTGGGGATGGTCTTTCCATTGCAACTTGCTGAGGATAACCCAGTTAGACTCTTGTGGGGGTAACCTCTGAATTTGGCTGAGGAGATACATTTGTATTCTACAGGGGACAAGCTTCTAGAATCTACTGGGGTAGATGATTCAACTCCATTGGGGAAACTTTTTTAGACTGCGCTGGGGAAATGGCTCCACTGGGGGTATCCTGTATTCCGTCGGGGAACATTCTTATACTCTGTCGAGGAATATTAAGACTGTCGGGGATACTCTTATGCTTGCTGGGGAATATCCTTATACTCCGCTGGGGAATATCCTTATACTCCGCTGGGGAATATTAAGACCTTCTGGGAATACCAAGCCTTTTTAGGGCTGATGATAGGCCAACTCTGCTTGGGGGAGAGTATTTCTGATTCGTCCATGGCAGCAGGTCTCAGTGGAGAGAGCTTCCCTTACTGTCTTACTCTGCGGGGAGTGAAGGTATCTTGGTCATATTCTTCAGCCGAACCTATCTTGGTACCTTGGTGGACAGAGCAACTAGACCTCTCAGACAATTCTTATTGCCCCTACTTCTGATATCACCCGTAATTAGTCCTTTGTTTCGCATGCAAATATTTATGATCAGCAATTAATGTCAAATGCATATATCAAAAATGAACATTGGACGTTCTTTGCAAAACAAAACAGATAAAGGAAAAACAGTTTGAAATTTGTCTGAAAATGAGTTTGTATTGATTTTGGAGTTTTCCTGTAAATAGGCCTTTTTGTACAATAGGCTTACGTCCTAGTAAGAGAACGCCGTCGAGAAAATAGGATTTATACAATTTGTAAAAAGAAAACAAAACAGCTATGTGAATAATCCCACTGGGTTCCGACTCTGCTATCGCCTTTATATCTTCAAGCATCTCATCACTTTGCTGCTTAGTTGGAGATGAATCTGATTGATGGGTGCCGTCCGAGCCTGATAGTTGCTACCAACGTCTGGATGCAGGGTGATCCAATGAGACATAGTATTACGCTTTAATCCCTAACTTTTGCCTGGACCGCCCTTTCGGGTTTTCAGTCCACCGGGATACCCATTTTTTCCCAAGCCGCCTTTTCAGGTTTTCGACTTGCCGGGTGTACATTTTTTTTAATTTTCATCCCTTATTTTTGCCCGAACCCTTTTGGTTCGCCGGGAAGCCCTTATTTTTGCCTAGGCCAGTCAACCTAGCGGGTCTTTAATTATGTGTAGTGTCTTTTTACTATGTCTGCATTGGCGGGATGAGGAAGGTCGTCACCATCCATGGTGGTTAGAATCATCGCTCCTCCTGAGAAGATGTTCTTAACCACAAATGGCCCTTCGTACGTAGGGGTCCATTTTCCCCTGGGATCACCTTGAGGTAGAATGATACGCTTGATTACCAGATCCTCGACTTGATACTCTTGTCGTCTGACTTTCTTGTTAAATGCCTTGATCATCCGTTTTTGGTACGTCTGACCATGACAGATAGCAGTGAGTCTCTTTTCGTCGATTAGGTTTAGTTGATCAAGCCGGGTCTGGATCCAGTCGTCTTCGCTTAAACCCGCATCCTTCATGATCCGGAGAGAGGGTATCTGAACTTCAATGGGCAGGACTGCCTCCATGCCGTATACCAAGGAGTAGTGTGTTGCCCTTGTTGACCTCCGTGCTGAGGTACGGTACCCATGAAGAGCAAATGGTAACATCTCGTGCCAATCTTTGTAGGTCACTGTCATCTTCTGCACAATTTTCTTAATGTTCTTATTAGCTGCTTCTACAGCCCCATTCATCTTCGGCCGGTAGGGAGAAGAATTATGGTGTTGTATCTTGAATTGCTCGCAGAGCTCAGTGATCATCTTGTTGTTAATATTGGTACCATTATCCGTAATGATCCTTTCTGGTACACCGTATCAACAGACCAGGTTGTGCCGAATGAATCGTGCCACGACATTCTTGGTTACGGTGGCAAAGGAAGCTGCTTCAACCCACTTTGTAAAGTAATCAATCGCTACCAGGATGAAACGATGTCCGTTGGATGCCGTAGTTCTGATTTCGCCGATCATATCAATGCCCCACATTGCAAAAGGCCAAGGTGCTGTCAAGACGTTCAAAGGAACTGGAGGAATGTGCACCTTATCAGCATAGACCTGACACTTGTGACATGTCCGAGAATGCTGATAACAATCGGCTTTCATTGTGGACCAGTAATATTCTGCCCGAAGGATTTTTTTTGCCATGGTATGTCCACTGGAATACGTTCCGAAGGTACCTTCATGCAGCTCTGCCATGATCCTTTCTACTTCAATCTTATCCATACAACGCAGTAAGGTTGAATCATGGTTACGTTTGTAAAGGATGCCATTGCTGATGAAGAACTTTGCCGCGAACCTTCTCAGAAACTTCTTGTCATTAACGGACGCGCCCTCGGGGTATTCTTGAGCTTCAAGGTACCTCTTTTACTTCATGATACCAAGGTTTTTCTGTTACCTCTTCGGTCTCAAGATCACAATAATATGCAGGTTCATCCACTTTCCAAATAATTATCCGGGGATCCTTCCTCAGGTTCTTCATCCGGTCCAGGTATTTCACAATCAGTCACTACCATGATATTCTCGTCTGGAAATTCAAAGTTCATAGACTGGTAATCGTCCACTGCCTGATGTGCCAAATGGTCTTCCAACACACTCCCCTTGATTGCTTTTTGAGTCGTGTACTGGATGTCATATTCAGTCAAGATCATCTGCCATCTTGCTATTCTTCCGGACAAGGCAGGCTTTTCGAAGATATACTTGATTGGATCCTTCTTTTTAAATTAACAGAGTAGTGTGGGTCAGCATGTACTGTCTCAGCCGGCGAGCAGCCCATACCAAAGCGCAACAAGTTTTCTCGAGCAGTGAGTATCGGGTCTCACAGTCGGTAAACTTTTTACTAAGGTAATAAATAGCATGCTCTTTTCGGCCAGACTCGTCATGCTGACCCAACACACATCCCATTGAGTTGCCCAGTACTGTCAAGTATAAGATTAGAGGTCTCCCTTCAACCGGTGGCATAAGAATGGGTGGCTCTTGGAGATACTCTTTGATTCTTTCGAAAGCGGCCTGACATTCATCGTTCCAACGTACTACTTGATCTTTCTTCAGCAGCTTGAAGATTGGTTCACAAGTAGCAGTTAGGTGCGAGATGAATCGGGCAATGTAGTTCAGCCGTCCTAGAAAGCCTCTGACTTCTTTCTCTGTCTTGGGAGCTGGCATCTCTTGTATGGCTTTCACTTTGGCAGGGTCCACTTGAATACCTTTGTCGCTCACGACGAAACCCAACAGTTTACCAGATCTCACCCCGAACGTGCACTTGTTCGGGTTTAATCTCAGCTTTAACAACTTCAACCGGTCAAACAGCTTTTGTAGATGGTCAAGGTGTTCCTCCTCAGTTTGGGACCTTGCAATCATATCGTCGACGTATACCTCGATCTCATGATGGATCATATCATGAAACAAAGCAACCATGGCACGCTGATACGTTGCCCCAGCATTTTTCAACCAAAAAGGCATGACCTTGTAGCAAAAGGTGCCTGTTGTACCCCAAAATTTGCCCTCCCATATTCTTCAGGAAATTGCCAAGTCAAAGCTTCAAAATCTCCCTAAGGGTTGCACAGTCAAAGATCTCCTATACAGTCAAAACTAGGGTTTGTGTTCTGATCAAGAAAATGAAGTTTTCAAAGGCTCAATCAAGTCTCACATGCTTACAAATATGGTCAAACATCCTCATATCAAGTTTCAAGGCATTCAGCTCAAAATTGCACAGTCAAAAACCCTAATTGCACTACAGTCAACTGTAGGGGCAAAATGGTCATTTGGCAGTCAAAAGTTCAAATTTTTGGTCAACATATCATTTTGAAGCCACAAACATCATTTGATCAATGCTTGATCATGATTCTCAAAATTTGGCTCAGAAATCATCAAGATGCAAAAGTTTCCTTATTTGGACAGCTGAAAAAGTCAACTGAAATTGACAAGGGCATAACTTTCACATGGATTATCAGAAAAATTCCATCCAAAGCTCATTTTGAATATAAAGACATTTCCTACAACTCATCTTCATACTTCAAGTCCAAGAAATGCTCTCACAAAAAGTTATCAATTTCAACATTATAGGTCATTTTCAAAAGTCAACAAAAAGGGACTTTAAGTCAAAGGCCATAACTTGAGATTGGTAAATCAAAATGACATGGGACCAAAGACATTGGTTATAGGACTCAAATACCTTTCCAAAATGTCCACGAACATGAGAAAATCTTATAAATTGAGCAAGTTATGCCTTGTGGAAGTTGGGAAATTTTTGGATATTTTGAAAAGTCAACATTGATTCAAATGACCTAAAATTGCTAATGGGCCCATTTTTCTTCCATAATTCATCATCCATGACATGTGCACGACCACTTGGCCTAAAGGGAAGTATTTCTTCATTTTTTATTTATTTATTTGAATTTTTATTTATATTAATTCATTTAAATCATTTAAATATATGAAAAATACTTAATTTAACCTAACAAATCTTTTTGCACATGTTTTAGGCTCAATAATTCGTGCACATTCAAATATGGGAAGATTTGGTTTGATTGGATCCTAATTGACACAAAATTGCATGGAAAAGATATGGAAATCATGGTAAAAAATCCAATCTTCAAAACCATGACTGCAAGAGATTTGGAGCAAGTTTTTTGACCTAATGCACTCAACACAAAAGCTAGAACGCAACCCTAATCAGAATACACACTAAGCTGCGCAAGAAAGCCATTCACAAACTTGAAAAAATTGTCAAAAAAGTCAATTCTGAAAACAGCCTTCCAGGACGATTCCGGTCTCAATTCTTGTTTCAATAGCTTCCTCAAGGTATACTGGACATATTCCAATCAAAAACAACAATCAAAACGCCCAGAATCGGTATAATGAAGTCAGACTGTCTCAAACAAAATCCATGATCGTGTTTTGACATATAGGCATTCTTATGGCATTTTAATTACTGATTTATATTCCTTATGCCTTTCTAATGCTAACCATATGATTCAATTATGTTTTTATGATGTGTACACGATTATGCCATTGGTGATTTTTAGGGTTTGCAGAGCTTCAGATTAGGGGTTTCTAATCAAGGAAAAATTGGTCTTCAAGACCCATACCATTAGATTCAGCAGGCTTGAACGATCACAAACCACCCATCGCGCCTAATTTATTGACCCTCTAAGACCTATTCGCTATTTTCTGGTAGCATGCCTAAGAGAACATAAAAAAAATCGTGGCTTAATGTTTTACGTTTCAGGGATAGTGAAGAAGACGATGTGTTGGCAAACGTTGATAGGGTGATTCAAAAATTCGCGCGCTTTAGTGGACCCGGTCATTATTTCTTTTATCATGTTTATTTGTTATTATATATTAAACGTATTTGAGATGGCTCAGTGGTAGGTACACGCGCTTGCAATGCATATGACCTGGGTTCGAGCCCCAAGTCTTCACACTTTCCATATTATTTTCCAATTCACGTTCATATGCGTTTCAAGGCTGCAGACACACCATACTCCTCCAAATCCAGCGTGCCACGCGTTCAGCTTCAGGAATTCAAAGGCGTGGATTGTAGGAACACTATACACGTGAGTCAATGCTCCAGCATGCTAATTGGAAAAGTCAAATGGACCCAGATTATTGGGCCAGAATTTCCAGGATCTAACCTCCATATTGGGGTCTGAACCCCCAGGTTTGCACATTCTTTTTATTTTCTTTACTTTTTTTTGTATTATTATTTTTTATTCCTTTTAATTATTATTTATTCAGTTAATTAAATATTTTCACAAAATATAAAAAATGCATAAAAATCAGAAAAGATAAAAAAATATAATAAATATTTTATTTTAATTTTTCTTGTAAATAAATACATGTAAATTAATTAGTTTAAATTAGGGTTTTAATTTTAATTCCTTTCATAACAAAAATCTAAAAAATATAGAACTAGGTTTAACAAATGTTTTATTCCTTTTAATGTTTCTTTTACACAATAATATTATTTATTTTATTTATTTTCATAATTAAAATTGTATATAAAAATTAGGTTCAATTTAGGTTTAATTCTAATGGTTTCTTAATAAATTAAAATAAAATAGAATTAGGGTTAGTAGTTAATTTTAATTAATTCTTTCTTTTTTCTATTAAATCCTAAAAATACTAAAAATACCAAAAAAAACAATTCCTTTCTTCTTTTAATTAATTGATTCATCATTAACTTTTATTTTACAAAAGGGTCCAACGCCCTTGTTTCGATTTAATTATTAATTTCGCATATTTATTTTATTTTGCTTAAATAATTATGTACCTCTCCCGAAGCCATGTAAATTACTTCTCGCACTTCTAATTCTTTACTTTGTTATTTATTTTCTGTCAAATCGGGTCCTGGTTAATTTTGGCGATGTGGACCCGCGCCATTTGTAATAGCTTAGAATTTACTTTTCCCGCAATATTTTTAACTGTTAAATCAAAGCATGAAAGAATGTATGACAAAAATAAAAACAAACGTTAGATCACCAATAACCTGACAAGACAAAAATAAATGAATCTGACACACAAATCACACACCACCCCTAGGGTACGCCTCACTGTTGCCTTGCCTTGAAAGGTGATCGTCGAGTAGAGGATGTCTTAGTAAGTCCTCATGATCCGGGAACCTGGCATGAGGGTAGCTTCTAAGGTGTCTTCCTATTGCTCCGGTGATCACCATGTCCCGAACCTTCGAATTGACCCGAACACCTCCAACGGTGGTGCTACCTACCTCTCAATGGTGGGATGGCACTACTTTAAAGGACATTTACACAGACGAATTCCTTAGGGTAGGTAGACGACTCTAGATACTTGCTCTAAATTTCAAAACAAATCCAAAATACTTTTCACACCGACACCTTTTCAAAAAGCTTTCGAAAGCAATTTTTCAAACACTCTTGAGGACCGATACAAGAGTCGAACTGGAATTTTCAAAGAAACCTTTTAAAAACCCACAGTGGAAAAGCAAACAAACCATTTTGAAAACACAATGAGCAAGTATCTAAGAGCCCATGGATAACCATGGATAGAAAGGGTGCTAACACCTTCCCTTTCTATAATCTACCTCCCGAACTGAGAGCAATCTCTATAAGGAATTTTTCTGTGCTTTTGTCCTTTCCATTTGGAGAAAATAAAAGACGGTGGCGACTCTTGCTTCCGCGACATTTCGCGAACCAGCGTTAAACAGTCAGTTCCAGATCCACCGATCACAGAACTGGCGACTCTGCTGGGGACAATCTTATAAAGTGGGGTGTACCTTAGGATTAAGATCACTGTGTTTTCAATTGTTTTCTTTGCTTGCTTTAAATTGTGGGTTGCTTGGGAGTTCTATAGATCCTAACCCGGATCTGGGGATACCTTTCTTAGAAAGTAGCAACAAGGCTGTGAGGGAACTGTGCGGGGTATACCGACATGGTTGAAACAGTCTGCTACGTTGATGTGGCACTTTGGTGTGTACCGGTAACCCTTGAGTTCAGTCAAGGAGAGTACGGGGCCTCCGCGTGGTGTCGTGAAGCATCAACAGACCTTAGGAACCTTAATTGAACTATCTTGGCCTCTTTAGGGTAGTGAGATAACTGACTTTGGTGCAGTCCGAGGTTGGTTGATACTCGATACTACACTCAATTGAGGGTTGCTTTCCTGGAATATTTCGGTCGCCAGTTCAGTGGCTAAATCAAAACGATGAACAATGAAAGCAATCCCGTGATGTTGGGATCTTTAGAACCCGGTTACTTCTAATAGGACAGGTTGAGCCCACCAACTGAAAGAGGGTAATACCCAGACCCCATGCTGGCCTAAACTCTAAGGGCTTCTCTTGTGTGACTTGTGTGCCTTCATACTTGACTACTTGCATGTTTTATCTGACATATGAACTACTTGCAGGTTTTGTTTTAGTCCTTAACTGGGACTCATGACAGGTTTTACTTGAGTTTCTTGCAGGTTTTGGTTTGCAGTCCTTAATCGGGACTCATAACAGGGTTACTCACATTACCCCATGCATACCATGACATCATACCATTGCATACATCCTAACCCATTTCAAGGATCTCAAGGGCTTGTGATGCAGGTCATGGTGAATCAGCTATCCCAACAAGGGGCAAAGAGGATTTATTTTCCTCTAGACAAAATTGTCAGGGGCTATGACCCACTGGATATGGTGAGCCTTTGACCCTTTAAGAAGGACTCTCAACAACATGAAGTACCTTCAATCAAGTTACCAGTTTTCAACTCTAACAAGTTTCTCTGTTTACCCCGCGAGGTCCTTGAAATCATTGCATGCATGTCATACATATCATTGCATAACAGGTACCCTTTCTCTGCAGGCTACTTACCTTCTTCGCTGTTTATTTCAGCAGTCTCGTCATGAATCCTGAATCCTCAACCGAGCACACTATCAAGGCCCTCCAGGCTCAGAACGCCCAGTTCCAAGGGCTGATCATGAATCTGACCCAGGGGCAACAAGATCTGAAGGCTCTGCTCTTGAAGAAGGAAAAGAAGAAGAGGAGGACTGTTTTGTTCAGCCCTAGACGCAGATCTGGGAACACCCTGTAGGATCAAGCTGAGAGGACGACTCCATCTGTGGGGAAAGGAAGTCATCAAGAGGAAAGGGTTCCTAGTCCGGTAGTCTCCGACAACGAGACTGATTTTGATGAAGAGCAGTACCCTCCGGCTGAGGATAGGTACAAACAGTTGGAAGACCGGCTCAGTGCTATGGAGATACAAAAAGTGCCTGGCCTGGACTTCGAGGATCTAGGTCTGTCTTCTGGGGTAGTGATCCCGCACAAGTTTAAAGAACCTGCCTTTGCTAAATACGACGGGGCATCCTGTCCTAAATTGCATCTCAGGGCTTACACAAGGAGGATCCAGCCCTATACAGCTGACAAAAGCTTATGGATCCATTTCTTCCAAGAGAGTCTTTCAGGGACTCAGCTCGAGTGGTTCTATCAATTGAATGGAGCCAACATCCATACCTGGGAAGACCTAGCCACTGCTTTCTACAAACATTACCAGTACAATGCCGACCTGGCTCCTACACGTACCCAACTCCAGAGTATGTCGCTGGGGTCAAGTGAAGGTTTCAAAGAATATGCTCAAAAGTGGAGGGACCTTGCTGGAAGGGTGCAGCCTCCATTAACTGACCGGGAACTCGTTGATATGTTCTTGGGGACCCTATCCGGACCATTCTTTAATCACCTCATTGGTAATTCATCTGCTGGATTTACTGACCTCATCCTGACTGGCGAAAGAATTGAAGCTGGTATCAAGAGTGGGAAAATTCAAGAGGCCACACCTTCTGACACCCACAAAAAGCCTTACACGGGGAAGAAAGAATCTAATGCTGCATACAGCCAAAAGAGTCGTCGTGACCAACATGCAGGGGCAGTCATGATCTCTGGTTCTGCACCACGCCGCCAATCACAAAAGGGAAACCAGCGAAGGCCGGACGAGCCTAAAAGACAATTCACCAACATTAACATGCCATGGTCACAAGCATTGCAGCACATGTTGAAGATGAACCTGATTGCAGTGATCAACCCTCCTGCAAATCCCAAGACCTCCTCTCCAAGCTACAACCCAGAAGCGAGGTGTGCTTATCATTCTGATAGCCCGGGGCACGATACTGAGGACTGTTGGGCACTAAAGTACAAGATTCAGAACATGATCGATGCCAAAGAGACCGAGTTCGAGCCTACAGAGACTCCCAACGTGATCACTGCTCCATTGCCAAAACATGGCTAGAGTCGAGAGATTTTTGTTTATTTGAATTCAAGTTGTATTTTTCTTTTCTTGTTCAGATAAACAATTATCATGTTAAACTCTTTTATTTCATGAATGCATTACACATGTCTGTCTTGATTTAATTATGTTTACCATACTTAAAACTGCTTTTATATTTTTGCGATGGTCAACTCTTAATTGAAAATTCTAAGCCTCTTGAGGGAGGATGACGAAAACGATACCACGATCTTTACAGTATGCTTTTGAATAGACCCCGCTGATGAGGTACAGGCATTGTTTCAATTCCTAAACACTGGAGTTATAAGGATGATAAACCCTCGTCAACCCATCTGAGCCAAAGAAGTAGGAGTTTTTCTTTTCGAAATTTAAAACCCTTAATCATAACCTGGGGCAGGGTAGTTCTCTCAGTTGATCCAAGTGCATAACGAATGGCACCGAAGAGATCTTTACAAAACGAAGAAAGACAGTGATGGTTCAGAACAATCATAAAGACAGGCAGTCGTTATCAAAAAAAAAAAAAATCAATCGTAAAGGAAAAGCCCAAGAAGTTAAAACCTATAAAAGGGACTTATGAAGCTGGGGCATCCCGCTGACTGTATTCTAAAAAGGAAACAGTTCAGGCAAAAAAAAGAAAGGGATAACAAAAAAAAGGTCTCACAAACCCTCACCAAAAGCAAAAATGACGGCCTAGTCAGAATAAATCATCAATGTCCGAACCATCACTGGAAAGTCAGAGCAAAGACTCAAACAAGGTCTAACGTATGATCAACTGAGTTTAGGTTTGAAGAACATCACGAAGAGCGGGTGGGTACAAATAATTTGAGCCTTTATCCTTTGTTTCTTAAACCGTGAACCAGGCCACGATATAACCCTTAAAAGTCCTAGCTGAAGCATGGGTTAGTTCGAAAGCATACTGTTACGAAGGTATCCTGACTCCTGAAGGTTTGCTGTAAAATCTTGAGTTGACACCGCACTGTATTACAAAAAATGCATTTTCAAAATTCAAGACAGACATAGGCTTTTGCATTCTTAAAATAACCTTGTTTGCATATGACTATTTGTTTGAACAGCAGGGAAATTCGCATGATGAACACCTGGTGAACAGAAGTACCTCCAATCAAGGGGCACAGTAGGAGTATTGCCCATTATCTGGGGCATGGCAAAATACTTCCAACAGGGGCAACTCCTTACATTCTGAGAGCGTGGACATAGTCGAAAAATACTGCGCATAATCAAAGACCCGCTAGGTTGACACGCCTAGGCAAAAATAAGGGCTTCCCGTCGAACCAAAAGGGTTCGGGCAAAAATAAGGGATGAAAACGGAAAAATATGTACACCCGGCAAGTCGAAAACCTGAAAAGGCGGCTTGGGCAAAAATGGGTATCCCGGTGGACTGAAAACCTGAAAGGGCGGTCCAGGAAAAAGTTAGGGATCAAAGCGTACGACTATGTTCTGGTATCTCATCACTTGTCTATCCGAAGATTTGTCGATCACCCACACAGGTATCCTCTTCCCTCACCTCCGAAACAGGGGCAATAATGAGTTATCCAGGCGATCCAATTGCTCTGTTAACCAAAGTACAAAGGAAAGATCAACATAAGGATGATTACCATCTACCTTTACAAATTCCAGATCATGGGATTAACATCCGAGACCAAACAGGACAATCATCCACTTAATCAAAATCATGCAACCCTACACCGGTTCCTTCTCAATTTTCATCCAGAAGTTTTACACAAACTTATCCAAGTAACCTAACCCCGGTTCCTCCAGAAGTCTCACATGGACCTATCTCAAGATGACCTAACCCCAGTTCATCAAGAAGTTTTTACACGAACTTATCCAAGTAACCTAACCCCGGTTCCTCCAGAAGTCTCACATGGACCTATCTCAAGATGACCTAACCCCGGTTCATCAAGAAGTTTTACATGAACTTATCCTGCGGCAACCTAACCCCGGTTCCCCCCAGAAGTCTTACATGGATTTAGCTCAAGATAACCTCACCCCGGTTCATCAAGAAGTTTGACATGAACTTACCTCACCAAGCAACCCTACACCGGTTCCTTCTCTTCAAGATGCAGTGTTACATGGACTCGTCACCCAGAAACCCTACACAGGTTCTCCCTTTCCAAGAACGAAGTTTTACACAAACTCATCAAAGTAATCCTACACAGGTTCCTTCTCCATTTCAGATGCGGTTTTACACGAGCTCATCAGCATGCAACCCTACATAGGTTCCATCTTCCAACTTACAAAATTACAGTTCAAAACTTCCCCAGGAAAGTCCAATCCAATTCCCCCAGGAAAGTTGGAATTCATACCCCCAAGCAGTAAGCTTATCCCCAGTAAATTCTGGAAGCTTACCCTCGCAGAGCACGAACGCGTCTCCCGGCTTTATTCAAAGAGTTATTTCCTTAACAGGATATAACTGGGTTATCCTCAGCCAAAAGCCACGGAAAGAGCGTCCCCGACGAAGTCTTCTTACCCCAGCGAAGTCTATCAACACTTCCAACAACAAGGGTATCCCCAGCAAATTGTTATCAACACTCAGCAAGACATCCCTCTCTCCCCACAGAGTATTGCTTCCCAGCATGGTCGCTAGAGTATCTTTTTCTTCTCGCAGAATCTTCCATTTGCCAAGTTTATTCCTCAACGGAGTCATCTTCTCCTACCGGTATTCTTGCAGTTATCATCCCCAGCGGAAGCAAAATCTATTCTCCAACAGCAGCCTAGGAGTGACTTCCCGGCATCCGTCAGGGATTTACTTTCCTAGACAAAAACATACATTCATAAAACATCACATACATCATTATAGCATGCATAGACGCATCATATCATACAATCTCATTTATGTTGAGAACATCATTGCTTGATCCATATCATGCATTGCATATGACTGACCTTTACCTTTCAGGAAAGATGCAGTTGAAATTCTCAATCTTATTTCAAGACCTAGACCGGTTCAGTTAATCGACTTCGAAGATTTCTTATCCAGTCCCAGGCCTTCTCTAGTCCAGCTAAATCGACTCCCAACAGATTTTCCTGATAAGGACTCAGTAGAAGTCATCCCAGATTATAATCTCCTATGGTCCCCTCTCCGACGGTGAGTGAGGTGGTAATTCCTTTTCAGATGTTTCCCTCTCCGACGGTGAGTGAGGTGATAGTCTCCTATGGTTCCCTATCCGATGGTGAGTGAGGTGGTAAGTCCTTTTCACATGTTTCCCTCTCCGACGGTGAGTGAGGTGATAGTCTCCTAAGGTTCCCTCTCCGACGGTAAGTGAGGTGGTAAGTCCTTTTCAGATGTTTCCCTCTCCGACGGTGAGTGAGGTGATAGTCTCCTATGGTTCCCTCTCCGACGGTAAGTGAGGTGGTAAGTCCTTTTCAGATGTTTCCCTCTCCGACGGTGAGTGAGGTGATAGTCTCCTATGGTTCCCTCTCCGACGGTAAGTAAGGTGGTAAGTCCTTTTCAGATGTTTCCCTCTCCGACGGTGAGTGAGGTGATAGTCTCCTTTGGTTCCCTCTCCGACGGTGAGTGAGGTGGTAAGTCCTTTTCAGATGTTTCCCTCTCCGACGGTGAGTGAGGTGATAATTCCTTTCAGATTATAATTGTCTATGCTTCTCTTCCCGATACTGCGAAGACGGTAATTCCCACTAAGATTTTCTCAACGAGCGTTGTTGAAGTTAAAGTCACCCAAGGTTCTCTTACCATTCATGTTAAGGTATCAACCACCCCTGGTTCATTCATCATCTTTTGAAGCTCCAGACTCAGCTCCTGTAACCAGTCAGGAGACATCTATGCCAAGCATCTGAAAACCGGTTCTTGCAACGTGTCAGGTACTCCTTTTTCTTTTGCAGGTATGCATGTTCTCGCTAAGGAATCTCTTACGCGATCAACATCCAGATGGCATCTATAAGCCCATCATCCTATTCATCAACCTCTAAATGGCATCTATAAGCCCATTCCCATCACCACATTGCTACTATGTGAGCACAAATTTCTGGGCACTCTAGTGTCCAATCATCTTCTACCTTTGGATTACGAAAGGCACGTCAGCTAATCTGCATCCTCGGGTCTAAGAAGATTGAACAGGGGCAACTGTTGTACCCCAAAATTTGCCCTCCCATATTCTTCAGGAAATTGCCAAGTCAAAGCTTCAAAATCTCCCTAAGGGTTGCACAGTCAAAGATCTCCTATACAGTCAAAACTAGGGTTTGTGTTCTGATCAAGAAAATGAAGTTTTCAAAGGCTAAATCAAGTCTCACATGCTTACAAATATGGTCAAACATCCTCATATCAAGTTTCAAGGCATTCAGCTCAAAATTGCACAGTCAAAAACCCTAATTGCACTACAGTCAACTGTAGGGGCAAAATGGTCATTTGGCAGTCAAAAGTTCAAATTTTTGGTCAACATATCATTTTTAAGCCACAAACATCATTTGATCAATGCTTGATCATGATTCTCAAAATTTGGCTCAGAAATCATCAAGATGCAAAAGTTTCCTTATTTGGACAGCTGAAAAAGTCAACTGAAATTGACAAGGGCATAACTTTCACATGGATTATCAGAAAAATTCCATCCAAAGCTCATTTTGAATAGAAAGACATTTCCTACAACTCATCTTCATACTTCAAGTCCAAGAAATGCTCTCACAAAAAGTTATCAATTTCAACATTATAGGTCATTTTCAAAAGTCAACAAAAAGGGACTTTAAGTCAAAGGCCATAACTTGAGATTGGTAAATCAAAATGACATGGGACCAAAGACATTGGTTAGAGGACTCAAATACCTTTCCAAAATGTCCAAGAACATGAGAAAATATTAAACATAGAGCAAGTTATGCCTTGTGGAAGTTGGGAAATTTTTGGATATTTTGAAAAGTCAACATTGATTCAAATGACCTAAAATTGCTAATGGGCCCATTTTTCTTCCATAATTCATCATCCATGACATGTGCACGACCACTTGGCCCAAAGGGAAGTATTTCTTCATTTTTTATTTATTTATTTGAATTTTTATTTATATTAATTCATTTAAATCATTTAAATATATGAAAAATACTTAATTTAACCTAACAAATCTTTTTGCACATGTTTTAGGCTCAATAATTCGTGCACATTCAAATATGGGAAGATTTGGTTTGATTGGATCCTAATTGACACAAAATTGCATGGAAAAGATATGGAAATCATGGTAAAAAATCCAATCTTCAAAACCATGACTGCAAGAGATTTGGAGCAAGTTTTTTGACCTAATGCACTCAATACAAAAGCTAGAACGCAACCCTAATCAGAATACACACTAAGCTGCGCAAGAAAGCCATTCACAAACTTGAAAAAATTGTCAAAAAAGTCAATTCTGAAAACAGCCTTCCAGGACGATTCCGGTCTCAATTCTTGTTTCAATAGCTTCCTCAAGGTCTACTGGACATATTCCAATCAAAAACAACAATCAAAACGCCCAGAATCGGTATAATGAAGTCAGACTGTCTCAAACAAAATCCATGATCGTGTTTTGACATATAGGCATTCTTATGGCATTTTAATTACTGATTTATATTCCTTATGCCTTTCTAATGCTAACCATATGATTCAATTATGTTTTTATGCTGTGTACACGATTATGCCATTGGTGATTTTTAGGGTTTGCAGAGCTTCAGATTAGGGGTTTCTAATCAAGGAAAAATTGGTCTTCAAGACCCATACCATTAGATTCAGCAGGCTTGAACGATCACAAACCACCCATCGCGCCTAATTTATTGACCCTCTAAGACCTATTCGCTATTTTCTGGTAGCATGCCTAAGAGAACATAAAAAAAACCGTGGCTTAATGTTTTACGTTTCAGGGATAGTGAAGAAGACGATGTGTTGGCAAACGTTGATAGGGTGATTCAAAAATTCGCGCGCTTTAGTGGACCCGGTCATTATTTCTTTTATCATGTTTATTTGTTATTATATATTAAACGTATTTGAGATGGCTCTGTGGTAGGTACACGCGCTTGCAATGCATATGACCTGGGTTCGAGCCCCAGGTCTTCACACTTTCCATATTATTTTCCAATTCACGTTCATATGCGTTTCAAGGCTGCAGACGCACCATACTCCTCCAAATCCAGCGTGCCACGCGTTCAGCTTCAGGAATTCAAAGGCGTGGATTGTAGGAACACTATACACGTGAGTCAATGCTCCAGCATGCTAATTGGAAAAGTCAAATGGACCCAGATTATTGGGCCAGAATTTCCAGGATCTAACCTCCATATTGGGGTCTGAACCCCCAGGTTTGCACATTCTTTTTATTTTCTTTACTTTTTTTTGTATTATTATTTTTTATTCCTTTTAATTATTATTTATTCAGTTAATTAAATATTTTCACAAAATATAAAAAATGCATAAAAATCAGAAAAGATAAAAAAATATAATGAATATTTTATTTTAATTTTTCTTGTAAATAAATACATGTAAATTAATTAGTTTAAATTAGGGTTTTAATTTTAATTCTTTTCATAACAAAAATCTAAAAAATATAGAACTAGGTTTAACAAATGTTTTATTCCTTTTAATGTTTCTTTTACACAATAATATTATTTATTTTATTTATTTTCATAATTAAAATTGTATATAAAAATTAGGTTCAATTTAGGTTTAATTCTAATGGTTTCTTAATAAATTAAAATAAAATAGAATTAGGGTTAGTAGTTAATTTTAATTAATTCTTTCTTTTTTCTATTAAATCCTAAAAATACTAAAAATACCAAAAAAAAAACAATTCCTTTCTTCTTTTAATTAATTGATTCATCATTAACTTTTATTTTACAAAAGGGTCCAACGCCCTTGTTTCGATTTAATTATTAATTTCGCATATTTATTTTATTTTGCTTAAATAATTATGTACCTCTCCCGAAGCCATGTAAATTACTTCTCGCACTTCTAATTCTTTACTTTGTTATTTATTTTCTGTCAAATCGGGTCCTGGTTAATTTTGGCGATGTGGACCCGCGCCATTTGTAATAGCTTAGAATTTACTTTTCCCGCAATATTTTTAACTGTTAAATCAAAGCATGAAAGAATGTATGACAAAAATAAAAACAAACGTTAGATCACCAATAACCTGACAAGACAAAAATAAATGAATCTGACACACAAATCACACACCACCCCTAGGGTACGCCTCACTGTTGCCTTGCCTTGAAAGGTGATCGTCGAGTAGAGGATGTCTTAGTAAGTCCTCATGATCCGGGAACCTGGCATGAGGGTAGCTTCTAAGGTGTCTTCCTATTGCTCCGGTGATCACCATGTCCCGAACCTTCGAATTGACCCGAACACCTCCAACGGTGGTGCTACCTACCTCTCAATGGTGGGATGGCACTACTTTAAAGGACATTTACACAGACGAATTCCTTAGGGTAGGTAGACGACTCTAGATACTTGCTCTAAATTTCAAAACAAATCCAAAATACTTTTCACACCGACACCTTTTCAAAAAGCTTTCGAAAGCAATTTTTCAAACACTCTTGAGGACCGATACAAGAGTCGAACTGGAATTTTCAAAGAAACCTTTTAAAAACCCACAGTGGAAAAGCAAACAAACCATTTTGAAAACACAATGAGCAAGTATCTAAGAGCCCATGGATAACCATGGATAGAAAGGGTGCTAACACCTTCCCTTTCTATAATCTACCTCCCGAACCGAGAGCAATCTCTATAAGGAATTTTTCTGTGCTTTTGTCCTTTCCATTTGGAGAAAATAAAAGACGGTGGCGACTCTTGCTTCCGCGACATTTCGCGAACCAGCGTTAAACAGTCAGTTCCAGATCCACCGATCACAGTGCCCCACTGAGTAACAAAAGTGGTCTTCTCCATGTCTTCGGGAGCCATCTTTATTTGATTATAACCGGAGAAACCGTCCATGAAAGAGAATACCTTATGCTGAGCAGTGTTGTCAACCAGAACGTCGATGTGAGGCAGAGGGAAATCATACTTAGGGCTCGCCCTGTTCAAATCCCTGTAGTCAACACATTCAGACCTTACCATCTTTCTTCGGCACTGGAACCATATTGGAAACCCACTGAGGGTAAGAAGTCACTGCTAGAAACCCGACATCAAATTGTTTCATAACCTCGGCTTTGATTTTCTCGGACATCTCTGGACGCATATGGCGGACCTTCTGTTTTACCAGAGGGCATTCTTCCTTGGTAGGCAGGTGATGAACCACAATGTCGGTATCCAACCCAGGCATATCTTCGTAAGACCAGGCAAAGATTTCCACGTAGTCATGCAGCATCTGAATCAACTGTTGTTTCACACTAATCTCCAGATTTGCGCCGATCTTGACTTCCTTTTTGTCTGTCTCAGTACCCAGATTCACTGTTTCCACTAGCTCTTCATGTGGCTGAATGGCCCTCTCTTCCTGAAGTAGCAGTCTTGCAAGCTCACCAGGCACTTCGCAATCATCTTCACCTTCGTCTTCGGCTAAGTTGATCGGATTTTCAAAGTCATAACTGGCAGTAGCAGAGTCGTTACTAGTGAGATCCAGAGTGGATTAAGACCTGTATATGTGAGTGTGTGTAAATAGCTATTTTGCAATATATAATAAAGAAAGACAGGGAGCGCAAGATTTGAAATGCAAAAAACGTCCAATGCTTTTATTAATGATATATGAAAATGACACACAAAAGCCCTCACAAATGAAGCCACGGTGCCCCGGGTAAGACACCGGGCCATAAAGTTTCACAATATTGTCTGTTACAAATTCAAAACAAAAGAGTTCATTACTGAGTGATAAAAGTAATAGGGACGAAGTCCTTCACTCTCCAGTTGTTTGGTCCACCGTTGGTCGTAGGGTAGATCCAGCTGTCGAATTCAGATTCCTCCACGTCATCTTCAATGGCATTTACTCCCGAGTTGTTGATGAACACAGGAGGTCTTCCAATTCTTGCACTACGAACAGCCCTTTGAGCTTCTGCAGTGAAACCCAAACCAAACTTGTTAGTCTTTTGAGTGAAATCAGGAAGTCGGCCCCAGCTTGCATACTCACCCTTCTCAATAACAGCTCGGGCATCCTTTAAGGAAGCCATCTTCAAAGGAGAATCTTCAACCACAGTCTCAGTTGATGCCAGTGTCTGAGGAACCTCTTCAAAGTGTTGAAATGGGGTCTCGATGAACTCCCCATCCATTTCTATGTACCGGAACGAGTTGAGGTGGCTGACCATGTATTCTTCCTCCCCCTGTATTGTCATAATCTTCCCTTTGACCGGGTATTTCATCTTTTGATAGAGAGTGGAGGTCACAGCTCCAGCTTTGTGGATCCATGGACGGCCCAGCAAACAAGAATAGGATGGCCGAATGTCCATCACGTAGAATGTAGACTCGAAGACATGAGAACCAACTCTAATTGGGATATCAACCTCACCATGTACCATCCTTTTAGACCCATCAAAGGCCCGAACAACAATGTTACTTGGCTTTAGTTCCAACCCTTCGCAGTCCAACCTGTCTAGAGCTTTCTTGGGCAAGACGTTCAATGAGGAACCAGTGTCAACCAGCACATGTGCAAGAGTAGTGCCCCTGCATTCAATGGAGACATGCAGGGCATCGTTATGGTTCTTCCCTTTAGCAGTCAGATCAGCGTCGGAGAAACCCAAACCATTATCAGTAGTTAAATTGGCCACACAATCGGTAAACTGATCAGCTGATGTCTCTTGTGGCACGTGGGCCATCTTCAAGAAGGTAATCAAGGCCTTGGCATGGGCCTCTGAACACAACAACAGTGATAACATAGAAATCTTGGATGGGGTTTGCCCCAGTTGCTCAACTACATTATAATCACTCTTCTTAATGATCTTCAGAATCTCTTCCATCTCCTGTTTAGAAGCTTCAACATTGATGGTCTTTGGCGCCTCCGTCTGGGAAGGCATATCAGTGGCGATCCCTTTGCCCCGAGCGTCAGATGACTCGGCGACAGGGGTAGAACTAAGAACTTGATCAGGAATGGCATTAGGCACACTTGCAGGTGTGATGAAAATAGGTCTTCGGACAGTTGGTGGCGCAATATTAGGTGAGAAAAGTCTACCACTGCGGGTGACTTTAGCAGGCCCGGTAATGTTGCTGACGCCGGTATTAGTATCAAACTCTTGCTTAACTCCAAGAACATAAACATCTGCCCCATAGTGCCAAGGGACAGCTTTGTCAGAGGTGTAGGGAATAGGCCCCGGAACAGTGATGATTATAGGTGCAATCTTCTGAACAGGCGTAATTCTGACAGGCTTCCTCGAGGGAGCCTTGGGAGAATTGTTGAAAATGGTAACAATGGAAACTTCTTCATTAGGGGTGGCAGGAACAACAATCTTCTCAAACAGGATTTCCTTATTATCCATCAGGTTTTGGATGCCGGACTTCAAAGATGGGCAACCAGTAGATGAAACAGAACACAAATGGCAACCTTCACCATATCCCGGAAATAAACCGGCTAGCAACAGGTTCCTCTTGACGGTCATCAGCGGGGTAACAATATCATCCACAGAGGCTACAAATAAGTCTTCCTCTACAGCATTCACTCCATGCTTGGGCATGGGAGCAGTCACAACATTAAGCCTCTCGGGCGCCTCAAACTCGATCTCTTTTGCATCAATCAGGTCTTGGACCTTATTCTTCAAAGTCCAGCAATCATCCGTATTATGCCCCGGGCTCTCAGAATGATAAGCGCAGCGGGCGTTGGGGTTATACTTTGATGATGTAGTATTCGGATTCTTTGGGGCTTCCCTTAGAGTCACCAAATTAGTCTTCAGCAACTGTGGCAATATCTGGGACAAGGTCATGCTGAGACGAGTGAATTGCCTTCTAGGTCTCTCTTCCCTCTGTTGGTTGTGATGCTGAGGAGCACCGGCAGGTTTCGAAATAACAACCGCGTTGACAGCTTGGCGGTGTTTCGGTCTATTCTGTCTTCTGGAGCTGTATACCGCACTGGATTCTTTCCTGAACGACTTCTTCTCAGTGCTCGACGAGGCACCCTTCTGTATCTTCCCAGCCTTGATACCAGCTTCAATCCTCTCACCAGTCAAGATAAGGTCTGTAAACCCGGCTGAAGAATTTCCAATCAAATGGTTAAAGAACGGACCAGACAGGGTCCCCAGAAACATATCAACAAGTTCACGATCAGTTAAAGGTGGCTGCACCCTTCCGGCAAGGTCTCTCCACTTTTGAGCATACTCTTTAAATCCTTCACCCATCCCTATTGACATACCCTGGAGTTGGGTACACGTAGGAGCAAGGTCAGAATTATACTGATACTGCTTATAGAACGCAGTAGCCAAATCTTCCCAGTTACGGATACTGGCTCCATCCAACTAATAGAACCACTCAAGTTGAGTCCCTGAAAGACTGTCCTGAAAGAAATGGATCCACAAATTCTTATCAGCTGTGTAAGGCTGGATCTTCCTTACATATGACCGGAGGTGCAGCTTTGGACATGAAGCTCCATCATATTTGGCAAACGCAGGTGCCTTAAACTTATGGGGAATCACCACCCCAGAGGATAAACCTAGGTCTCTGAAGTCCAGCCCGGGCACATTTTGTATCTCCATAGCGCTCAAGCGGTCCTCCAACTGTTTGTACCTATCCTCAGCAGGAGGATACTGCTCTTCATCATAATCCGTCTCGTTGTCGGAGACCACGGGGCTAGGAACCCTTCTCTCTTGTAGATTGTCTTTCCCTACAGAGGAGGTAGTCAGATCAACCTCATTCTGCAGACCATTCCCAAATCTGCGTCCAGTGTTGAACAAGACGGTCCTCTTCTTCTTCTTCTTCCTCTCTTTCAGAATCAGAGTCTTCAAATCTTGTTGACCCTGGGCTAGGCTCATAACCAACTCTTGGAACTGGGCATTCTGGGCCTGGAGGGCCTTGATAGCTTGCTCAGTGGAAGGTTCAGTAGACATGATGATTGCTGAAATAAACAACGAAGAAGATAAGTGACCTGTAAAAGGGGTACCTGTTATGCATATGATGAAATGAAATGCGTATGATTTATGTTTTCAAAGACAGTCGGGATTCAAATTTGTAGATAAAAAATGAAACACACTTTATTAGATTTAACTTCAGAATTTAAATTGTTCAACAAATTGCCCTTAGGCGTTACAAGAATGGAAATACTGAAAAGTAAATAAAACCATAAAAGAAATCCTCAAAGGTCCATCACTGTTCCCATGGCCTCTTCTTCTCAGTGCGGATATAATCATTCAAGATCCGCTCGTTCTCCAATTGCTTAGTCAGCTTCTGGATCTTCTGTTCTTGTTCATTGAATCTTTCCCGATAAGAATCCCGTTCTTCTTGCAGTTGCACCCAAGACCTCTTTAGTGTGCCAACATCAGTGGGTGTATGAGGGTGGAGAATAGTTGGAGGAACCCCGTCTTTATCAGCAATTTCAAGAATAATAGGCCTGACAGCTTCGTACGGCATACCTAACTTCTGGGCACAGATGCGGACCCATCTGAAATATGACTCCATTGGTAGAGAAGTCTTTGGTCCCAACTCATGTGGGTCAGCTTTGTGAACTCTATCCCAAGCCCTGACGAATCTACGATGCAACTCGTCGCTATCTACCTGAAAATCAAAGACGATATGAGGTATCAACATCTTATGAGGCCCTTCTCTTCTGGCTCTTCCAAACTGACGGAGAGCTAAACTTGGGTTATAAGAGATTCCTCCATGGGTTCCGATCAATGGAACATTAGGATACTCTCCGCAACGATCAATGACGGCCACCTCATCTAAGCCTCTGAGAGTCCAAATAATGTCGTTATTAGTAAGAGACATTATCCTATGAGCCCAGCCCCTTCCTTCTTTGTTCTTCAGCACGAACTTAGGGAGGTGCAAAATAAACCACCTCGCCAATAAAGGAGCACAGCACATCAAAGTTCCCCACTTTCGGGCGGTACAAGCATAGAGCTGATAAAGGATATCACCCAAGAGAGTGGGTACAAGGTTCCGAGAGATGAAGATCCTTATGGCATTAACATCCACAAAGGTGTCAGGATTTGGAAGCAATACCATACTATAGATTAAGAGAGCCAGAATGTATTCGTACACTTTGAAGTCTAAGTCATTCCAGAAACAATTAGCTTTTCCAACCAGAAATTTAGCCAAGAAGCCCTTAACTCCACTTCTAGTCTCCCAGTTAGCCATTACCTCCTCTTTGGTTAAGTGAAGGGCTGCAGCAATCTCTTCAGGCCTGAGAGTATTTTCCCAACCAGTAAATGGAGTCTTCTCCAAAACAGAGATACCAAGCAACTCAGAGAATTCTTCCAGGGTAGGGACCAACTGGAAGTCTTGAAAGGTGAAGCAATGGTATAGCGGATCATAAAACTGGACTAGGACACTCATCAATTGTTGGTCCCACTTTGAGGTGACTAAACCGAGAAGAGAACCATGCCTCCTGATGAAGGAAGTAGTGTTTGGAATCCTGTCAACCAATTCTTTAAGCAAAGTAGGTGGTTGAACAAAGTTGAGCCGGATAGTATTCCTACGCATGGGCATCATGATATCCTACAAAACAGAGCAAAGATGAAACCTTCTTGTCTTTGAAATGGGTTAGTCCTTATGCAAGATGTATGCAATGTTATGATGTTATGATGTCATGGTAAAGGCACACCACAAGTATTCACAAAAGGCAAACATGGTAAAGGCACACAAGTCACACAAAAGAGCCCTTAGATTTCAGGCTGGCATGAAGTTTAGGTACTACCCTCTTCCAGTTTCAGTTGGTTAAGACTTGTCCTAAAAATAGTAACCGGGTTCTAGAGGATCTCAATATCACTGACTACCCTCAATCGGTCATAATTCCAGTTTGGCAACCTTTTCTTGCGGCCGGAACCATCGCGAGAGTTTAGTCTCAATGAGTGTAGCATACTGCTACTGTTCTATGGCCAAGTTGGTCAATTTAAGGTTCTAAGGTCAGTTGGTGCTTAATGACTCCTCAGAAGACCCATATTCTCCTCGTTCCAACACAAGGGATATCGGTACAGACCAAGGTGTCACACCAATGTAGCTACTGCTTCATCCGTGTCGGTCTACGTCGGACAGATCCCTCACAGTTTATTGCTACTTACCTAAAAAAGGGTACCCCAGATCCGGGTTAGGATCTATAAAACTCCAATACAAGCCCACAAAGATAAATCATACAAATCACATAATTGAAAACACAATGATCTAATCCTAAGGTACACCTCACTTATACTCTCCCCAGCAGAGTCGCCAGTTCTGTGATCGGTGGAAATAGAATTGACTGTTTTGGAATGCTGGTTCGCGTTTGCGTTTGTTTTTGCAAAATGTCGCGGTAAGCAAGAGTCGCCACCGTCTTTTATTTAATCCAACAAGGAAAGGACAAAAGCACAGCAAAATTCCTTTTCGAGATGTTTCTCGGGTTCGGGAGGTAGATTATAGAAAGGGAAGGTGTTAGCACCCTTTCTATCCGTGGTTATCCACGGGCTCTTATATACTTGCTCACTATGTTTTCAAAAAGTTTTGCTTTTCTTGTGATTGTGGGTTTTGAAAAAAGTTTCGTTTGAAAACTTCGATTTAACTCTTGTTTCTGTCCTCAAGAGTGTATGAAGTGTTGTTTGAAAACTTTGTTTGAAAACTGTAAGTGCGAAAAGTTTATTTGTTTTGAAAGAGCAAGTACCTGAGAACCTCTACCTACTCAAAAGAAATTAATATGTGTAAATATCCTTTAGACAGTGCTATCCCACTATTGAGAAGTAGGTAGCACCGTCGTTGGAGTTTTCGGGTCAATTCGATTTTAGGGACATGTGGTCACTAAAGCAATGGTAGGACGCCTTAGCGGTAACCCTAATGTCTTAGATCATTTTATCCGAGGCAACCGTTTCGAGGCAACTTTGATCTTTAGACAGGAGGGCGACCTCTACAACACCCTATACTTAATGACCACGTTCGAGGCAACCAAGTGAGGCGTACCCTAAGAGTGGCATGTGCGAGTGTGTAAGGTTTCAGTTTGTATTATCTTAGTACATGTTATGGTGAGCTATGATTAAGGTATATCTTGTCATGCATAGCCTAGTTAGCATACATCTAGCAATTAATAGTTGCGGAAAATAAAACTACGCTATTACAAGGCGTCGGGTATTTACATCGCCAAAAACAAACCCTTGAAAAGTAAATTGCGGAAAAAGTAAATGAAAGCGATAAATAATCCTAATTAAAGCTATTACATCCTCAGAGAAAATACATAATATGGATCAAAACATGAATAAAATAATAATCACACGCGCGAGAAAAATTGAATCGGGGAGTTTCTTAGGGTTTTGACCCTTTTTTGAGAAAGAAGGAGATTTTTATTATTTATGAATTAAATTAAACCTAAACTAATTTAATTAATAAAAAGAAATATTTTTTGGTTTTTTTGAATGTTTTAGAAAATAAAAATAATATGATTAAAATGTCAAAAACCCTAATTCTACATTAATTTTAAATTTATTGCAAAAATATTATTATTATCCTAATTAAAACTAAATTAATTAATTATTTATTTATTTACAAAATAAACTAATTAAATTTAATAAATAAAAATATTATATTTTTTAGTTTTCTGATTTTATTATGAAAATATTAATTTGTTAGTGATATAAATAATAATTATAAAAATAATTAAATGAAAGAAGGAAGAAAAAAAAAAGGAAAAGAAATAAACTTGAAAGGGGGGTGCTGGGCTTAATTCTGGAGTGACAAGAGCAATTCTGAAGCCCATTAACAATTCCAGCCTCGTTGACTTTCTGAATTATCCACACGCTGGTTGACTAAGGACCATGATAGTCCTTCCATCTAGACCCTTGGATCAGGTCTGAGGCCACTTTGACAACATCTGGATGAGGGCGTATGATGGGCCCTGCTTGGAGTGCTACATAGAATTGCCTGAAACAAAATAACACAAATGTTTTGGGGGACCTGGGATTCGAACCCAGGTCCCAATGAACTATGCTTCAATGCCTTTGCCAACTGAATTGTAACGCGCTTTTGTTAAATGGATAGATAGAGAATATTATATACAAAAAACAAACAACATGCTGTAAACAAAAAATAACGCGCGCGTTTTTCAAACACACGAATCAGATGCCAACACCTCATCATCTTCAACCTTTGTTCTGTGTAAACAGAATCAAATAGCGGGGGGTTTTAACCTCCACTACCTCCTGCAAGGAAAAATAGCGAATAGAAATATAGCAAACATAAATATTTCGCGAGGTATGGGTTCCCATCGTCTTGGCCTCACGAATTCAACCATGTACCTCATTGGTTCCAATTTTTCCTGGTTTGGAAAGCCCTAATTTAAAGCTTGAAAACCCTAGAAATTCAATCATGGCATATCTCGATTCAGGGCACTATGGTTCAATTCAATCATTCCATTAGCTTTGTATGATCTCTAGCAATGCAAATCAGTCACAAAAACATGTTAAATGCGCATGAATTAAGAGATACAGTTTTGAATAGAAAGTGCAAACTGTGAGATGGTATGTAGCGATTCCTTGAGCTTTGATGCTTGAATTTGATTGCAAATCAATCCTAGTGCTTCCTGCAATGTGTTTGGATGGACAAAACGCCTTGAATTGGCCTAGAATGCAAGAACCAGTTTTGAGTTTTCTTGGAATTTCTTGAATTTGATATGGTCGTTTCTGCAGCTTTTTCACGTCTCTTGGGTTATGGTTGGCTTGCTTGCATATAAGGGAAATAAATTAGGTCAAAATTTTGGATCCAACCCATGTGCATTGAAGATTAAATCCTTGATTGATAAATCAAATATTCTTGATTTTCCATGATTGAATAAGTTGCCAAATTTGGATTTTTTTTTTATCTTTTTGATTGTGCACGAAGTGGTCAGCATATTTGGATCATATTTGGTTCACAAATTGATTTAAAAATCAAATCTTGTATTTTCTTATGATTTAAACTAATTAAATGAATTAATATATATTAAAAATTCATTTAATCAATAAATTTAAGAAAATAAATCCAATTTAACTTGGTGGGTCGTGCATAGGTCATGGGTGAAGTTTCAAGAAGAGATTTGAGGCCCATTAGCAAAAAGAAGGTGTTTTGAGCAAAGTTGATTTTTGCAAATTCATGAAAATTTCCCAACTTCTCCAATGCACAACTTGCTCAATTCTGATCATATGACCATGTTCTTGGACATTTTGGAAAGCCCTTGAAGTCCTCTAACCAATGCTTTTGGTCCCATGTCATTTGGATTTACCAATCTCAAGTTATGGCCTTTGACTCAAAGTGTACTTTTGTTGACTTTTGAAATTGACCTATAATGTAAAAATTGGTAACTTTTTGTGAGAGCATTTCTTGATCTTGGAGTGTGACGATGGATTGTAGGAAATTGCATCCTCTTCAAAATGAGCTTTGGATGGAATTTTTCTGACAAACCATGAAAGAGTTATGCCCTTGTCAAAGTACATTTGACTTTTCTACTGTCCAAAAATAGTAACTTTTGCCTCTTGATGATTTTTGAGCTATTCTTGTGGGATCATGATCAAGACTTGATCAAATGATGATTGTGAACTCAAAATAATATGTTGACCAAGAATTCTGACTTTTGACTGCAAAATGACCATTTTGCCCTTGCAGTTGACGGTGGATCAAATGGAGCTTTTGACTGTGCAAATTGACACTATAAGTCTTGAAACTTGGCATGTAGGTGCTTGAGAATGTATATAGGCCTATGAGACTTGATTGAACCATTGAAAACCCCAAATTCCTTGAAAGAACCAAAACCCTAATTTCAGTTGTCTACTACTTAGGAGATGGTTTGACTGTCTAACCCTTGAGCCATTTTGAGCAATTTGAAGATCATTCTTGACAAATCTTGAGGAATATGGGAGGGAAAATTTTGGGGTACAACACAAACCTTTTGTTCTCATCTCAATTTGATATTCCATTCTCAAGTATGAAGCTTTGACAAAAAAGGTGTTTTTGTTGACTTTTCAAAATGACCTATAATGTCCAAATTCATAACTTCTTGTGAGTGCATATTTTGAACTTTGGAGCTGAATATGGATGGGTCATTTCTCATAAAGTATGAGAAAGTTATGCTTGGTCAAAGTTGAGTTAACTTTTCCTGCAAAACCATAATGTAGCAACTTTTGGTTCTTGAGGTATTATGAGCAATCCTTGATGAATCATGATCAACCCTTGATCAAATGATGAAATATACTTCAAAATGAGGATGTTGACCAAAAATCTTGAAGTTTGACTTTATGGGGGTCACAGTTGACTTTTGCCCTATCACAGTCGATTTTCAGGCCTTTGAGCAATTGACTGGGCAAATTTCCTCTGTAGGGCTTGAAACTTGACATGGATGATCTTGAGAACATATTAGGACATTGTTGAGAATTTGGGGTCCCTTGGACTCAAGTATCTTGATGCAATATGAAACCCTAATTTGAGGTAGACTGCCTTAGGAGAGAGCTTGTCTGGTCAACCCTTGGACTTCCTTGAGCAATTTGAGGATCTTTCTTGAAATGTTTTGAAAAATATGGGAGGGAAAATTTTGGGGTACAACAGAGTGAATCTTCGATCACGACGGCTTCCTCATTTTCGAGGAGGATTCCTGCTCCACTCCCGGTCGAGCTGGACGCTCCATCGACAAAGATGGTCCATTTGTGCTCCTTCCATGCGAGGGTTGTGAGTAGTCATCTCCGTGAAAAAGTCATCCAAAGCTTGGTCCTTCATATCCTTCATGCTTTCATACTGAACTTCGAATTCTGAAAGCTCCAAGGACCGCTTTAGCATTCGACCTGCCATGTCTGGTCGGCCTAAGAGCTGTCTCACAGGCTGGTCTGTTTGTACGATGATCGTGTGTGCAAGGAAATAGTGTTTGAGCCTTCTCGCTGGTTGACGAGGGATAAAGCTACCTTCTCGATATGTTGGTATCTGACCTCGGGTCCCTAAAGAGCTTTTCTCGTGAAATACACGGGTTTTTAACCATCATAAGTCTCGCGAATGAGGGCCTCACTGACGACTTCGACGGAGACGGTCGAATATAGGAGTAATGTCTCCCCATCGACTGGTTGTGATAGCATAGGTGGCTGTGAAAGGATCTGTTTGAGATGGAGAAGGGCCCGTTCGCATTCCTTAGTCCATTCGAAAGCTGCTTTCTTGCGCATGAGTTTGAAAAAGGCAGGGCGTGTTAGGCGGATTTTGCGACGAAACGTGAGAGTGAGGCGAGCATGCCATTCAGGACTTGTATGGATTTTTTAGAAGTAGATGTAGGGAGGTTAGAGAACGCCCGACACTTGTCGGGGTTGGCTTCGATTCCTCATTTTGTTAGGTAAAAACCGAGGAACTTGCCCTCCTTAACCCCGAAGGTGCATTTCTCGGGGTTGAACCTCATTCTACATTGCCTTGCTTGGGTAAAGACTTTTCTGAGATGAGTGGCATGGTCTGTGTCTACTCAGGATTTGATGATCATGTCATCCATGTATACCTCAAGCATATCTCTGATCTCGTTGCATAAGACTTTGTTCATCATTCGCTGGTATGTTGCTTCTATGTTTTTCAGACCGAAGGGCATTACGTTGTAGTAATAGATTCTCGAGTTGGTCATGAAAGCAGTGCAATATTTGTCGCTCATTGCCATTGGGATTTGGTTATAGCCCGAATAGGCATCCATGAAAGATAAAATTTTATAGTCGACCGAGTTGTCGACCAGCATATCAATATTAGGTAAAGGAAATGCATCTTTGGGGCATGCCCGATTAAGATCGGTATAGTCAACACATATACGCCATTTCCATTATTCTTTTTAACGAGTACAACGTTTGACAACCAGGTCTTTTATAGCTTTCTCAACAACCTCGGTTTTCTCAGGGGACTGCCTACGCCTACGTTGTACTACTGCCCTAGTGGCTGGATCAATGGCGAGTTGATGACAGGAAACCTCGGGGTCGAGACCGGGCATCTCTGTGGTGCTCCACGCGAACAGATCTGCATTCTCCCTTAAACAGGCCTTGATCTGCTTCCTCTCCAGGTCGGGAAGTCCGGTGCCTATTTTCACCCCTCTGTTCGGGTCTTCACCGAGAGGGACGAGCTCGAAGTTCCCATCCGGAATTGGTCGGAGGAGCTCCTGCTTGCTGTTGGAAGATTCGTCTTGGTTGAAGTGAGTGTCCAACGAGATTGAGTCGACCTTTGGAGGAGCCCTCTGCACTTCTGCCTTGATGGGCTGTGGCTCTGACTGCTGTGGCTTTGGTCGTGTTGTTGCAGCTTTCTTGGCGGGCCGTGCCCCGGTGTCGATTGTGTTGTGTCCCTTGGCCGCCGCATTGAAGCATCTTCGGGCAGATGTTAGGTCTCCTTGGATGGTGGCGACGCGCGCCCTCTTTGCGTAGAACTTTATCTTCAGATGGACGGTGGAGGGCACCACGGTCAGCTTTGATAGTGTCGGCCTCCCAAGGATGCAGTTGTAGAGGGAGGGGCAGTCGATGACCAGGAAGTGCACCTTGACTTGCTTGGTAGCAGTGTCTTCACCGAAGGTGACCATTAGTTCCACGTACCCCCATGGCTTGGAGGTCGAGCCATTAAAGCCTTGCAGGTCGGATCTCACGTATGGTGAAAGGTGAGAGTCATCGAGTTGAAGGGTTCTAAAAAGCTGGTTGTGCATCACGTCGATGGAGCTTCCGTCATCGACCAGGACACGAAGAACATCAAAGTTAGCCATTCTCGCCCTGATCAGGAGAGGGATGGCTGAATTGGGGGCCCCTCCGGGCAATTCCTCGAGGTAAAAGGTGACCGGTTCCGATCTTCCCTTAATTCTCTCGAAGGTCACTGTTTGCGGGGGAGCCGTGTTGACCAGCTCGTCCAACTTCCTCTTCGCTGAATTTATAGTTATGTCAATAAACCCTCCACCATTTATGACCATGGTGGAGGGGAAGCTTTCCCACCTGTTGTGCATGGACATAGGCTCTTCCATGTGTTCCGGGACGTAGAAGTCCTCCGGTATCATAACGGAGAACACGGTCTGGATGGGAACTGACTCATCAGATGGTCGGGCATCCTCCTCTATCTCCCTTGTTTCCCGGGCATCTCGACGGGGGGCGTCACTGTGCCGATATTTCCCGTCTTCCCTCCTTTATGAGGGTCTCAATAGCATCTTTGAGATGGACACAATCTTCAGTCAAATGTACATGGCTTCGATGGTATTGGTAGTATTTGCTTAGATCTGCCCCGGGTTTAGCAGGAGCGGGGCGAGGACGCTTGACGCTGCCTTCCTTGAAACCTGTGTTTACACACTCCGCAAAAATGCGCTCGCGGGAAATCGTTAGTGGAGTGTACTCAGTAAACCTCCCCGAGGATCCTCTTTGCTCACGAGGATCTCGTGGTTTGTCATCCCTTCTCTTCTTGCCAGTTCGTCGAGGAGGGCCGGAGTCTTGTCGCGGATTACTGGTTGATCCAAGATTCCTGGGGTCCCGGGCTCTATTGGCCGCTGCCCTCTCCTTGTAGTCCATGTACGATCTAGATTTCTCGAGGAGGGCATCGAATATCCGGGGGCAATTCGATGCCTACGACCTTTCTGAATTCCGTGCCCGGGAGGAGTCCCCTCTCGAGCAGGTATCTGTTCATGTGATCGGTGCAAGGGACCTGGATGGCCTCCCGATTGAACCGATCAATAAATTCCCTCGGGGTTTCGTCGTGTCTCTCGATGATAGCCTCGAGGGATGCTTCGGTCTTCGGGTGACGTCGTTAAGTAGTGAACGAACTGATGAATTGGTTATTTAAATTTTTCCAGGAGGTAATTGACCCCGGGGCGAGACTCTTGTACCAGTCCATCACAACTTTCCTCAAATTCGTGGGGAATAACCGACATTTGATTGGTCCCCCCGACATTATGGTAATGCAGCATTGCCTCGAACCCGTCTATATGGTCGACCGGGTCGGCAATGTCGTCGTACTATTAAAGATGGGGAGGCTTCTCCATGCCTGGGGGAGATGGGTGCCTCCATGATGGCTTCTGACAAGGGACCGTTGGGGTCGTCTTCGTCACTCCTATCTGGCGAGCGAGAGGGGGATCTATTGTGATGGTTGTGGCCGCCCTGGTCGCGCAGAGCGTTCCTTGGGCGGTATGGTCGTTCTTTATTTCCCCTACTGTCTCCAGGGGGTCTTTGTTCCTGACGCGAGGGGTCGTGCTCGCATCTCCCCGTGTCAATGGGCTGGTCCCTCTCCAATGCGGGGCGTCGCCCGATTGGTCGGGGAGAAGGACTTCGAGAGACGTCTCGCCTACGTCTCCACGGGGGAGATCAGGGATGTTCCTCTACTTGGCGAGGAGGAGGAGACTGGGGCCTCATGTGTCTTCTGGGGGCTCTCTGAGCATCTTCGAGTGCCCTCAATCTCTCTCCTAGAGAGAAGATCAGATAATTGGTCTGATTTATCGCCACGAACAGTGCCTTGGTCGTGGCGTCTGCTCTGGCGGGAATGGGGACCTCATGGAACTTTGCGGTCTGATAGTTCTGAGGAGGTGGCTATGATACGGTGGGAGAACTGAATTGGGATTTTGCGTTTGTGTTTGCAAATGTTTCGGTTTAGCAAGTGTCGCCACCGACTTTTTATTTTATCCTAAGGAAAGGTCAAAAAGCACAGGAAAGACCTTTGAGATGTTTTCTTGGGTTCGGGGAGTAGATTATAAAAAGGGAAGGTATTAGCACCCTTTCTATCCATGGTTATCCATGGGCTCTTAGTTACTTGCTTAGATCACTTGCTTTGATTTTCAATTATTTGAAATGGTGCTCTTCAATTGTTTGAAATGGTGCTTTGTGTGTGGTTTTGAAAGATGTTTTGAAAAGAGGCCATCGTTGTGGCAACCTTTGTAATAATTCTTGTTTGAATGTATACAAAGGTGTTTTTGTCTTTTGAAAAGTTTTCAATGTTTTGAAAGTAGGGTTTTGAAATTTGTGTTGTGAAGTGTGTTTTAAAGATAGCAAGGATGTTTTGCAAGCTTTTATCAAGTAACTAAGAGTTGTCTACCCTATTTTACTCAAAGATCTTTCTTAGGTTTTTTACCCTTTTAACAGTGTTGTTTCACCATTGTATTTGGTGAACAACCTTGTGTTAGGATGTTAAACAGGACAGGCGCGGGTCATCGTATAGATCATGATAGCAATTGTGTCAAGTATTTTTGGCAATTTTCTTGAGGGACTTGATCATTTTGTTTAGGCAACTCAGATAGCGTCATCGAGGGACTATGATCTTTGTTTTGTTTTTGTTTTGCCAAAATACTTGACATGCATATCATGGCCCATTTTTGAAGGCAACAAGTGGATTGTAACCCTAGGGGTGCAAGTGTGCATTGCGTTTGTTTTTCATGCATTTTTATCTTGGATTAGGTCAAACTATTTGTTAATTTGATTTTGGCATACAAAACCATAAGTCTAATCATGGCATAATTGAAAGCTTAAAGGTGCGAGAATTTAAATTCTACACTGTTACAACCAAATCGAATTTTGAATAGGGGATTATTTAGACAAGAAGTTAAATTCTAAATTATTACAACCAAATCGAATGTGTAAGGCATAACAATTAAATGTACAATATTTAAAAAAATACAATAAATAAATATTAAATAAAATGTATTATGCAAAAAAAGTTTTTATGTAAGTAAAAAGTATTTTTAATGTGAAATGTAAATAAATAAAAAGTCAATTTTAATTATTTTTGTTTTTAAGGACAAAACCCTAATTTCTTAAATAAATAATATTATTTATTATTTATATACAATAATGCATCAATTTGTACAAAAAATAAAAGTATATTGAAAAAAAAGGTATTTTTAGTATCAAATATTAATAAAAATAAAAATGTATTATTTTTGTGTTTTTTTGTTCTAATTATTTAATAAAATGTAGTATATATATATATATATATATATATATATATATATATATATATATATATATATATATATATATATATATATATATATATATATATATATATATATATATATATATATATATATATATATATATATATATATATATATATATATATATATATATATATATATATATATATATATATATATATATATATATATATATATATATATATATATATATATATATATATATATATATATATATATATATATATATATATATATATATATATATATATATATATATATATATATATATATATATATATATATATATATATATATATATATATATATATATATATATATATATATATATATATATATATATATATATATATATATATATATATATTAAGTGTATAAAAATGAAATAAATTATTTACAAAAAATGTATATATTTCAAGAAAATATTTTCAAATGTGTATAAAAATAATAAATGAAAATAAAAGTATTATTTGTATTATTTTTTAACTTAAACAAAATGATATAAAAGCATATAAACATTTTTATACTAGTAAAAATAAAAATAAAAACCAAATAAATGGAAAAAATATATAAAAATAATTTTTTGGCATTTTTTATATTTAGACATAAAATAATAAAGTCAGAATTAAAATAAAAATGCAAAAATGACAAATATACAAAGAAATGGGCCAGGGGGGTGTGAACTGAAAATGCAAGTGTTAGAAGCAAAAAATGAGCCAGCCCAGCCCATCAACTTCGTCTTCTTCCTCAGTTCAAACAAAAACGCGCGTTTTCCACACAAACTGTTATCTCCTGATTCTGTGCTTTTTTGAAAAAACTCATAACATGAAACTTGTAGAGCATCAAACAACGAATCTAACCATATAAAAAACTTAAGTTAACTCTCAAAGACCAGAGAGAATTTCTCTGGCCCTAATTTCTAACCTAGTTTTTTCAGAAAGTTCATGGATGAAATTCTCCTAGCACGATTAATATAAATGAAAACTAAGCACATGTATGGTTTCAGGGCTATGAATACAACATCTTTCATTCACAAACCTAAGTCTAACTATTCCTAAATAGAGAAATAGAAGTTCATGAAATACCTGTTTCAGTTGACTTTGAGTTAGACAATGCAGCAACTTCCAATGGTGTTTGAGGTTCTTTTGAGCTTGCCTGATGCCCACTGAACCTTTCCCAATGTTTAGATTGTTTTGAGGTGGCCTGAATCGTGCTATAGAACTCAACCTGCAAAGCTTCCAAACAAAAATGGCAATGTGTGTTAATGGAGTTACAGCAACTTGTGAATGATCTGGATAGCTCAGGTAGGTTGATTGGAATGTGTTTGAAGTAGTTTTGGACAAAACGCACGAGGGAATTTGAATGTGGCTTGCAATATGCAGAACTGGCCCTGTTTTGCAAGAAAATGGAGATTTTGTGCACAAGGAGGTTTTAGTGGTCAAGGGCTCGTGTTTCTGGCTTGCAAGAGTGTATGAAACTTGTTTGACAACTTTGTTTTAGTTGGTTTTATTAGATATGTGAGATGCCTTGTGTTTGACAAGTTTACTTGTTTTTGAAGCAAGAAAGTGGAAGTGAGGTTATAGGCTTGTACAGACCATCTTATCACCCTGCATACAATCCTCTTGACCCCTCTAATTAGTGTATTTGTTTAGCTGCAAGAGATTTGGCTCTATGCTCAAGGATTAGTGGTTTGACATAAAGCAACCTTTTGCAAAAATGGCAATGTGCCTTTTACCATTTAGGGATTAAACTTGTGTACAATCCTCTAATGCACAAAAAAAACCTTAGACCAATGGATTTGCATTTAATTGTTGAGTACAAATTGGTTTAGAGGCCTGTAATTTTGTACAAAGCTAGCTAGGTCAAATTTGCAAGTGGTATGAACATGTATTGGCCATGGTTGCAAAGTGAGTTTTTGCCAACTTCAAGCATTCGATTCTCCCTAACCACAAAGGTATTTGAGGAGTTATTGGACAATTTGGAAAGCTTGAAAAATGTACTATAATCCATCTTTGAAATTCAACTTGAAACTCCAAGTGGAACTATGTGAAAAATGGCCAAAAAGATGGATCAAAATCCTGCCTAAACTAGGGCAAAATTTCTCTAAGTTAAAAGTTTTAGGTACCCTTGTTCCAAAAATCATAAATTGAGATCCAAGCTCTTTTGAGAAAACTTAGTGAATCAAAGTTGTAGACTTTGTGATGGACTACAACTTTCATGTTGCAAGTTTTGTTTGAATCCATTTTCATCTTGGTGAAAAAATGGGACAAAGTTAGGAAAAAATAAGAAAATTTTATAACTTAGAAAATTTCGAAGTTATGAAATTTTTCCATTTTAAACCCTAATTTGCAATTTTGGGTTTCTTGATGAACAAGTTTCATAATTTGACATGTCTTGATGAAAAATTACTCTTGGCACTTGATTTTGACCAAAAAGTCAAAGTTAGACTTTTCAGTGTACAGTCAAATTTTGATCAGTTTACTGAAAAATTCATCTGCCAATCCTATGCATTTGGGATCTTTTGAACTTGTTGAATGGGTCAAGACAAGGTCATTGAGTCCTTGTGTCCATGGTTGAGCTTGTTTTGCCATTGGCTAGGTCAAACAGTTAAAAATTGCCCTTGTACAATCAAAACCCTAAAAATGACCATTTTGCCCTTTTGGTGATCTGATCAAATTTCTTGTGGAATTGTGATCCAAACTTGATCAAATGGTTCATATGAGTTCATAATGTTGATGTGGGTCAAATTTCATGAGGTTTGACTGTCAATTGGCCACAATTGACTTTTTCTCCAATACAGCTGATTTCTAGGTCAACTGTCCAATTGACTGGGCAAAAATTTGAATTAAGGCTTGAAACTTGATATGGACAAACTTGTGAGTCCAACATGAAGTATTAAAGTCACTTTGGGCATTGTGGGTCAAAACATCCTTGTGCAAACTCAAACCCTAATTTAGGTCAACAGTGCAAGGAGGTGTCTTGAGCAGAGCAAACCCTAGCTTTGATATTGAGTTCCAAGAGTCTTGTGATGAGAAATGTTGATGAAATGAGAGGGCAAATTTTGGGGTACAACAGTTGCCCCTGTTCAATCTTCTTCTACCTGAAGAGTTAGATTGGCAAGTCTGCCTTTCGCGACTCGAAGGTAAAAGAGGATTGGACACTAGAGTGCCCGAAAATTTGCACTCGTCAAAATATAGCTGAGGAAATGGGATTTAAGATGCCATTTGGAGATGGTGGAATCTTGCTGGAGATGGGATTAAAGATGCCATCCAAGAAGGTTTGTTGAATTGCAATGTTGTAGGTCAGAAGAATGAGCGTCAAAATGGTATCCGTGTCTGGAATGCATTTGAACTGTATCTGAGACTGAGTCTGTATGAGCAAAAGAATGGCGCCCGTGTCTGGAGCGTATCCTGGCTGTGACTGAAGTTGAGACCTGTATGAATAGAAGAATGACTTCTGTGTTTGGAGTGTATCTAAAACTGTAACTGGGATCTGAATTTGTATGAGCAAAGGAATGGCGTCCGTGTTTGGAGCGTATCCGGGCTGTAACTGTGTTTGAATATCAGAATGACTGCCGTGTCTGGAGTGTATCTGTATTGTATCTAAATCCCGAATGGGCGACAGAGAAACATCTGTGTATGGAGCATCTCTGGGCTGGGGATAAATTCCGAATGAGTGACAGAATGGCAACCGTGTCTGGAGCGTATCTGAACTGTATCTGAAGTTGAGATCTTTATGAGTAGCAGAATGAATTCTGTGGCGACTGCACTGGGGAGAATCAAACTGCTGGTGTAAAGGCCAGAATGGCATCCGTGTTTGGAGCGTATCTGAACTTGAAGTTGATAGTTGAATCTGAATGAGAGATAGAATGGCCGCCGTGTCTGGAGCGTATCTAGTCTGTATCGGATTGCTGAAGTCTGAATGAGTAGTAGAATGACCGTCGTGTCTGGGGTGTATTTGTACTGTATTTTGACTTGAAATTGTGAATGAGTAATAGAATGACCGCCGTGTATGGGGTGTATCCATACTGTATCTGAATAATTGTTAACGATAGCCTTTTAATCTTATCCTGAAAAGCGTAAAATGTTAGCTAAAACACAAAGTTATGTTGCATGATATGTATGATGCAATGAATTGTGTTTCATCAATGTTTATGATATATGAATTTAATGGTTATGCATGTAAGTTGAGTAGATGTCTTGCTGAGGAAAATAAATCCTTGATAACTGGAGATAATGAAATCTTTTATTGCTGTCGGGGAAAGTAAATCCTTGACCGATGTTGGGGATTCCAAAAATCTTTGATTATTGAAGATGAGAAATCCTTGCTGACTGCTTGGGGATTAAAGATCTCTGATTGTTGAGAAGGAGAAATCCTGGGACCACTGCTGGAGATTGAAAATCCTTGGCGATTTGTGGGGATTAACAAGGCCTTTGACAACTTCTGCAGGGAATGAGAATCCTTCATGACTTTCCTGGGAAAATAGGGAAAACTCTGAAAATCTCTACCGGGGAGTTAAAACCTAGGAGGCTTCTGCTTGGAGAAATGAGACCGGGAATCTTCGATCTTGCTGGGAGATAACTCTGTGGGGAGAATGTATACTCGGCCGGTGGGATCAGGAGTTTTGGGTTGTATGCCAAACTACTGGGGAAGCATCTTAGTTGGGGACAAGCCAAAAAGTTAACTGTTATTTGCTTGATTCTCGGATTTTTAAGATAACCTGCTGGGGAAATTGGGGGAAGTTGAACAGTTCCCACCGGGGGTTGATAGTTGGAAGCTTTAACTTCACTGGAGAAGAAGGTTTTAGAATATTCTGGCTCCGTGGGGATAGGCATTTCAGGGTTTTCGGGTTCCACTGGGGATCGAGAGTTGGAACTATGATGGGAACCTTGAAACTTAACTCGGCTGGGGAAATATACTCCAAATTTTAGCTTTGTTGAGGATCTAAATGATGTATCGTAGGGGATTTCTTCTGAAATGGCACAAATATATCTTCCTACACCTTCAACCTATCAGTAATTATCCTTTTTCAATTTCGTTTTATTTGTAAGCAGTGATTATATTCAAATGCATATGCCTATTTAACAAAACATTTGACGTTTTCAAATAAAACATAAGTGTAAAAAGAAAAGAAAGGCAAGCAAATTTCTGCACTTTGAAGTATCTTTGTATTAACTTTTGTGAGTATCTTTGTACAAAGGAGACATACATCCTAGTAAGAGAATGTTGTCGTAAAAATTGAAAAATTTTATACAAAAGAAAGATGGCTATGTGTAACAATTCCATGGGATTCCCATTCTGCTATAGCCTTCACAACTCTGAATATCTTGTCCATTTGCTGCTTCGTTCGCCGATGACTGGATTGATCAGAAGCTTGGAGTTTGTTGGTGAAGAGATTGTTCTTAAAGTGATCCGACGAGACATAGTCATACGCTTTAATTCCCTAACTTTTGCCTGGACCTCCCTTTCGGGTTTTCGATCCACCAGGAAACCCTTTTTTGCCCAAGTCGCCCTTTCGGGTTTTCAACTTGCCGGGTGTACAAATGTTTTTTGTTTTATCCCTAATTTTTGCCTGAACCGCCCTTTCGGGTTTTCGGTTCACCGGGATGCCCATTTTTGCCCAAGTCGCCCTTTCGGGTTTTCAACTTGCTGGGTCGTTTTATGCGTAGTATCTTTTGACTATGTCTGCGTTCGCAGGGTGCGGCAAGTCATTACCGTCCATGGTGGTCAGAATCATTGCCCCACTAGAAAAGATGCTCTTAATCACAAATGGTCCTTCGTAAGTAGGAGTCCACTTTCCCCTGGGATCACTTTGCGGCAAGATGATCCGCTTGATTACAAGATCTCTGACTTGATATACCTGACGCCTGACTTTCTTGTTGAAAGCCTTGATCATCCGTTTTTGATACGTCTGACCATGACAAACAGCAGTAAGTCTTTTCTCGTCGATCAAATTAAGTTGATCAAGCCGAGTCTGAATCCAATCGTCTTCACTCAAACCAGCATCCTTCATATCCTTAAATAAGGAATCTGAACTTCCATAGGTAAAACAGCCTCCATGCCATATACCAAATAAAAGGGGGTTGCCCCTGTTGAAGTACGAGCCGTGGTACGATATCCATGCATAGCAAACAGTAACATCTCATGCCATTCCTTGTAGGTGACTATCATCTTTTGAATGATCTTCTTGATATTTTTGTTCGCAGCTTCAACAACACCGTTCATCTTCGGCCGATAGGGAGATAAATTGTGATGATAAATCTTGAACTGTTCGCATAGAGTGGTGATCATGGTGTTGTTCAAATTTGTACCGTTGTCCGTGATGATCCTGTCGGGGATAGCATACCGACATATGAGGTTCTGCTTGATGAAGCGGGCAACCATATTCTTTGTAACAGAGGCATAGGAAGCTGCTTTGACCCACTTGGTGAAATAATCAATGGCGACCAAGATGAAGCGATGCCCATTGGATGCCGTAGGCTTGATCTCTCCAATCATGTCAATGCCCCACATTGCGAATGGCCAAGGAGCTGTCAGAACATTGAGAGGAACATGAGGAATATGTACCTTGTCGGTGTAGACTTGGCATTTATGGCAGGTACGGGAATGTTGATGACAATCAGCTTCCATGGTAGACCAGTAGTAGCCTGCCCTTAGAATCTTCTTAGCCATCATATGTACGCTCAAGTGGGTGCCAAATGTGTCACTGTGTATTTCGGTCATGATCAACTCTGCTTCAACCTTGTCCACACAACGAAGTAGAACACAATCATGGTTGCGCTTATAAAGGATGTCATTGCTTAGGAATAACTTGGCAGCAAATCTCCTTAAGAACTTTTTGTCATTGACGGAAGCTCCTTCAGGGTACTCTCTAGTCTGGAGATACCTTTTGATTTCATGAAACCAGGGTTGTTCCACTACTTCTTCGGTGTTAATCTCATGACAGTGCGCAGGTTCGTCCATTCGCTCTATGGTAATTTGGGGAGCCTCGTTATCCCAGTTGAGTTTAAACATGGAAGACATTGTAGCCAGAGCATCTGCTAGATGATTTTCTTCTCGCGGAAAGTGTTCGAAAGTAATCTCTTCGAAATGAGGCAACAATGTCAGGACATGTTCTTTGTATGGGATAAGATTAGGGTGCTTGGTGTCCCACTCTCCTTTGACTTGACTGATAACCAAAGCCGAGTCCCCAAATACGACCAAAGACTTGATTCCCAGGTCTATAGCAGCCTTGAGACCAAAGATGTAAGCTTCATATTCAGCCATGTTGTTGGTACAGCTGAAGCAGAGTCGGGCAGTGAAGGGTGTATGGCAGCCTTCCGGAGAAATAAGTACCGCATCGATACCATTGCCAAGTGCATTTGAAACACCATCAAAGTACAGGGTCCATCGGGATCCTTGTTCAGGTCCGTCATACAGTCCGTTACCTTCAATGTTGTCCAATGTCATGATGTCCTCGCCAGGGAAGTCGAATCTCATAGATTGGTAATCTTCGACGGCTTGATGAGCTAGATGGTCAGCTAGTACACTCCCCTTTATAGCTTTTTGGGTAGTATACTGGATATCATACTCAGTCAGAATCATTTGCCATCTAGCGATTCTTTCAGATAAAGCAGGCTTCTCGAAGATATACTTGATCGGATCCATTTTGGAAATCAACAAACGTGGTATGAGTCAACATATACTATCTTAGCCGGCGAGCAGCCCATACCAAAGCACAACAAGTTTTCTCGAGTAGTGAGTAGCGAGTCTCACAGTCGGTAAACTTTTTGCTAAGGTAATAAATGGCATGCTCTTTTCGGCCAGACTCGTCATGTTGGCCCAGTACGCACCCCATTGAGTTATCCAAAACAGTCAGATACATGATTAACGACCTTCCTTCGATGGGTGGCATCAAAATAGGAGGTTCTAGTAAATGCTCCTTGATCTTATCAAAAGCAACTTGACAATCATTGTTCCATTCAACCACCTGATCTTTCTTCAACAGCTTGAAGATTGGCTCACAGGTAGATGTCAGGTGAGAGATGAACCTGGCGATATAGTTTAAGCGTCCCAAGAATCCTCTAACCTCCTTTTCAGTGTGGGGGGCAGGCATTTCTTGTATAGCCTTTACTTTAGCTGGATCAACCTTAATGCCTTTGTTGCTGACAATAAATCCCAAAAGTTTACCAGACCTAACTCCAAAAGTGCACTTGCTTGGGTTCAATCTGAGCTTATACTCCTTCAACCTGGCAAATAGCTTTTGCAAATGATCAAGGTGTTCTTCTTCTGTCTGTGATCGAGCTATCATGTCGTCTACGTAAACTTCGATCTCATGATGTATCATATCATGAAACAAAGCTACCATGGCGCGTTGATAGGTTGCCCCTGCATTCTTCAGTCTGAATGGCATCACTTTGTAACAGAAGGTACCCCATTGCGTGACAAAAGTAGTTTTCTCCATGTCCTTGGGGGCCATTTTGATCTGGTTGTATCCCGAGAATCCATCCATGAAGGAAAAAACCTTGTGTGAGATGTGTTGTCAACCAAGATGTCGATGTGTGGCAGTGAAAAATCGTCTTTAGGGCTAGCCCTGTTTAAATCTCGATAGTCCACACACATTCTGACTTTGCCATCCTTCTTAGGCACGAGCACAATGTTAGCGACCCATTATAGATAGGAAGTAACAGCCAGAAATCCAGCGTTTAATTGCTTCATTACCTCAGCCTTGATCTTCTCAGACATGTAGGGCCTCATTTGGCGAACCTTTTGCTTGATCGGCAGACAGTCCTCTCTTGTAGGGAGACAGTGGACCACGATATCTGTGTCTAGTCCCGGCATGTCTTCATAAGACCAGGCGAAGATTTCAACATATTCGTTCAACAACTGCACTAAGCGCTCCTTGACACTTGGTTCTAGGTTGGCACCCACTTTTACTTCTTTCCTGTCTTCCTCTGTCCCCAAGTTGATGGTTTCTAGCAACTCTTCATGAGGCAGAATAGCCCTCTCTTCTTGTTGTAGAAGTCTGGCTGACTCTCCCGGTACTTCACAGTCTTCATCAACTTCGTATTCAGCATGATTGACCAAATCTTCAGAGTTACCGAAGGCTAAAACAGAATAGTCACCCATGGAATCCAGAGTGGATGGGTACCTGCATTTGTGAGTGTGGGTGTGTGTAAGGGATATCCATCCTCAAACAAAACAAAATGCAAAAGGAAAGAAAATGAACACAACAGTTTATAGATGAAAAACGTCCAATGATTCATTAAAACATGGCATATGATAATGAAGAAAATCAAACCCTTACAAATGGACCTACATGCCCCTGGCAAGGCATGAGGTGAAAATAGTGTGCGAATTGTTTAGTTATTACAGACCATAAATGGGAAATTGTTCAAAGATAAAATTACTGGTTGATAAAGGTGATGGGAATAAAATCCTTTGCTTCCCAGTTGCTTAAACCCCCTTCGACGGTCGGAAAGATCCAATCTTCAAAGTGGCTCTCTTCATCTTCATCTTCTACAACATTGATTCCATGGTGAGTGATCTTGACGGGTGGTCCTCCAGCCTTGGAGCGACGCATAGCCTTTTGTCCTGCAGCAGTGAACCCTAACCCAAACTTGTCCGTCTTATGGGGAAAATCAGGAAATTTCCCCCATACTGTGCTCTTCCCCTCTTTAATTACAGCCTCTGCATCCTTGAGAGATGCCATCCTGGATACATGCTTGGGAACGATAGGCACCTCAACCATTGTCTTCGCAACTGCTACCTCAGGAGAAACTTCCTCAAAATGTTGGAAATGCGTTTCGATGAACTCGCCATCCAACTCCACATAGTGGGAGGAATTGAGATGACTTATCATGTACTCTTCCTCGCCGTGCACTGTTATAATCTTACCCTTAACAGGATATTTCAGCATTTGGTGCAAAGAGGAGGTAACTGCCCCGACATAATGGATCCACGGTCTTCCTAATAAACATGAATATGACGAACGGATGTCCATCACATAAAAGGTGGAGTTGAAAACTTCTGTGCCTACTTTGATAGGAATATCAACCTCTCCATGAACCATTCTTTTGGACCCATCAAAGGCCCTAACAACGATGTTACTAGGTTTGAGGGTCAATCCTTCGCAGTCCAAACGGTCTAAGGCTTTCTTTGGCAGCACATTCAAGGAAGAACCAGTATCAACTAAAACATGGGCGAGGGTGGTTCCCCTGCATTCAACTGAGACATGTAGCGCGTCGTTGTGTTTCCTTCCTTTGGGAGTTAAGTCAGCATCGGAAAAGCCAAGGCCATTATCAGCAGTAAGACTGGCCACACACTCCTGAAGCTAGTCAGCCGAAGTCTCTTGGCGTACATGTGTCGCCTTCAAAAATTCGATCAGGGCCTTAGCATGGGCCTCAGAGCAGAGTAGAAGAGCCAACATTGAAATTTTAGAAGGGGTCTGCCCTAGCTGTTCCACGATGTCGTAGTCACTCTTTCTGATTATTTTCAAGATTTCATCCATTTCTTTCTGGGTGGTTTCGGGGATAACCACAGCATGATCCTTCGACCTGACAGGCGCTTCTAGTATCCCCTTACCCTTATCGGTAGTATCAGCAGATGGTCTTACTTCAGGAGTATCCAATTCTTCAATCATCGGGCCTTGCACAGATGGCCTAACAGGTACAGAAGCTTTCGAAGGTCCGAAGACTACTCGAGGGGAAGCAATCTCCAGAGAAAATATCTGTCCGCTGCGGGTTATCTTGCTTGTTCCCGTAATGTTCCCTATATCATGGTTTTCTTCTTCAGAATTCTATTGGACTGCCTCAATCTGTTTGATACCATGATAGAAGATTTCACCTCCATAGTTCTATGGTATAGTTTTGTTGGATTGGTACGGGACAGGTCCCGGCATGGTGATCTTTAATGGTACAAATTTAGGGTCGGGCGTAATCCTGACAGGCCTTTTGCAAGCCTTGGGAGGATTGTCGGAAATGGTTATGATTGCAATATCGTTGGTTGAAGTAGCAAAAGTAGCAAGAGTGAAGGTGTCAACAGGTTTTTTTTGGAAAAGTATCTCTTGGGTATCCATCAGGCGTTGGATACCTGATTTCAACATTGGGCAGTCAGCTCGTATGTTCAAACAAAAGTAACAGTCCTTCCCACAGCCTGGGAATATCCCGGCTCTCATCAACTTCTCTTTAATCACTAATAACGGAGTCAAAAGATCAGCAACATCAGTAACATGGAGGTCTTCTATAACGGCATGAACATTATGACCGTGCTTGGGCATCGGAGCAGATATTCTATTGGGCTTCTCAGGTGCATCGAATTATACTTCCTTAGCATCAATCAGGTCTTGTATTTTGTTCTTAAGCGCCCAATAATTGTTGGTATCATGCCCAACACTGTCAAAGTGGTAAGCACACTTGGCATTAGAGTGGTAGTATGGAGAGGAGGTGTTAGGGTTCTTTGGTGCTTCCTTCAAACTGGTCAGATTCAGCTTCAACAAATGAGGGAGTACTTGAGCTAGCGTCATGTTGATTCAGGTGAACTGCCGTTGTGGCCTTTCTACCCGTTGTTGATTAGGTCTTGACTGATTGCCGCGAGGTTGATCATTTGAAGAGTTTTGAATCATCACAACCCCTATGGTTGGTCGGCGCTCGGTTCTTCCCTGACCCTTCTGAGAATACACAACAGAGGCTTCCTTCTTAGATGGGAAGGTTTTCTTAACAGCAGAGGACGCGGAGGTATCCTTCTGAATCTTACCACTTTTAATACCGGCCTCGACCCTTTCGCCGGTCAAAATAAGTTCAGTGAATCCTGCGGAAGAACTCCCGATTAAATGATTGAAGAAAGGGCTAGATAGGGTCCCCAGAAACATGTCAACTAATTCCCTATATGACAAAGGTGGCTGCACCCTTCCAGCCAAATCACGCCACTTCTGGGCATACTCTTTAAATCCTTCATTGGAAGCCATCTCCATACTTTGTAACTAAGTACGAGTGGGCGCCAAATCAACATTGTATTGGTATTGACGGTAAAAAGCAGCAGCTAAGTCTTCCTAATTGTGAACCTCTGATCTCTCGAGTTGATAGAACCAGTCCAACTGTGTGTCAGACAAACTGTCTTGGAAAAAGTGTACCCATAGGTCTTTATCAGATGAGTGGGGTTGGATCTTTCTGACATACGATCTCAGGTGCATCTTTGGGCAGGATAGTCTGTCATACTTAGCAAATGTCGGTACCTTGAACTTGGGAGGGATAACGATCCCAGCTACCAACCCTAGTTCTTTAAAATCCAAACCAGGTACCCTCTGCAACTCCATGGCTTTCATTCTATCCTCAAGATTCTTTTATTTATCATCCGCAGGGGGATATTGTTGTTCGGAGTAGTCTTCGTCTTCTTCCTCTTCCTCCTCTTCAACTTCAGATTCAGACGGTACTGCAACCCCTTTCCCTTTAACATCCCCTTCGTTAGACGTTGAGGGGAACTCAAGAACCTTCCAAGCATTGCTTTCAAACCTTCTTCCAAAAGTGGCTACTCCGGGTCTCTTTTTCTTTTTCTCTTTATTCTTCTCCAACAGAGCTTTGAGGTCCTCTTGACCCTTTGCTAAGGTCATAATGAGTTGCTGGAATTGAGAATTCTGCGCTTGCAGATCCTTAACCGTCTTCTCCAAATCCATCTTGCTGAAATAAACAGTAGAAAGATAAGGAAACCTGGTGTGAAGACCTGTTTATGCATATGATGAATGGTATGTTATTCATGTAATACATTCAAGGATTCAGAAATTCAAATTTGTTGCAAACAAAAAGGAACACACGTCATATTAAGAAGAAATTGTTAGTACATAAGTGCCCCATGGGCAAAATATTACAAAATTCTTAATGTAAAAAGACATTACGCATCCTCTTTGGTGCGATGTAAGTGTTGAGGGTTTCCTCCTCATGAAGTTGGCGGGTAAACTCCAAAACCTTCTTCTCACTGGCGTAGAAGCTGGCTTCAAAAGTATTCCGTTCTTCTTTGAGTTGGATCCAACTCTTTTGCATTTCTTCCCATGATGTTGGCATGTCAGGATGTAGGATGGTGTATGGAACCTCTACTTCCATAACAGGCTCTTTGATCAAGGGGAGAATGTGAGGATATGGCATCATAAGATTCTGGGCGCGGGTTTGTACCCACTTGAGGTAAGGATCAAGGGGGATGGAATTCTTGTGCCCCGGTGTCTTACTATCCACCTTGTTGGGCATCCTTCAAGCTCTGATGAACCTTTGTCGAAGTCCTTGCGCATCGTTGTCTAAGTCATAAACTAGGTCAGGAATCAGCATGTCATGAGGGCCATCCCTCCGAGCATATCCAAATTGTCTTAGAGCTAAGCAGGGGTTGTAGTTAATGCCTCCCCTAATGCCAAGTAGTGGGACATTAGGGAATTCCCCACAACGATCAATGATGATGACATTTTCTCTGGACCGAGAACACCAATGTACATCAGAATGTGTGAGGGTCATCAACCGAGAACACCAATGACCACCTTAAACCCTGCTCATTCTTCAAAACTGATTGTGGAAGGTGAGAAATAAACCACCTTTCTAGGAGAGGAGTACAACACATGAGAACACCTCTTTTCCTCATTGTTCCTGTGTAAAATGAGTGTAGGATGTCCCCAAGAAATGTAGGTATAAAATTCCTGGATATGAAAATCTTGACAGCATTCACATCTATAAGTTGATCATGGTTTGAGAACAAGACCAACCCATAGATAAGGAGTGCCACAATCTCTTCAAAGGCTTGTAGATCAAGAGAATTCCAGCAGTCTTGTGCCTTTTCAAACAGAAACTTTGCCAAGAAACCCTTGACACCACTTCTGGTTTCCCAATGTCCCTTGATGTCAGATGGTTGCAAGTGTAATGCTTAAGCAACATCTTCAGGCTTTGGTTCTTTTTTCGTACCGTTGTAGGGTAGTTGATGAAGAATAGGAATCCTCAGGAGTTGAGAAAATTCCTCTAAAGTGGGTACTAACTGGTAATCAGGGAATGTGAAACAATGGTGTAGGGGGTCAAAGAACTGGAAGATAACTTTAACCATGTCTTCTTCAATGTTGGTGTTGACCAAGTTGAGGAGTCTACCATGTCTTTCACTGAAGAGAGAATTCTCTGGAATCCTAGAAGTAAGCTCCTTGAGTTGATGAGGGATTCTCACAAGGTTGACTTGAATTGTTTTCCTGCGAAGAGATTCCATGACCTACAAAACAAGAACAAAGATGAAGATCCAAACCCTTGAAATGGTTAGTGGATGCATATGATGCTTTATGATGTTCATGATGTATGCACAAACACATGTACAAGCAAGTCACACAAAACCCTAGTTTCAGGCTTGCATGAGGTTTCATAGGTAAATACACTCTTGAGTTTAGTTGGCTCAAACCTGTCCTATAAATAGTAACCGGGTTCTAAGGAGCTCAATATCACTGGATTGTTTTCTATGTTCATTATTTTGGTTTAGCCACTTAACTAGCGACCAAAATATTCCAAGAAAATAACCCTCATGAGTGTAGTATCGAGTATCTACCAACTTCGGACTGCACCAAAGTTGTTCATCTCACTACCCCTAATGAAAGGCCAAGATGGTCAAGTAAGATTCTAAGAGTTCATTAGTGCTTTATGACATCACTCAGCGGCCCCGTATTCTCTTTGATTGACTCAAAGGCTACCGGTACTCACAAATATGTCGCACTAATATAGCTATTGCTTCAACCATGTCGGTATACCCCGCACAGTTTCCACAACATATTGCTATTTACCTATGAATGTTTCCCAAATCCGGGTAGAGGATTTCAAGCCCAAACAAGAGAACCAAATGTAAAGCAATCAAAGCAAGCAATACAATCATGCAAAAGGGTGATCTAAGCCCTAAAGTTACTCCACTTTTAAAAATTATTTCTCCAGCAGAGTCGCCAGTTCTGTGATACGGTGGGAGAACTAACTTGGGATTTTGCGTTTGTGTTTGCAAATGTTTTGGTTTAGCAAGAGTCGCCACAGACTTTTTATTTTATCCTAAGGAAAGGTCAAAAAGCACAGGAAAGACCTTTGAGATGTTTTCTTGGGTTCGGGGAGTAGATTATAGAAAGGGAAGATATTAGCACCCTTTCTATCCATGGTTATCCATGGGCTCTTAGTTACTTGCTTAGATCACTTGCTTTGCTTTTCAATTATTTGAAATGGTGCTCTTCAATTGTTTGAAATGGTGCTTTGTGTGTGGTTTTGAAAGATGTTTTGAAAAGAGGCCATCATTGTGGCAACCTTTGTAATAATTCTTGTTTGAATGTATACAAAGGTGTTTTTGTCTTTTGAAAAGTTTTCAATGTTTTGAAAGTAGGGTTTTGAAATTTGTGTTGTGAAGTGTGTTTTGAAGATAGCAAGGATGTTTTGCAAGCTTTTATCAAGTAACTAAGAGTTGTCTACCCTATTTTACTCAAAGATCTTTCTTAGGTTTCTTACCCTTTTAACAATGTTGTTTCCCCATTGTATTTGGTGAACAACCTTGTGTTGGGATGTTAAACGGGACAGGCGCGGGTCATCATATAGACCATGATAGCAATTGTGTCAAGTATTTTTGGCAATTTTCTTGAGGGACTTGATCATTTTGTTTAGGCAACTCAGATAGCGTCATCGAGGGACTATGATATTTGTTTTGTTTTTGTTTTGCCAAAATACTTGACATGCATATCATGGCCCATTTTTGAAGGCAACAAGTGGATTGTAACCCTAGGGGTGCAAGTGTGCATTGTGTTTGTTTTTCATGCATTTTTATCTTGGATTAGGTCAAACTATTTGTTAATTTGATTTTGGCATACAAAACCCTAAGTCTAATCATGGCATAATTGAAAGCTTAAAGGTGCGAGAATTTAAATTCTACACTATTACAACCAAATCTAATTTTGAATAGGGGATTATTTAGACAAGAAGTTAAATTCTAAATTATTACAACCAAACCGAATGTGTAAGGCATAACAATTAAATGTACAATATTTAAATAAATACAATAAATAAATATTAAATAAAATGTATTATGCAAAAAAAGTTTTTATGTAAGTAAAAAGTATTTTTAATGTGAAATGTAAATAAATAAAAAGTCAATTTTAATTATTTTTGTTTTTTAGGGCAAAACCCTAATTTCTTAAATAAATAGTATTATTTATTATTTATATACAATAATGCATCAATTTGTACAAAAAATAAAAGTATATTGAAAAAAAGGTATTTTTAGTATAAAATATTAATAAAAATAAAAATGTATTATTTTTGTGTTTTTTTGTTCTAATTATTTAATAAAATATAGTATATGTATATATATGTATTAAATATATTAAGTGTATAAAAATAAAATAAATTATTTACAAAAAATGTATATATTTCAAGAAAATATTTTCAAATGTGTATAAAAATAGTAAATGAAAATAAAAGTATTATTTGTATTATTTTTTAATTTAAACAAAATGATATAAAAGCATATAAACATTTTTATACTAGTAAAAATAAAAATAAATACCAAATAAATGGAAAAAATATATAAAAATAATTTTTTGGCATTTTTTATATTTAGACATAAAATAATAAAGTCTGAATTAAAATAAAAATGCAAAAATGACAAATATACAAAGAAATGGGCCAGGGGGGTGTGAACTGAAAATGCAAGTGTTAGAAGCAAAAAATGAGTCAGCCCAGCCCATCAACTTCGTCTTCTTTCTCAGTTCAAACAAAAACGTGCGTTTTCCACACAAACTGCTATCTCCTGATTATGTGCTTTTTTGACAAAACTCATAACATGAAACTTGTAGAGCATCAAACAACGAATCTAACCATATAAAAAACTTAAGTTAACTCTCAAAGACCAGAGAGAATTTCTCTGGCCCTAATTTCTAACCTAGTTTTTTCAGAAAGTTCATGGATGAAATTCTCCTAGCACGATTAATATAAATGGAAACTAAGTACATGTATGGTTTCAGGGCTATGAATACAACATCTTTCATTCACAAACCTAACTCTAACTATTTCTAAATAGAGATATAGAAGTTCATGAAATACCTGTTTCAGTTGACTTCATGCTGGACAATGCAGCAACTTCCGATGGTGTTTGAGGTTCTTTTGAGCTTGCCTGATGTCCACTGAACCTTTCCCAATGCTTGGATTGTTTTGAGGTGGCCTAAATCGTGCTACAGAACTCAACCTACAAAGCTTCCAAACAAAAATGGCAATGTGTGTTAATGGATTTACAACAACTTGTGAATGATCTGGATAGCTCAGGTAGGTTGATTGGAATGTGTTTGAAGTAGTTTTGGACAAAACGCACGAGGGAATTTGAATGTGGCTTGCAATATGCAGAACTGGCCATGTTTTGCAAGAAAATGGGGATTTTGTGCACAAGGAGGTTTTAGTGGTCAAGGGCTCGTGTTTATGGCTTGCAAGAGTGTATGAAACTTGTTTGACAACTTTGTTTTAGTTGGTTTTATCAGATATGTGAGATGCCTTGTGTTTGACAAGTTTTCTTGTTTTTGAAGCAAGAAAGTGGAAGTGAGGTTATAGGCTTGTACATACCATCTTATCACCCTGCATACAATCCTCTTGGCCCCTCTAATTAATGGATTTGTTTAGCTGCAATAGATTTGGCTCTATGCTCAAGGATTAGTGGTTTGACATAAAGCAACCTTTTGCAAAAATGGCAATGTGCCTTTTACCATTTAGGGATTAAACTTGTGTACAATCCTCTAATGCCCAAAACAAAACCTTAGACCAATGGATTTGTATTTAATTGTTGAGTACAAATTGGTTTAGAGGCCTGTAATTGTGTACAAAGCTAGCTGGATCAGATTTGCAAGTGGCATGAACATGTATTGGCCATGGTTGCAAAATGAGTTTTTGCCAACTTCAAGCATTCGATTCTCCATAACCACAAAGGTGTTTGAGGATTTTTTGGATAATTTTGAAAGCTTGCAACATGTACTATAATCCATCTTTGAAATTAAACTTTAAACTCCAAGTGGAACTATGTGAAAAATGGCCAAGAAGATGGGTCAAAATCCTGCCTAAACTAGGGCAAAATTTCTCTAAGTTAAAAGTTTTAGGTACCCTTGTTCCAAAAATCATAACTTGAGATCCAAGCTTCTTTTGAGAAAACTTTATGAATCAAAGTTATAGACTTTGTGATGGACTACAAATTTCATGTTGCAAGTTTTGTTTGAATCTATTTTCCTCTTGGTGAAAAAATGGGACAAAGTTAGGAAAAAATAAGAAAATTTTATAACTTAGAAAATTTCTAAGTTATGAAAATTTTCCATTTTAAACCCTAATTTGCAATTTTGGTTTTCTTGATGAACAAGTTTAATAATTTGACATGTCTTGATGAAAAATGACTCTTGGCACTTGATTTTGACCAAAAAGTCAAAGTTTGACTTTTCAGTGTACAATCAAATTTTGATCAGTTGACTGGAAAATTCATCTGCCAATCCTATGCATTTGGGATCTTTTGAACTTGTTGAATGGGTCAAGACAATGTCATTGAGTCCTTGTGTCCATGGTTGAGCTTGTTTTGCCATTGGCTAGGTCAAACAGTCAAAAATTGCCCTTGTACAGTCAAAACCCTAAAAATGACCATTTTGCCCTTTTGGTGATCTAATCAAATTTCTTGTGGAATTGTGATCCAAACTTGATCAAATGGTTCATATGAGTTCATAATGTTGATGTGAGTAAAATTTCATGAGGCTTGACTGTCAATTGGCCACAGATGACTTTTCCCCCAATATAGTTGATTTCTAGGTCAACTGTCCAATTGATTGGGCAAAAATTTGAATCAAGGCTTGAAACTTGATATGGACAAACTTGTGAGTCCAACATGAAGTATGAAAGTCACTTTGGGCATTGTGGGTCAAAACATCCCTGTGCAAACTCAAACCCTAATTTAGGTCAACAGTGCAAGGAGGTATCTTGAGCAGAGCAACCCCTAGCTTTGATATTGAGTTCCAAGAGTCTTGTGATGAGAAATGTTGATGAAATGAGAGGGCAAATTTTGGGGTACAACAATGGCCGATCGTCTTCGGGTCGGCGAGATAATGATGATGACGAAGCAGTTGCTCCGTCTCTATATTCCGAAGGCCCGGGCATATTAACAGTGGGGGATGTGTTATGGCCAAAAGTACCAGCGTTGTCGATGCTGAGATTGTCGACGACGTTGGTGTTGGCGTCGACAATGCGGACGTTCAAGTTGTTTTCTGCTGTTTGATCAGCCATGACAGTCGAAAGAGTGATTTAGCTTTAGTCTTGAGTAAATGGAAGACGGGGAAGCAAGATTCCCACAGACGGAGCCACTGATCGTACCTGACCAGAATGGACCGTCACAGCTAGCTCGAGCAGAAGTTGAGAGTGAAGTGGGGGGGGGGGGTACCTGCAAGACACTCCGATGCCAAAATGAGTTTGGGAATGAGCAAGCAAGTATGAGAGTTTATAAAGTGTTGAATAGCCGACCCTCTCGAAAAAGAGGGTATTTATAGCCCCTAGCGCTGGGCCAAGGTCTCTTCATTGGGATGGTCAAACAGGCCAAACGTAGAGACTGCCAGGTCCTACGTGAGTAGTGGGGAGCCGCACGTACTCTCCTACTTGGATGACGTCCTCCGCAAGGTCAGAAGGATATGAATGCGATCTTTCTGGGACCACGAAGACTCCGCAATATCCGGAGATGTTGGTAGTCAGCCCTACGAGGAGGATGCTCGAGGGGAGCGCCTGCTCGTCATGGGTGACCCCAGCCAGACGCGAGGTCGATAGGGGATCAATTGGTCGACGAGCTAGTTGAGGTGTCCTCGAAGCCTTCATGGTCGGGAGTGAGCGTCCTCAATCTATCGCGGGGAAAGAGTGATAGTTGCCTGCCGTGTTCGAGGATAGTACCGATCAGTGGTACAAGTTGACACACCTGAATTGAGCCTCACTAAGAATTGAGTCAAGAGCAAGTCCAATTCAAAACATATATAATCATAAAACTTGGAGTATTACTCATTTAGGTTTAAAAAAATAAAAAAAATAAAATGAGAAGTTAATGATATAAAAATAGTTTGAAGAAAATATAATAGTTGAAAAGAAAAATATAATTAAATAAATAAAATAATTAATAAAGAAATAAATAAAAGATATAATTATAAAATTACTCTCAAATTTGACTCTAATAATTACTAAAAGACTTAAAAACTTTTATTTTAATTAAGTTAATAATAAAAAAATAAAAAGTTAACTTACCTTTAAATAAAAAACACGGGTTTGAGAAATTATTAAAATAAAAGAAGAAGTTAATGATATAAAGATAGTTTTAAGAAATAATAATAATAAAAAAAATTGACTTACCTTTAAATAAAAAACGTGGATTTGAAAAATTAATAAAATTAAAGAAGTTAATGATATATAGATAGTTTTAAGAAAAAAATAATAATTGAAAAAGAAAATATAAATAAATAAATAAATAAAATAATAAAGAAATAAATAAAAAATATAATTACAATTTTACCCTCAAATTTGACTACAAAAATTGTTAAGAGACTAAACAATATAGAACTTGAAGTATTACTCATTTGGGTTTGAAAAATTTTAAAAAAAAAAGAGAAGTTAATGATATGAAGATAGTTTTAAGAAAAAATAATAATTGAAAAGAAAATTATAATTAAATAAATAAAATACATAATAAAGAAATAAGTAAAGGATAAAAATTATTAAGAGATTTAATAACCTTTATATTAATTAAGTTAATAATAAAAAAATAAATAGTTAACTTACCTTTAAATAAAAAACGTGGATTTGAAAAATTACTAAAATAAAAGAAGAAGTTAATGATATAAAGATAGTTTTAAGAAAAAATAATAATAAAAATAGATAGTTAACTTACCTTTAAATAAAAAACGTGGGTTTGATAAATTAATAAAATAAAAGAAGAAGTTAATGAAATAAAGATAGTTTTAAGGGAAAAAATAATTGAAAAGGAAAATATAATTAAATAAATGAAATAAATAATAAAAAAATAAAATTATAATTTTACCCTCAAATTTAGCTCTAAAAATTGTTAAACATGTGTTTGAAAACAAATGAAAATTGCATAAAGGTGTGTTTACTAAAAATTTCCTTTTAGAATTTTTCTTTTTTACGATAAATTACTCTTTAAACATACCGTAATGGTGAAAACAAATTGATTCAAATACATTTTTATATATAAGATAAGATAAATAATTTTTCAAAAATATATATATTTATATATCATATTGCTTCTATGAAATACATTTAATAGTTATAATTAATATATTTATTTTAATCAATTTCTCTCTCTCATATATATATATATATATATATATATATATATATATATATATATATATATATATATATATATATATATATATATATATATATATATATATATATATATATATATATATATATATATAATGTGATCCGCGATTAGATCATATTTTATCTCCGTTATTATATTTTTATACATTAACACTATTTACAAAATCATTTACTCATCCTTTCACAATTCTTTGTATTTTTCATCTTAAAATGGGATTAGGTCAAATATTACCTTCTTTAATATAGCGATTATGAATTAACTAATCAAATTATCTCTGACCCTAAAATAATTAATTAGATATTAGTATTAAGTGTTAATTAATTTAAAACTTTATGTTTGTAAATTTTTTATTGTTCGGATTAAAATCAAGATAAATATCTGATAGGCGATAACACTAGACAATCACTTGTTTCAGAAAAAATAGAATAACAAAAATATAGGAGCAAGGATCGACACCATCAAAGTCCAATCAACTCTTACTTTTCTTATTTTTTAAATATAGATAGGAAAATAACATATCACATTACATATTGCAACGAAGGAGACCATGTTTAAGAATATAAATCATTGTAAACTTTATTAAGAAATACAAGACATTAACTAAGAGCTTAAATAGCATTGACTGCAATTTTCTGTCCTGCACCGCAGTGACCAGGAATACCACATAAGAAGAAGTTAGTTCCCTTAACAAGTACAATTCTATCAGCTCCAGATGTAAAAACTGTTGATCCACTTAGAGGTTTAGGCACACATGCATTGAAATCTGCCGCACTCACTTTCACCACATTGTGTAGGGCAGGAGCATAATTAAACACTGCATATAGAAAACAAAACATGTCTTAGATGACAACAATTCTTTTTTATTTTTAATGCATTTGAATTTCATAACAATAAGGGATGCTTCATGCTTACCAAGTGTGTCACCTGCCTTGAAAGTTTTTCCTGCAGGCCAATTTTCAACACCAAAGGACCAACCTTGGCCATCACCAACAGTGAAAATTTCAGCACAGATCATCTTAGGATGAAACACAAACATACATAATATTAGCATTGTAATAACATTTGTGCTATTGCCACTGCATCTTCCCTCACCCATCTCTTAATTGATCTAGATAATTATGTCTCGAGAAATAATTTTGAGTGTTCAATAGACAGACCTGAGTGGTGGTTTTATAATCTATATGTTCCTTAAGAAATCGCTCTTTGTTTTTTATTATAAATTTTTTATTATTTTTAAATTCATTGAATAATGATATATTATTTAACAATATTAATTATTTAATAAAAATAATCAGTTTTTTACTTATAATAGAGAATGGATGGATTATTGTTGTTAAAAGACTTTTCTAACCCTTGTTTAATGTTGTAGTTTTACCTTTTAATTGATACCAAAATATTCTTAAAAATATTGTTGTATTTATTTGTTTATTGTTGTATAATTGAAATTTGTCTCAAAATTATTTATTCCGTCACAAATTTTTGTCAAAAATGTTAATTTTCTAGTTTTCGTAGTAATATTAAAATAATTTGACTATTCAATTAAAATGATTTGAGTCCTAAATTTTCTGTGTTGAATCTCTTCCACCATTTTATTCTTAAATTATTTTATCAAAAAGAAGGAAAAATTGAATTTTCCCTTAAAAAAGGGATTTTGTTTCTTCATTTTTAAAAAATTATATTTATTTCAAATCATTTTTAGAAACATATAATAAAAATGAAATAGTTTAATTGTTTACCGATAATATCCATTTGAGGACACTAATATTTTTTAAATTTATTAAATAATTGATATTGACAATATATATATATATATATATATATATATATATATATATATATATATATATATATATATATATATATATATATATATATATATATATATATATATATATATATATATATATATATATATATATATATATATATATATATATATATCACTACAAAAAAGAAGCTTAGTTGCCACGTGAAAATCATGTGGCAAACATCAAAATCACGTGGCAAGGCAAAATTAGCGACGTGGTGAGTTATGTCGCTGGGGAGTAAGTGGCAAGCAAGTAGCGACGTGATTCCCACGTCACAAAGTTGTGACGTGGTATTCACGTCGCTACATATTTGTTAATGACAGCTTTATTAGCGACGTGAGAATCATGTCACTAATTTGTGACATGATTCCCACGTCGCTACAGGGGACGTTTATATTTTTTAAAAAATTGTTAATAATTAATTTTTATATTAATTCATTAATGTAATAAAATTTAAATAATAAAATTTATATAATAAAATTTAAATAATAAAATTTATATAATAAAATTTATATATTAAAATTTATATAATAAATTTTATATAATAAAATTTATATATTAAAATTATTAAAATAATAGTATTTTATTTTATATTTCGAATAATAGAATTTTATAAAATAAATTCACATAATTAAATGTTATATAATTTATTAATTTAAAATGATAAAAATAAATATATCTTACATAAATGCAAATATAAAAACGAAATAAAAAAAATGTTTTCACGGGGCATCTTCACCCGGAAAATTATCAAGATCAAAGTCATCAAGTCCGTCATCATCCGGCTGTGTATGATCAGGAACATTTTGATTTCGACCGCCTTGCATAAACTGTCTCATCTGCTCCTCCATATCAGATTGCCGCTTCCGCATGATCTCTAACTGACGCTCCTGCTCTTGCCTCATTGTCGTCATTTGGGCCTCCATTTCGCGTCTCACTTCACTGGCCGCCAATTGTCGTACTGTTTCAAGTTGAACCTGAGTCAGATTGGGTTGACGTGACCCCCCTTCTCCATCTCTAAGTCTTTGAAACAGATTACGATCACCAACTCTCAAGCCGGCGGCCAAATTTCCTCCCGCAAAAAAGCAACCATTAGGCCCTTTTCCATTAACAACCTCATTCCAAATATAGAAATCAACATCCCCATTAAGCGGCTCCCCCTCTGCTGGCCTATATTGCGGATTGTGTTCCAGAAAACGTGCTAGCAATGTCTGATAATCATCCTACACATACATTAAATAATACAATTAAAAAAAATTAAAACATTTATATATTAAATTATACTAAATTCAAATATATTAAAAATTTGTCACGTGATTTTCACAAATCAACTTATGAATTGCCACGTGAGTTTCCCGTGGCAATGTATCAGTTGCCATATGAAAATCAGTCATCTGGCAATTTATCAGTTGCCACATGATAATCACGCCACAACTTATAGATTGCCACGTGGAAATAACGTCACTATTTTTGTTATTAACTTAAAAAAAAACATAAGTTTAATTACTTACAAAAGCTTTCTGGGTGCGGTCGTCGACAAAACCTCCCGATTTTTTTGTCCGAGTCCTCGTAATCAACTCAATGATCAACGGTGGTCTCCCCATCTCCTTAGTCTAAACAATAAAGTTAAAAATAATTAGTAAAAAATATTATGAATAAAAATATATATAACTTAAAAAATTAGTAATATTTACCATCCGCCGGACATGCTCTGCAGTGCTAATACTTCCAACAGTATTGACACATCCCCCCTTTTCGGATGCCCTCATCTTCTTAAAATTTTCGGATTTGGCCTTGAATTCTGGCGAACTCTAATATGTACGAAGTTCGCCAAAAACCTCTACGCCTATCCAGTTAGGACGGATACCATGCAGCTCATAATTCTTCCTAACCCGCCGCATGATATCAGAAAATCTTCTAGAAGTTCTGCTATAATATATTTTTTCCATTATTTTCTCATTCAACGGATCCCACACACATTTTTCCTGCAATGTTGTATGACATTAAAATAAAAAGTTAAGCAATTATCATTAAAATGTGACTTAAATAACAATACTAAAAAAATATAATAAATTTACAACTTAAATAAATAACAATACCTTAAATTTTTTAAACCATTCTTCTTTATTTGTAACCTCGCCAAAGTTCTTCCAAGAGGATTTATACATCTGCTGGATTATATAATTAATAACCTTGGCAGCCGTCCGACTCGGCGCGAAACTAAACAACAAGATTTTGAATAAACAATATTAATTATAAATTTATACAAAATATTAAAATGAATATGTACTTAAATAAAAGTTTATATAAGAAACTTACTTGCTTCCTTCGGGCCAAATCCAAAACCTCCCGTCAATTACATGAATCTCACTCGGATCATCTGATCTCTCACGACTATCAGCTCCATCTATATCATCAGCTACGACATCTGCATCACCGCCAGCCTGTGTAGGACGTGGGGTGCTGGATCCTGCAGCCTGTGTGGGATGAGGGGTGCGTGACCCTCTGGTCCGTCTAGGACGTGGGGCGCGGGATCCTGCAGCCTGTGCCGGACGTGGACTGCTGGGTCCTCAAACGGATACATCCACCTATATTGAACAGGTCCACCAAGATAAGCTTCATATGCAAGATGCACGGGTAAATGTTCCATGGAGTCAAAGAAACCAGGCGGAAATACTTGTTCCAACTTACAAAGAATGAGTGCAATGTTTTGGTCCAACTTAATGATGTCTTCCACTTTTAAAGCTGACGCACAAATATCTCTAAAAAATTGACTAATTTCAGTTAGTGGGTCAAGAACATGTTTGGGTAGCGATCCAAATGCAATTGGTAGCAACTGTTCCATAAAAATGTGACAATCATGACTTTTCATACCATGTAATTTTCCAGTGTTAGGGTCAGCACACCTTGCTAAATTTGATGAATACCCATCGGGCATTCTCAATTCTTTTAACCATCTACAAACCGCTTTAGCTTCTTGGGAAGTCAGACTGAAACAAGCCTTGGGTTTTAATAATTTTCCATTCGGTTGAGGCTTCAACTCCAACTCTCTTCGATTACACCAAATTCCCATGTCTTGTCTGGCCTTCTCATTATCTTTTGTTTTTCCTGTCACATCCATCACTGTGTTAAATACATTATCAAAAAAATTCTTCTCAATATGCATAACATCAAGATTATGGCGCAACAAATTATCTTTCCAATACGGAAGATCCCAAAATATACTTCTTTTTGTCCAATTGTGGGTGACGCCGTATCCTTCAATTCGGCATGCTTTCCCAGTATCTGTAAATTTTGGTAGTTCACATACTTGGTTCCATATAACCCCTGGTGGCAATCGAGGCGGAGGCAAATCTTTCTCTCGTACATCTTTTTTAAAATTTGTCTTGTTTCTTCTATACGGGTGATTTGCTGGTAGGAATCTGCGGTGACAGTCAAACCATGAGCTTTTCCCACCTTTATCCAACGTAAATGCTTTGGTGTATCCCATGCAATGCGGACAACCCATTTTTCCATGCGTACCCCAACCAGACAACATGCCATATGCTGGAAAGTCATTAACGGTCCACATCAAGGCAGCTCGTAATGTGAAGTTCTGTTTACGGGATATATCATAAGTCCATTCTCCAATCCACATCTTCTTCAAATCATCAATTAAAGGTTGTAAGTACACATCAATTCCGGCTTTTGGACTGTGCGGGCCTGGAATAACACACGTCAAAAACATGTATGGTTTTGTCATGCACATCTCAGGAGGGAGGTTGTAAGGTGTTACAATAACTGGCCAACAAGAGTACGCACTTCCTGACGCTTGCACGTATGGGGCAAATCCATCAGAGCATAATCCAAGCCTGACATTTCTAGGTTCTGCAGCAAAATCTGGATGTGTCCGATCAAAGTGCTTCCATGCCTCACCATCAGATGGATGTCGCATAGTGCCAGAACTTGTTTGGTTTGTATGATGCCATGTCATTTGACTTGCACTGTGCATTGAAGCAAACATTCTTTTTAACCTTGGTATTATAGGAAGATAAAACATGGATTTTACTGCTACACGCTTTTGCTTGCTGTTAACGGCTCTACTGCGAACTTGATATCTTGGACTATTACAAAACTTACACTCCTCTAACGATCCATCTTGAGTACCAAACTCATTGTCATAAAACAACATGCAACCGTTAATGCAACAGTCAATCTTTCTTACTTTTAAACCCAACTTCGACACCCACTTCTTTGCGTCATAATAACTTGTAGGCAAATTGTCTTTCGTAGCGGTGGAGTCCAACATCATTTTTGCAAAATGTTCCAAACATTGATCAGAAACATTCCAATTTGACTTGGCAGCCAATAATCTCACACACATTGATAGCTTCGAGTCTGACGACCCCTCAAACAACGGCGTATTCATCTCGTTCAATAATTGATAAAATCTTTGCGCTTCCTCATTCGGCAACTCTTCCCCGTCAAAATCTTCAGGTTCATCATATGTCACGTTCACACCAAAAGCATCCTCAACCATGTCACCGATCAAATTAAAGTTCTCCTCATACTCCATAACCGGTCGACTACTTGAAGCATGCGTGTTGCTAGTCTCTGGTACATTAACCGGTAGTTCTTCACCATTATACGTCCAAACCCAATAATTTTCAATGAATCCCCTTCTATGCAGATGACGTGTTACTTCCTCTAGGTCACTAATTATTGGTCTACATTCACACTTAAGACAGGGACATCTAACCCCTCCTTCGCTTCGACAACAATCCTGAGCAAACGCCCACTTAATAAACCCATCAACTCCTACTATAAAATTGGGTTTAAGTCCACTTCTTCCTGGATATGTTCTATCGTACATCCAACTGCGATAATACCGATAATATTCCATACTGCACATTTATACAATCATTGTCTTTTTCATTAGAAATATTCTTAAACTATTTAATACTATTCTTAGAAATATAAATTTTGCTTTTTTATATATATACTAACATATAAATAAATATTCAAATGTAAAATATATAATTTTTTATTACATAACAATAATATCAAAAAACAATAATATAACATATTTACTTTTTATTATATATACAACAATAATATTAGAAAACAAATAATGTAAGATACATACTATTTATTATTATATATATAACAATAATATTAAAATAATAATATAATATATATATTCTTTTTTTAATTATGTTTTTTATAAATTGTTATTCTAATATATAATTTTTTTTCCATATCTTTAACATATAAATAAAAAAATAAAACTATTATAATAAATACAATATACTTCTATAAAAAACATGTTATTAAATATGTTATTAAATTTATGTTTTCTAAAATTTTTTAAAAAATATATTAAATATGTTATTAAAAAATATGCAAATTACATATACACATATACTACTAAAAAATATATAAATCACATATGCAAAAAATATGCAAATTACATATACAAATTACATATGCAAAAAATATATTAAATATGTTATTAAATATGTTTTTAAAAATTTTTTTATTATCAGTAATTTTATACTACTAACAGTATATACATATATTCCTAACCACAAAATACATATACAAATCTAATCTATATAATACATATAAAATCTAAAAAAAAATGCATAAATACCTCTATATAATTTCTTCAATAAATTTGCGTCTTCTAGTTCTTGGTGTTCTTCAAATTTCTCTACAAATAATAACGAACAATCGAACAAATACCATGTTAATTAAATACTTTATTCCAGTATAAAAACTAAAGAACAAACGAAATAAACATTTAACATCATATGCATACCTTAGATTTCTTCAACAAATTGGAATGGAAGAAAATTAATTCGCGAAATTGGATTTGAGAGGAACAATTTTGAGTTTGTGAGAGTTGCTGTAATATTTGATAGCAAGCAAGCAAAGGCGAAGAAGAAGAAGCACGCTACTGTAAATCAAAACGTTAACATATGTAACTTCTAGTAGCGACGTGACTGTCACGTCGCAACGTTGCCACGTGATAATCACGTCGCTACAAACTAATCATAAATACTATTCTCTGTCCAACACTGCGCAGCGAAATTATTTTTCCCCCCAAAAATTTAGCGACGTGGCTATCACGTCGCTACAAAATTTCAAACTTCCCTCTTAAAAACGTTCATCAGTTTCCATTAAATGTCATTAAAATATATTAGCGACGTGGTTATCACGTCGCTACTACCCACGTGATAAGCACGTCGCTAATATATGTCGCTGGGGACATATATTTTTGTAGTGTATATATATATATATATATATATATATATATATATATATATATATATATATATATATATATATATATATATATATATATATATATATAAACATCATTTTTTATCATTAATATACAATAATAAAGAAATAAATACAAAATAGTTTTTAAGAATATTTTTATATCCATTTTTTTTTATATATATATATAAAATTATAACTATATTTATAGTATTTTTATATTTTAAAAGTATTGAAATTTTTTCACATCATTAATATACAATTTCAATACTTTTAATACTTTTAAAATTTTCAATACTTTTAAAATATAAAAATACTATAAATATAGTTATAATTTTAAACCTGAAAATTTCTTCATAAGCTTTTCTTAACTTATTTGTACAAGGTTGAAATAATTTATATTATATATTAAAATAATTTAAATTTTTTTATCTTTTAATAATTTATATAAGTTTGTAAAAACACTTAAATTAAGACATTTAATGCAAAAAATTAAATCTCTTAGACTTCAATTTATCACACAAATACGAAAATTGCTATTTTTTAACATACTTTTTTTTTAAATATTCAATTTAGTAATAATATAATCATAATTTTTAGAGTGAAGATTTATTTTAGTCTCTTATTAAAATGACGAGTCTAAATTAATTCTAAGAAAAATAAACGTCTCTATTTAATCCTTTGCAAAATTTAATCGAGTCATATTAATTTCTTTGATATTTTTTTAAATAGGTTCTTTTTTCTACTTTTGAACCGTGACTAGACTACCATATGTAATATTTTTACTTACGTGAATTTATTATTTTTATTTTCAATTAATTTTAAATTCATATAATATTGATTTTCTTTTTTATTTATTTTAACGTTAATTAGTTATCATAAAAAACCGGGGGGAAATTGAATCAAGCAAGGACCCCTTAGTCAATGGGCAACTTGCTCTACCACTAAATTATTGTGTTTTTTATACTTTAATTTATAAATAATACTTGTATCAATATATTTTCTTATTATTTTTTAATTATTAGCAATATTTAATATATTTTGAGGCCATCACCACTTCTAATTCCTTTTATTAGGCCTCCTCCTTATTATTATTTTTTATGATTTTAAAGTCTCCTCCTTCTATTAGGCCACCACCACCTCATCCTACTAGGTCATCACCTCCTTTAATTAGGCTGCCGCCACCACCTTTCATTGAACATCCTTCAATAGTTAGAACTTCATTGATTCGACCACTAACACCTTAATTTCGTTCTCCACGTTTGTCTCAATCATCAAAAATGGTACTGAGTAGTCCAAAATTCATGCTTACTCGTAGATTTACACAATAGCAGTCAACTTGATGTTTCCTTCTGCTTTATTTAGTATGTCTTTTGGATTAGATGTCATTATCAAATGTTTTGTTTTAACGTTGTAAATGTTGGTACAACGTTCTTTGCAATCTTATGACTCTTTGTTTGTTTGGTTTGTTTTATTTTGGTGATGATACTAGATGTTTTAGATTTTGAAGTTTTATTTATTGGTAGAAAGTTTTGGAATTTTATGGTACTATAATATTTTGAATTTGATGATAGATCTTTAAGGTATGTGATAGTAATGTAAAAAATTGTCTCCCTAGTTTAAATGTGATGGTACTATAACGTAGGATTGGACATATGAAGTTAACGTGATCCGATTAAATTTTGTAAGAAATTAAATTTTTTTTTTTAATAATTAAAAAATAATAAGAAAATATATTGATATAACTTTTATTTCTAAATTAAAACATGAAAAATACATTGGTTTAGTGGTAGACCAAGTTGCCTATTGATCAAGAAATCTCAATTTAATCCTATGAGAGAAAAATATTATTAGAGGGACTAATATAATTCGGTTAAATTATGTAAGAGATTAAATAAAACTATTCTTTTTTTAAAGATTAATTTAAACTCTCCAATTTTTGTGAGAGGGTAAAATGAAATTTCACTCTAATTTTTAATATATTCAGCAAAATAATATTGTTTACAATGTATATAAAATTAAAGCATACAGAGACTTGTATGTCTCATCGGTGACGCCGTGTAAAATGTGGGACATGACTATATTTGTAATGGGGTCAAACGTTAAATTAATTGATTAATGATTAAAATAAATTTAGGAATGAGGTCAGCTGCCCCGATTATATATATATATATATATATATATATATATATATATATATATATATATATATATATATATATATATATATATATATATATATATATATATATATATATATATATATATATATATATATATATATATATATATATATTTGAAATTATTGTAATTTTATGTCATAAAGCCTTTATGAAAGTAATAGAAGAGGTTAATGAGTGCTCCAAAAAATATTTTTTAAGGTCTTAAAAAGATATATTTTTTAAAAAATGTGCGTATTTAATACACTAAAGTTAAAATAATCAATTTTTATATAATTGTTTATTCTCTATAATTATGATTGACATTAATTTTGGTAAAATTAATTTGACAGCAACATGGAATAAGATGGTCTAATTTGCAGAGAAACATGTTGAACAAGATGTTCTATCTAGAAGATTCAGCATCGTGTCTGTTACATTTTAACAGTTTGGATTTATTTGGTTACTGAATATTTTGTGAATATTAAGTAATCTTATGTGACGTCCAAGATTGAGGAATCAGAGATTTTGTTCGAGTTTAACATTATTCTAGTTTTCTAAATGTTGAGACATTTTAGGTAACTATTGATTGAAAACCTATTTTATGCAGAAAACTATAGAGACTTTCAGCAGCTGCCTTGTTGCGTTTTTGAAGCCCAAATATAGTCCAGAAGTTATTATAAATAGAAGATCACAAACCTAATAGTGTGTGGAACGTGTATTATTGTTTTAGAATTTGTGTGTTAATTGTGAGTGTGATACAGTGGGAAGAACTGACTATTTTTTGGAATGCTGGTTTGCGTTTTGCGTTTATGTTCGCAAAATGTCGCGGTAAGCAAGAGTCGCCACCGACTTTTATTTTATCCAACAAGGAAAGGAAAAAAGCACAGAAAAATTCCTTTTTCGAGATATTTCTCGGGTTCGGGGGTAGATTATAAAAAGGGAATGTATTAACACCCTTTCTATCCGTGGTTATCCACGGGCTCTTAGGTACTTGCTCAATTGTTTTCAAAATTGCTTTCTTTGTGCTTGTGGGTTTTGAAAAGTTTTTGTTTGAAAACTTCGACTTAACTCTTGTTTCTGTCCTCAAGAGTGTAATGAAGTGTTTTTGAAAACTTTGTTTGAAAAGGAGTGTAAGTGTGAAAAAGGTTTTGTTTTTTGAAAGAGCAAGTATCTAAGAACCATCTACCTACTCGAAAAAGGAATCGTTATATGCTAATTTCCTTTAGACAATACCATCCCACTATGAATGAGTAGGTAGCACTGTCGTTGGAGTTTAAGGGTCAATTCGAATGAGGGACATACGGTCACTAAAGCAATGTTAGGATGCCTTAGCGGTAACCCTAATGTCTTAGATCATTTGTTTGAGGCAACAATATCCGAGGCAACCATTTCGAGGCGACTATGATCTTTTAGACAAGAGGATGACCTCTAAAACGACCTATACTCAATGACCGTGTACGAATGCAACCAAGTGGGGTGTACTCTAGGAGTGCGCATGTGTGAGTGTGTTGTTTTCAATTATTTTTATCTTTGTACATGTTAAGGGTGATCTAAGTTGATTTTAGGTTAAAATATTCAGTATTGTCATGCAATCCTATTACCAAACATCTAACAGTTATAATTTGCAGAAATAAAATACGGAATTTAAATTACAAGGCGTCGGGTATTTACATCGCCAAAGACAAACCCTTTTTAAAAATAAATAAAGCGATAAAAATAAATAAAAGTCCTATTTACTATTACAATCCAGAAGCAAGTACATTATTGGATAAAAGAAAATAAATCGTGCGGGTGTTTCCAGTGATTTCTGGTAAACAACCGCTAGTCTTCCAAACTATCGAATAATCTTTATTAACGCTACTCAATCTCTTTGGTAACTCACAGGATCGACTAGATTGATCCTAGGACTCCTTGGATATCAAGGTTACTCTCACAATCGAACAATTATTCATGGGTGCTATTGTACAAATGTTTGGTTTATTTCGATCCCTCTCTCTAAGAGTTTGAAAATGTGGTCAAAATGTATGTGAAAACTAAGTTATACGAATAATTGCTAATTGTAATGCTGATTGAAAAGACATATAAAACTGTATGGAAAATGAAGTAACTGGTTTCGACCCATAAAACATTTAACACAAAAGGTTTCTGGAATGTGGAAGTTTAAAATGTAAAGAAAGCGTTTAATGCAAGAAATCTAGAAATGACTTTAAGTGAAAGGACATGTTTGAAGAATAATACTTGAAAGTAAAGGTATTGAGAGCGTAAAAGTTCTCTGAAATATAGAGTGCTCGAAATATAAAGAAAGCAGTAAAATGTAAAACTTTGAAGAAAAGACTTTGAAATGAAAAGACAGTAGATAAAGAAACTTGCAAATGTTATTCGACAGAAAGAAAAAGAAGGAAAGTGCTGGAAATAGTAAAAAGGCTTTTATTAAATTAGAAATACATGGTGCTATCATACATACATCTCTCTTGCATTCGTTTCCCTTGCCATGTGGTAGTTTGAATGTTATTGAGTATTTTGTATAACGGATATGACACACTGAAATCCTAACACTAAGACTTCTATTTATACTAATTCGACCCTAACGGTCTCGCTACAAGATCATGCCACGTTTCGAACATGCAAGACAATGCTCCTTTCATCTTTCCACGTGTCCCCAAATGCTCCAACACATAACTTTCAAACTTTGAAAGTCCCGCTTTCATTTAAATTTTAAATGCTTTGGTGTTTCTCTGTTTCGAACGCTCTTCTCAGATCTAGCTTCGCTGCTGTTTCGAGACCCCTTTGGATACGCTCCCATGATCACCGTTCGAAACTTCAAGCTTTGACACACTCATTCGAAACACTGCTTCTGCAATTTCGAAGCGTGGTGTTTTAATTCCATTTCGATCAGAACTTCTAGCTCTTTTTGAATTCTAAATAACATTATCAAAATCTTCAGCCAACAGCGGGAAATTAAATCGAGTGCGAGTTTAGGGTTTTGACCCTTTAAAGAAGACATCTTTTTTGTTGTTTTTTATTTTCAAGAAAGAAATTAAACCTAAATTAATTACTAAATTAAATTAATGAATTAATGAAATGAAAAAATTAATTATGACATATTTTGATTTTTGTTATTTTAAGAAAGAAAATGAAATTAATTAAATTAATGGTTAGTACCTAATTAAATCTAATTAATCATTTATTTACAAAATAGGTTAAAATTATTCTAGAATTAACCTAAATTAATTAATTAGTGTTTATTAAGAAAATGATAAAAAATTAAAATTTGATAAAGAATATTTTTTGGTGATTTTATTTATAAAAAAAAGAAATTTGATTGGTTAGAAATTAAATAAAAATAATAAAACAAATAATAAAACTAAATAAATAAAATAGAAAAGAAAGGGGTTTGGGCCTGATTATATGGTGTTAGTAGCAATTCTGAAGCCCAATTGCAGCTGGCCTTTGTTGACTTTTTGGGATCCAATGTGCACGCTTGGACTTGGACCATGGTGGACATTCACTCCTGGACCACCAGATATGGCCTTTGGCCATCTGGCTAGTGCATGGATGATGGTGCACGGTGTTGTGCAGGCTCAAGCACGCATAGGAGTACCCAAAGAGGAAAAATATAGAGAAAGTGGGGGACCTGGGATTTGAACCCAGGTCCTGAAGGATAACGCGTTGCTCGCTTGCCACTACACCGCTTTGATCTGTTTGTTAATATATTACATAATAATGATAATATAACAAAACAAAATTAATTAGTCAGAAAAGAATAAAATGCGCGCCATTTTTGAATGGCCCAATGAGTGAGTTCCAGCTCTTCGTCCCTGTCCTCCCACTACTGTAATATTACCTGCGGATTTGAATCCGCGGCTAAAAATGTAGCTCATTCCAAAAATCGTTTCCAGGCAATAAGAATGACTTTCAAGGGCATGGTTGTGCTCGTCTCATCCTCCTGAATGTAACCATGCCCATTACATGGACCAATTTTACCTGAAATAAGAATCCCTAAAAACAAAAACACAACCCTAGCTATGGTGTTTCGGGGTTACAATGCCTATGAATCAAATTAATTATTGCCAATGGTTTGCAAATAACACGAGGGTTATGAATATGCAATTATTTCATTCAAATGATGCCAGAATAGACTAAATCGAATCCAAGAACAGAGCTAGGTAGCGTGGGACTTACAACGCGTTTGAGTGTCTGAACAAGCTTGCTTTGGATTGGTTTGACTTGAGTGAATGCCCAGGAAGCGATTGGGACAAGTCTTGGCTTCTGAAAATGCCTCTAGCTATGATTTCGATCTCAAGCTTTTTGATGAATTTTCCAACTTTTGTTCTGCCTCTGCCTGCACTTGCCAACCCTGATCTCGTCTCCTTTGGCTTGCTTATGTATTGTGTAGTGTATTAGGGTAACAAATATGTACTAAATCTTCCCATATCAATGCATTTGAATTTGATTTGATCTCCACTTTAAACCTTTCCAAATTTGATTCCATTCAATCTTTTTGCCCATGATTTGGCTTGATACGAATTCGATGGTGATGCTAGCTGTGAACAAAGCCTAAAACCATCAAAAAATCAAGAGTTATTAATTATTTGGATTTTCTATGATTTTATTTGATTTAAAATGAATAAATTCAATAAAAAATCAAATTAAATAATAAAAATGAAATATGAGCTCATGGCTGAAGCTAGGACACGTGGGAAACTATGCAAGCTCAAATCAAGTGGAAAAGAATGGGCCCATTTGACAAAATTTGAAGTTTTAGGGATAGTTGACTTTTGGCAATTTTGCAAAAAAGTCCAACTTCAACAATGCATAACTTCTTCAATTTTGAACTTTTGGAAGTGTTCTTAGAATTTTTAGAAAGCTTGAGATGTCCTCTAACCAACACTTTGGTATCATCTAATTTTGATATTCCATGCTCAAATTATAAGCTTTGGAAAAAAAGGTGTTTTTGTTGACTTTCAAAAATGACCTATAATGTCCAAATTCATAACTTCTTGTTAGTGCATCTTTTGATCTTGAGGTATGAAGATGAATTGTAGTAAATTGCATCCTATTCAAAATGAACTTTGGATGGGTCATTTCTCAAAAGGTATGAGAAATTTATGCTTGTTCAAAGTTGGGTTGACTTTTCCTACAAAACCCTAATTTAGCAACTTTTAAGTCTTGATGAATTTTGAGCAATCCTTGGTGAATCATGATCAACCCTTGATCAAACGATGAAATATCCTTCAAAATGAGAATGTTGACCAAAAATCTTGAAGTTTGAGTGTTTATAGGTCACAGTTGACTTTTGCCCTAGCACAGTCGATTTTTGGACCATTGAGCAATTGACTGAGCAAACTTCCTCTACAAGGCTTGAAATTTGACATGGATGATCTTGAGAACATATTAGGACATTGGGGAGAACTTGAGGTCATTTGAACTCAAAGATCTTGATGCGACACAAAACCCTAATTTGGGGTTGACTGCCTTAGGAAATAGCTTGTCTGTCCAACTCTTAAGCAACCTTGAGCCACTTGGAGATTTTTCTTGAAATGTCTTAAGAAATATGAGAGGGAAAATTTTTGGGTACAACAGCTGCCCCTGTTCAATCTTCTTAAACTTGAGGATGTAGATTGGCTTTTGTGTCTTTTGTGATTCGAAGGTGGAAGATGATTGAACACTAGAGTGCCCAGAAATTTGCACTCGTATGAAGTGGTATCAGCCTTGTGATGTCGGGGATGGGCTTACAGATGTCATTTGGAGATTGCCAGTGGGAGGATGGGCTTAAAGATTCCATCTGAAGGGGTGTCGATCGCATAAGGGATTCCTTGGCGAGAACTTGCACACCTGTTGATGTGGAAGATTCCGCTTGGGGAGCCTGATCTTTGTTGAGATTTAGGAACTTGCCTGTACTTCAACTGAGAGAACATCTATGCTGAGTTTTAAGAACTTGTCTGTAATTCAACTAGGGGGAAATCTGTCGAGATTTAGAACCTTATCTGTAATTCAACCGAGGATAATTCAGTTGAGATTTAAGAACCAGTCAGTATTTCGACTGAGGAGGGTTGCCGAGATTTAGAACCTTATCTGTAATTCAACCGAGACTAATTCAGTTGAGATTTAAGAACTGGTCAGTACTTCGACTGAGGGAAACATTTTCATCGAGATCCAGGAACTGTTTGTACTTCAACGGAGGATAATTCTTTTGAGATTTAAGAACTCGTCCACACTCCGACGGAGGAAAATTGTCGAGATTTAGAACCTTATTTGTAATTCAACCGAGACTAATTCAATTGAGATTTAAGAACCGGTCAGTATTTCGACTGAGGGAAACATCTTCATTGAGATCTAGGAACTGTTTGTACTTCAACGGAGTATAATTTTGTTGAGATTTAAGAACTTGTCCACACTTCGATGGAGGAACTTTGTCGAGATTTAGAACCTTATCTGTAATTCAACCGAGACTAATTCAGTTGAGATTTAAGAACTGGTCAGTACTTTGACTGAGGGAAACATCTTCATCGAGATCTAGGAACTGTCTGTACTTCAACGAAGTATAATTTTGTTGAGATTTAAGAACTTGTCCACACTTCGACGGAGGAACTTTGTCGAGATTTAGAACCTTATCTGTAATTCAACTGAGACTAATTCAGTTGAGATTTAAGAACCGGTCAGTACTTCGACTGAGGGAAACATCTTCATCGAGATCTAGGACTTGTCTGTAATTCAACCGAGGATAATTCTGTTGAGATTTAAGAACTCGTCCACACTTCGACGGAGGAAAATTTTCGAGATTTAGAACCTTATCTGTAATTCAACCGAGACTAATTCAATTGACATTTAAGAACCGGTCAGTACTTCGACTGAGGGAAACATCTTCATCGAGATCTAGGACTTGTCTGTAATTCAACCGAGGATAATTCTGTTGAGATTTAAGAACTCGTCCACACTTCGACGGAGGAAAATTGTCGAGATTTAGAACCTTATCTGTAATTCAACCGAGACTAATTCAGTTGAGATTTAAGAACCGGTCAGTACTTCGACTGAGGGAAACATCTTCATCGAGATCTAGGAACTGTATGTACTTCAACGGAGTATAATTCTGTTGAGATTTAAGACTCATCCACACTTCAACGGAGGAAAATTGTCGAGATTTAGAACCTTATCTATAATTCAACCGAGGATAATTCAGTTGAGATTTAAGAACCGGTCAGTACTTCGACTGGGTGAAACATCTTCATCGAAATCTAGGAACTGTCTGTAATTTAACGGAGGATAATTCTGTTGAGATTTAAGAACTCGTCCACACTTCGACAGAGGAAAATTGTCGAGATTTAGAACCTTATCTTTAATTTAACTGAGGATAATTCAGTTGAAATTTAAGAACCGGTCAGTACTTCGACTGGGGTAAAAGCTTCATAGCTGAGAACTTAACTGCATCCTTCCTGAAAGGTAAAGGTCAGTCGTATGCGATGCATGATATATATCAAGCAATGATGTTCTCAAAATAAATGAGATTATGTTGTATGATGTGTATATGCATGTGTCATGATGTATGGAAATGTAATGTTTTAGCTGGGGAAAATAAATCCCATATAGCTGTTGGAGAAAAGAGTTGAATTCTTTGTTTCCGTTGGGAATAGCGAATGAAGATGACTGTGAGGATAAACCTGCAGGAGAGGATAACTCCATTGGGGGATAAACTGATGAGGAGATTACTCTGTGGGGAAGAGATGCTCTGCTGAGGATTCCACCGATAAATTCCGCTGGGGATGAATTACCGTTGCTGGTGATACTGAATCCTGTTGGGGATTGACTTCTTTTTTGTGAAAGGAAAGAACTCCGCTGGGGATGATCTTTCAGCTGCGACTTCACTGGGGATAACCCTTTAGACTCTAATGGGGATAATCCTTTGAGTTTTACTGGGGACAATCTTCCAAATTCTACTGGGGATAATTCTCCAAAATCCACTGGGGAAGCTTTTTCAGACTGCACTGGGAAAATTTTCAAACTCTACTGAGGATATTTTGTATTCTGCCGGGGAATATTCTTATACTCCACTGGGGAATATTAAGACCTCTCAGTGCTGATGGTAGATAAACTCTGCTTGGGGAGAATATTATCGATTCATTCACAATTTCAAGTCTCAGCTGGGGAGAGCTATCATTACTGTCTTTTTCTTACTCTGCAGGGAGTGAAAGTGACTTAGCCATATTCTTCAGCTAAATCTACCCATTGTACCTGGTGGATAGAGCAACTGTACAGTTTGGACATTTCTCATTTGCCCCTGTTTCTAATATTACGAGTAATCGTCTTTTGTTTCGCATGTAAATATTCATGAGCAGCAATTAATGTCAAATGTGTATATCAAAAATGAACATTGGACGTTCTTTGCAAAACAAAACAGAAAAAGGAAAAAACAGTTTGAAATTTCTCTGAAAATGAATTGTATTGATTTTGAAATTTGGCCTGTAAATAGGCGTTTTGTACAAGAGGCTGACGTCCTAGTAAGACAACGCCGCCGAATAACAGAATCTACACAATTTGTGAAAAACTGAACAAAACAGCTATGTGAATAATCCCACTGGGTTCCAACTCTTCTATTGCCTTTATGTCCTCGAGTATCTCATCACTTTGCTACTTGGTTGAAGATGAATCAGATTGATTAGTGTCGTCCGAGATTGATAGCCGATACCAAAGTCTGGTTGCAAGGTGATCCAATGAGACATAGTGTTACGCTTTGATCCCTAATTTTTGCCTGGACCGCCCTTTTGTGTTTTCAGTCCACCGGGATACCCTTTTTTGCCCAAGCCGCCTTTTCAGGTTTTCGACTTGCCGGGTGTACAGATTTTTTTTCATTTTCATCCCTTATTTTTGCCCGAACCCTTTTGATTCACCGGGAAGCCCTTATTTTTGCCTAGGCCAGTCGATCTAGCGGGTCTTTGGTTATACGTAGTATCTTTTCAATATGTCTGTGTTGGCGGGGTGAGGAAGGTTGTCACCATCCATGGTGGTTAGAATCATAGCTCCTCCTGAGAAAATGTTCTTAACCACAAATGGCCCTTCGTAAGTAGGGGTCCATTTGCCCCTGGGATCACCTTGAGGTAGTATGATGCGCTTGATCACCAGATCCCCAACTTGATACTCTTGTCGTCTAACTTTCTTGTTAAATGCCTTGATCATTCGCTTTTGGTACGTTTGACCATGACAAATAGCAGTGAGTCTTTTTTCGTCGATTAAGTTCAACTGATCAAGCCGGGTCTGAATCCAGTCATCTTCATTCAAACCTGCATCCTTCATAATCCGAAGAGAGGGTATCTGAACTTCAATGGGCAATACAGCCTCCATACCATATACCAAGGAATAGGGTGTTGCCCCTGTTGACGTCCATGCTGAGGTACGGTATCCATGAAGAGAAAACGGTAACTGATCGGGACTTTATGAGTCTATTGGGATACTAACTGCAAGTATACAGTTTAGTCGTTCTAGTTTTAAATGATTATCGAACCCACAGAGACTGAGGATCAATCGCATACGATCTAATGTTACAATTGTTTAACTAAGCGATGAATATTTGGTTTTAGGGGGGAAAATAGTTTAGTTAAAAACAATAGTAATAGCTATACCGGTATGTGATAGTCGGACTTCGGGAATTCGGTGAATCGCTTGGCATATAAAGTATTTCGGTAAAAACGAATTGTTTAAAAACCTGAGACATACACTCTCCTGTTCATGAAATAAGTCACGCTACTAAACCTAGTGGATGCACTTTAAATTTAATAACACTTTTTGAAAAAAAATTGAGTTTAATTAATTTGTTAAAACACTCTCGTGTATTTAAAAATTAATGTTTCGTTACCACTATCTGGGTCAAACCCCAGCTCTCGCATGCAGGTTCTTGCCTTAATTAATTTCCCACTCTCGTGGCAAAATCGTGTTAATTATCCTCTCACTCTCGTGACAAGGGTAGTTAAATTAAACATAGAAATTGGAAACCAAAAATTATTTATAAATGTTTTTAGCCAAGTTATCACCGAATTCTTTCGGTGCTTAGGAGTCACATACCGGTACAAATGAATTTAGCCGGACATAATATATTTAGTAACTATGCAGCTTAAAATATAATTCATAAAAATAAATGACATAACATAAGAATAAATAAAAATCAATTGCATAAAAAAACCTGTAAATGATGTTGCTGTGGTAATCTTGAGTGCGTACAAATTCCTTGCAATTAATTGAAATCTATGACAGTGTTAATTCTTAGATAAGAACTAACACTTTGGAAACTAATTCTGGAAACTAAAAGTTACAGTAGGTATAAATTGGTTCAAAAGCAAATAAAATAGAATAATGCAGAAAAGCAGAAGTTTGGCTCTGTAGAAAATTCTTCGACCATGATCCATTGAACTGCCTCATATTTATAGAAGAAGATTTTGCAGTTGAGAGAATTTAGGAACAACTTGACTGGATGAAGACTCGGATTGATAGTTGCTGAAGTTGAGGAAATGCAGGAGAAGAAAACTGTCCACTATGTTGCCCACGTCTCCTGTAATGCATAATGTTGCTTTTAAGCGTGTGACGGTCGTCATGAGGGGGGTGACGGTCGTAATGCGCTTAAATAGCGCGTTACGTTCGTCAATGATGTGTGACGAGCGTCCTTCAAGTTGTGAGCGCGTTACGCTCGTCATGGGGTGTGACGGTCGTCACAGCTATAAAATCTACAGACTTTGCAGATTTGGTTCTTTTTCTTCTGATTCTTGGTTAGCTTCCTTCATGTGATCCTTTTTCACTGATTTTATTTGAAACATGTTGTACCTGTGAAAAGACACAAAAACTCGGAACAATCGGGAGTTAAACGACTTAATGTATTATGAAAATCGATAAAAAATGTAGTAATTATATGATACGATTTCTCGTTATCAGTAACATCTCGTGCCAATCTTTGTATGTCACTGTCATCTTCTGCACAATCTTCTTAATGTTCTTATTAGCCGCTTCAACAGCCCCATTCATGTTCGGCCGGTAGGGAGAAGAGTTGTGATGTTGTATCTTGAACTGCTTGCAGAGCTCAGTGATCATCTTATTGTTGAGATTCATAGCATTGTCCGTAATGATTCTCTCTAGTACACCGTATCGATAGATCAGATTGTGCCGAATGAACCTTGCTACGACGTTCTTGGTCACAGTAGCAAAGGAAGCTGCTTCAACCCACTTTGTAAAGTAATCAATTGCTACCAGGATGAAACGATGCCCGTTGGACGCGGTAGGTCTGATCTCGCCGATCATATCAATGCCCCACATTGCAAAAGGCCACGAAACTGTCAAGACGTTCAGAGGAACTAGATGTATGTGCACCTTATCAGCATAGACTTGGCACTTGTGACATGTCCGAGAATGATGATAACAGTCGGCTTCCATAGTGGACCAATAGTATCCTGCCCGAAGGATTTTCTTTGTCATGGTGTGTCCACTGGAATGAGTTCCGAAGGTACTTTCATGTAACTCTGCCATGATCCTTTCTGCCTCGTTCTTATCCACACATCACAGTAAGGTCGAATCATGGTTACGCTTGTAGAGAATACCATTGCTGATGAAGAAATTCGCCGTGACCTCCTCAGAAACTTCTTGTCATTAACAGATGCACCCTCGGGGTATTCCTGAGCCTCAAGATACCTCTTTACCTCATGAAACCAGGGTTTATGTGCTACCTCTTCAGTCTCAATGTCACAGAAATGTGCAGGTTCGTCCAACCTTTCAATGATAATCCGGGGAGCCTCGTTGTCCCAATTGACTTTGAACACAGAAGACATCATAGCCAGCGCATCCGCCAACTGATTCTCCTCTCTAGGGAAGTGTTCAAAGGCTATCTCCTCGAAGTGCGGAAGCAACGTCAACACATACTCCTTGTAAGGAATAAGATTCGGGTGTTTCGTATCCCACTCGCCTTTGATCTGACTGATCACGAGAGTGGAATCCCTGAATACACTGAAGAACTTAATCCTTAGTTCAATTGCTGCTCGAAGACCCATAATGCATGCTTCATACTCCGCCATATTATTGGTGCAGTTGAAACATAGTCGGGCGGTGAACAGAGTATGAGAGCCTTTAGGAGATATGATCACGGCGCCAATGCCATTACCCAAAGCATTTGAAGCTCCATCAAAGTACATAGACCATCGGGATCCTCCTTCAGGTCCTTCATCCGGTCCAGGTTCTTCACAGTCGGTTACCAACATGATATTCTCATCCGGGAATTCAAATTTCATAGACTGGTAATCATCTACTGCCTAATGTGCCAAATGATCTGCCAACACACTTCCCTTGATTGCCTTTTGGGTCGTGTATTGGATGTCATACTCAGTCAAGATCATCTGTGATCCACTGTCACGCACGGATCAAAACGAGTGTTTTTGCAAAACGGTTTCAAAACTGTAGTATTTAACGACAACTGTAACTCGGATATCGTTCTCACAAGGATTCTTGATTTTATTAAACAACATAAATCGAATTGGGGGGGGGGGGGTTGGTTTTAAGGACGATTTATAAAAAAACAGAAAATAAGCGCTTAAAATAAGTGATTATGAAATAAGTCGATCTACTGTTTCGGGTTCCTACTATCATCGATTAATACAATTTAACTACCCTAAGCGGACTCCTATTCAAATTCGATCACAATTTCATCCAACAAGCGAGAATGAAAAAAAATAAGAATTATGTTCCCTTTTCACCGAATTAAGCAAACGGTTAATCAACAAATGGAATAACGAATTAAGCATACGATATAACGCAATTATAATTGGGAAACATAATTCAATCGAACCAACAAGATTACTCTAAGATAATTCAAATTAAGCAAACGAATATAAAAGGAAAAATTGATATGAATATAAATTGAATTGTAAATTATATTAACCTCAAGTTTTGGAAACCAAGTTACAGCAGACCAACTCTAACGGATTAGTTCTCCGTTCCCATTCGTACAAAATTGTTTTCTCCCTTTCTCCTAGTAAAAACGTGATAAAAAAATCCCCTTATGCGGCTTCCCCCCAGGTTAAAGAGGAACAATCCATTCGGTTTACAAACCAACTGGGTTGAAAACATAACCCAAGCCCAAAACAAATGACCCAAAACTTAAATATAAAATGGTACAACTTCAACGAATTTTATGGCCCTGCTACAGTCCGATTCAGCTCTCGTCTTCTGAATGAAAATCGTAGCTCTTTCTCTTAGCTTTCCAACGACTGGTAGCACGCCTTATTCCGACTCCCGTAGCTTAAGTTATGAATTTATTCGTGCAGACTGCTAATGCTGAAAATAAAATACGAAAATCAATTAAAGGTAAAAATAAACTAAATTATAAAAACATTATAAAATAGAAAAATAAACAAAACAAACCATGTAAATGTCTAAGTGCAAACATAAGAAAATATGCATCAATATGCAATGATAAAATTCCCCCACACTTAAACTTTTGCATTCCGAGCAAAATAAAATCAAAAGAAACACAACAGCATCATCAATTACTCATTCTAGGCTACAAACTCTTCTTCGGTTAAGATTGCATCAATAGGTACTAATCTTGCACACTAAGGATATCGTAGGAACACTAATCTTGTCTCTTGAATATGCAAACCAATCCGAATCATATTATTATGCCAAAGCCTAACTTATTCATCCTCCTTTTTGCTCTTTTCATTCAGGCGCAATCACATTAAGCTCGTTATCTCCACACACTCATAGCAAGGCGACCGGTTAGTGACTCTGATCCTTTTTGCACGGGGTTCTGGTACTTACATGGCATAACACTTTGCTTACTCGGTTGTAGTTGTGGGGGATCGGACCGTAATCCTCCCTACCAAGTTCAGCACCAGAAACCACTGAACCAACTAACAACGAGTCTTATTATCAACTATTTTTATAGGTTCTATGACCGTTGGGTTAAGTGACCGGGTGAGGGTCACCAAACTTAGAAGGCGCATTCCTTTTTCTTTCCTTTTTTTTTCAAATAAAACTTGAATCACTCACTTATTTTCATCGGCTTCCCTGTGTAGAGTGCGTGTGAGATGGTGCTGACTGCTGAAATAAACTACTCAAGAACTATTAAAAGATGAGAATTCAAGGCTACGTCATAATAAGAATTCAAATGAACTTCCATATGCATGAGACTTACAGTGTTAAGACGATACCGATCTTGTGAACTTTTCCTAAGTCTCCACAACTAACCTCCGATTAATCTATAACCCAAAACTTTCAAAAAGATGCATTTTTAATAATAACTAAAAAAAACAAAACAACGATTTGGGAATCCTCCACCCTTTACATGATTATATTGTTTGCTTTGATTGCTTTACATTTGGTTCTCTTGTTTGGGCTTGAAATCCTCCACCCAGATTTGGGAAACATTCATAGGTAAATAGCAATACATTGTGGAAACTGTGCGGGGTATACCGACATGGTTGAAGCAATAACTATATTAGTGCGACATATTTGTGAGTACCGGTAGCCTTTGAGTCAATCAAAGAGAATACGGGGCCGCTGAGTGATGTCATGAAGCACTAATGAACTCTTAAAACCTTACTTGACCATCTTGCCCTTTTATTAGGGGTAGTGAGATGACCGGCTTTGGTGCAGTCCGAAGTTGGTAGATACTCGATACTACACTCATTGAGAGTTGTTTTCTTGGAATATTTTGGTCGCTAGTTAAGTGGCTAAACCAAAACAATGAACATAGAAAACAATCCAGTGATATTGAGCTCCTTAGAACCCGGTTACTATTTATAGGACAGGTTTGAACCAACTAAATTCAAGAGGGTATTTACCTATGAAACCTCATGCAAGCCTGAAACTAGGGTTTTGTGTGACTTGCTTGTACATGTGCTTGTGCATACATCATGAACATCATAAAGCATCATATGCATCCTATGATATGGTGGGAGAGAAAACTGACTGTTTTTGGAATGCTGGTTCGCGTTTTGTGTTTGTTTTCGCAAAATTTTGCAGTGAGCAAGAGTCGCCACCGTCTTTTATTTTATCCAACAAGGAAAGGAAAAAAGCACAGAAAAATTCCTTTTTTGAGATGTTTCTCGGGTCCGAGGGGTAGATTATAGAAAGGGAAGGTGTTAGCACCCTTTCTATCTGTGGTTACCCACGTGCTCTTAGGTACTTGCTCAAAGTGTTTTCAAAATTTGCTTTTCTTTGTGTTTGTGGGTTTGAAAGAAGTTTTTGTTTGAAAGGTGTAAGTGCAAAAAGTTTTGTTTTGTTATAGAAAAGAGCAAGTATCTAAGAACCATCTACCTACTCGAAAAAGGAATTAATCTGTACAAATGTCCTTTTAGACAATGCTAGTCCACTATTGATGAGTAGGTAGCATCGTCGTTGGAGTTTTAAGGGTCAATTCGATTGAGGGACGTGTGGTCACTAAAGCAACGTTAGGACGCCTTAGCGGTAACCCTAATGTCTTAGATCATTTTTTCCGAGGCAACCGTTTCGAGGCAACTATGATCTTTGGACAAGAGGGCGGCCTCTAAAACTTCCTATACTCAATGACCACGTTCGAAGGCAACCAAGTGAGGTGTAGCCTAAGAGTGCGCATGTGCGAGTGTGTTGTTTCAGTTATTTATCTTTGTACATGTCATGGGTGAGCTATGTTGATTTTAGGTTAAAGATTTAATCTTGTCATGCATTCCCTATTTATCAAACATCTAACAGTTAATATTGTGCAGAAATTAAATTGCGGAAATTAAATCTAAACTATTACAAGGCGTCGGGTATTTACATCGCCAAAAGCAACCCTTTAATTTAAATTGCGGAAAATAAAAGAAAGCGATAAAATGATTAAAGTCCTATTTAAAGCTATTACATTCCGGAAGCAATTACAATAATAAGACAAAATTGATCGCGTGCGAGAAAATTAAATCGGATGCGGAAATTTTTTTAGGGTTTTGACCCTTTTTTTTAAAAAGAAAGCCTTTTATTGTTTATTTTTGAATTAAAAAAGAAATTAGATCTAAGTTAATTAAATAAATAAATAAATAAATAAATTAAAAGATATTTTTGGATTTTTTATATTTAAGGAAATGAAATAAATTGGTCAAAGTTAATAAAAACCTAATTCTACGTTAATTTTAATTATTTTGCAAAAGATATTAAAATTATACCTAATTAAAGCTAAATCAATTAAATTAATTTATTTACAAAAATAAAAGTGAATTTAATTTTAATAAATAAAAAAATTTATTTTATGGTTTTGATTTTATTAAGAAAAATGTTAATCGGTTAGTTTAAATAATAATAATAATAATAATTAGTAAATAAATAAACAAAATAAATAAAAGAAAAGAATAACCAAGGGGTTTGGGCCAGCTTTGGAGGGTGACATCAGCATTTCTTTGGCCCAACAGGCGCATGCCTGTATTGACTTTGCTGCTCCCATGGGACACATTGACTAGGGTGTAGGATAGACTTCTCATCTAGGCCACCAGATCTGGCCAGGAGGCCATCTGGCGCTGGAGATCTGGAGGTGTATGATAGACCACGCCTTGGATGTTGCATAGGAGTACCTATGGAAAAATAATAACAAGCAATTAGGGGACCTGGGATTCGAACCCAGGTCCCATTGGACTTTGACACGCTTCACTTACCAACTTAACCACTTCATCTTTATTGTTAATGGATAGACAATAATTATTATATAGAAAACAAACCATTATGCCTGAAAATAAAAAAAATAGCGTGAATATATGAATGAGCCAATGAAGACGAGCCACGTCTTCGTCTTCTTCAACAAAACCTGGTTTCCTTACCTGCAGATTTTTATCCGCAGCAAAATCCCTAGGTTCGTCCTAAAATTAATTCTAGGTTGTAGAAATGCAATCCAAAGCCATGGTTCGCTTCGTCTCTCCTTCCTGAGCATCTCTATACCCATTATTTGTCCCAATTTTTCCTGTAACTCAAACGCCTAAAAAACAAGAACCAAAACCCTAGTTTCGAGTACAGGGTTACAGGCTATAAAAACAAAATCAAATAATGCAGAAATGTTCTAAATGGATCGATTAGCATGATTGTGCAAAGATTTTGGCAAAAGGATGCAAGAATAAGAGGTTATGGTTTCATGTACAGGGCGACTTTTCAGAAGACTTACAGTGCGATTCACGAGGTGATTGGCTTGGCTTTTGATTGCAATAACTTCAGTGGGTGTCAGGCAAGAAGTCCACGTTGAGATTTTGTCTTGAATTGGCCTCTAACCAAGATTTTGATTCCACACTTTTCAAGCTTTTTCCAAGTTTTGGTTTCTTTGATTATGCAGCCCCTTGGTCGTGTCCTTTGTGCCTTTGCCTTGTGTGAGTATAATAGAGTGAATTAGGTTTAATTTTGGGCCTTGAATCCTTGTGTATTGATGATTCAAGATTTGATATGAACCACCATTAAAAAGCTTCCAAATTGTCCCAAATCAAATATTTTGTGCATGAGATAACTTGATACGAGTTTGATTGTGTACATCATGATAATTAAGACCTGTAATGATAAAAAAGATACCAAGTTATCAATTTTTAGATTTTATTTAGATTTAAATTGATTTAAAATGAATTAATTCAATAAAAATCAAATAAAATAGAAAAATTAATGAATAGACATAAAACTGAAGATAGGATACGTGTGTGGTGTGACAAGATCAAATCAAGTTGAAAAAAGTGGGGCCATTTGACAAATTTTGAAGTTTTGGGGATAGTTGACTTTTGGCAATTTTGGAAAAATGCCCAATTTCAACAATGCATAATTTCTTAAATTTTGAACTTTTGGAGGTGTTCTTGGACTTTTTAGAAACCATGAGATGTCCTATAACCAACCCTTTTGGTCTCATCTCAATTTGATATTCCATGCTCAAGTTATAAGCTTTGGCAAAAAAAGGTGTTTTTGTTGACTTTCAAAAATGACCTATAATGTCCGAATTTGTAACTTTTTGTGAGTGCATTTCTTGATCTTTGGGTATGAAGATGGATTGTAGGAAATTGAATCCTCTTCAAAATTAGATTTGGATGGGTCATTTCTCATAAAGTATGATAAAGTTATGCTTGGTCAAAGTTGAGTTGACTTTTCCTACAAAACCCTAATTTAGCAACTTTTGAATCTTGATGAATCTTGAGCAATCCTTGATGAATCATGATCAACCCTTGATCAAATGATGAATTATCCTTCAAAATGAGAATTTTGACAAAAAATCTTGAGGTTTGACTATATTTGGGTCACAGTTGACTTTTGCCCTAACACAATCGATTTTTGGGCCTCTTGAGCAATTGACTGAGCAAATTTCCTCTGCAAGGCTTGAAATTTGACATGGATGAACTTGAGAACATATTAGGAAATTTGGGAGAACTTGAGGTCATTTGGATGTAAGGACCTTGATGCAACACAAAACCCTAGTTTTGAGGTTGTCTGCCTTAGGAGATGATTTGACTGTCCAACTCTTGAGCAATCTTGAACCACTTGGAGATTTCTCTTGTAATGTCTTGAGAAATATGGGAGGGAAAATTTTGGGGTAAAACAGTTGCCCCTGTTCAATTTTCTTAAACCTGAGGATATAGATTGGCTTTCGGGCCTTTCGTGATCCGAAGGTGGAAGATAATTGAACACTAGAGTGCCCATAAATTTGCACTCGCATGACGTAGTATCAGCATTGTGATGTCGGGAATGGGCTTACAGATGCTGTTTGGAGATTGTTGATAGGTTGTTTTGTCTTCTTTGACTGGATTGGCGTCAGAAAAATCTTTAGGAATCGATTTAACTGAACCAAAGGGGGTTTTGTCTCCTTTGACTGGTTTAGCATCAGGAAAGTCTTTAGGAATCGACTTTACTGGTTTTGTCTCCATTGACTGCGTTCGCATCAGAAAAATCTTTAGGAATCGATTTAACTGGTTTTGTCTCCATTGATTGCGTTCGTATCAGAAAAATCTTTAGGAATCAATTTAACCGGTTTTATCTCCATTGACTGGCTTTGCCTCAGAAAAATCTTTAGGAATCGATTTAACTGGTTTTGTCTCTATTGACTGGATTTGCCTCAGAAAAATCTTTAGGAATCGATTTAACTGGTTTTGTCTCCATTGACTGGCTTTGCCTCAGAAAAATCTTTAGGAATCGATTTAACTGATTTTGTCTCCATTGACGGGTTGGCCTCATAAAAATCTTTAGGAATCGATTTAACTGACTTTGTCTCCATTGACGGGTGTGATCGGTGGAAATAGAACTGACTGTTTTGGAATGCTGGTTTGCGAAATGTCGCGGTAAGCAAGAGTCGCCACCATCTTTTATGTTCTCCAACATGGAAATGACAAAAGCACAACAAAATTCCTTTTCGAGAATGTTTCTCGGTTCGGGAGGTAGATTTATAGAAAGGGAAGGTGTTAGCACCCTTTCTATCCATGGTTATCCATGGGCTCTTAGGTACTTGATGTAAGTCTCAGAGTGCCTAAGAGGGGGGGGGGGGGGGGGGTGAATTAGGTCTTATAAAAATTTATTCGGTTTTATGAGAATGCTTGGTAGTAATTTTTGGTTAAGTGTTTGAAGGTTTTGATTATATCTTTATCTTTTCTCGATTATGGTGATGAAAGCGATAAATGCAGAAAAGTAAAGAACACGGTGATATATCCTGGTTCCCCTCACAATCCGAGAGTACTCCAGTCCCCTTTCCAACATGAAAGAGATTTCACTATAGTTAGAATGATTGTACAACCTATGCTTACTATCTAACCTATAGGGTGATCAAAGGTTCTTAACACCTTTAAGACCAAACAAACACTAATGTGAATGAAGAACAATCCTCTTCAAATCACAACACTTACTTCCAACAATCCTGGATAGTAAGGGAAAATCTTTAAGTAATACAATGATTAATTTTGAAGTATATGGAGAGCTTTATCAATCTTCAATTGATCTTCTTCTTCAAGATAAAAACAATTCTCAACAATGTATATAAATGTTCACAATGTATGTATGAAACTTGAAATGATAATGAAAGTGTATATGGTAAGTTTCACAAAATTATGAACACATGAAAGTTTAAATTCAAATGTGAGTAAAAGAGAAAATTGTTAATGAAGAAGTATATTTGTTAATTTGAAAATTGAAGTATTGAACATTGTTTGAAAATAAGAAAATCTGCATTTCATAAAGTTGTAAGAACCTCTTCATTCATGCCAATTCATATGAAAAGTTGCAATGCATTCATGAAAAGATACCACTTGAAAAATGTTCAAAAAACAAAGTAAAAGCTGCATTGGTTCGCTAGGAACCGGTTCCGACACTGACAGAACCCGGTTCTTAGTGAACGTTATAAGTTGGAATTCAAATTTATCACGCAGGAACCGGTTCCCCTATTGGTACAACCCAGTTCATGGTACAAAAACCAGGGACATGTTTTTTGAGAAAAGCTGGAACCTGGTTCCCTGTTAGGGAGGAACCGGTTCCTAAAGGTTTATTTTCAAAAATACATTTTGAAAGATATTTCAAACAAAGTTTTTCTTGATGTTAAAGTTATGGAATATGTATATGTTGATGAATGCATATTGTGAACATCTATATTCAAGGTTTTAAGAATTATTTATACCATATTGACATTTGATGATTTCTTTAATAATTCTTCAATAATCTTCAAGACTTTAATTTGATGTTGATAAGCTTTTTGCACATCCTTTGAAACTTGATGTCCATGTTGTCTTCATCAAAACACATGCTTTAAATATGACTTGAGAAGCTTGCAATTACATTCTCCCCCTTTTTGATGATGACAACCAAGTCTTGAAAATGATTTCTTGAAATGTTCATGTTGTTTTGTGTAGCGAACATGTTGAGCAAATGCAAGGCTCCCCCTAAATTGTATGCTCCCCCTAAGTCCATGACTCTTTGAATTTTGGAGAGAGTTTGACATTTATTTGGGCCTGCAATTTCTTTGAAACAAAACAACATACATGCATACTCTTCTCCCCCTGTTAACATCAAAAAGGATGGGGAAAAAGAGTGAAATAAATACATTTAAAAATTAAGACAAGTATCTTAAGAGAAACATTAGATATCACCTTCATCCAAAATACCAAGTTCCCAAACTTGATTTCTCTCGAATTGATTTAATTCTTCTTGCATAGCAATAATCCATTGATCATCTCCTAAGGTTTCATCAACTTTAGTAGGTTCAATTTGAGAAACAAATGCCATGTTTAAGCAAGCATCTTTTAGATTCAATCTTGTTGATACTCCTTGGCTAATGTCACCAATAATTTTGTCAATAGGATGGTCTCTATGAGTTCTCCATTCTTTTGGTAGATCATTGGTGTTTGAATCTTGTTGAACAATGTTTTCTTGATTTTCCGGTGATTTCTTAATTTGATCAATTGAAAGATCTTCCGGGGGTAAATCTATAGGATCATCATCATCACAAACAACTTCGTCGGATTTCTCGTCAAACTTACCGAGATTATCCTTGTCATTGTTAAGAACAAAGCACTTGCATCCAAAAATGTGAAAGTGAGCAATATTTGGCTTTCTTCCTTTGAAGAGTTCATATGGAGTCTTCTTTATTATAGGTCTAATGATAACTCGATTTCCAACATAACATACCGTACTAACCGCATCCGCCCAAAAATATTTAGGAAGATTTGCATCACTAAGCATTGTTCTTGCAAGTTCCACTAGAAACCTATTCTTTCTTTAAACTACTTCATTTTGTTGTGGAGTTCTAGGTGCTGAAAAATTATGAGAGATACCATGTTCTTCACAAAATTCTTCAAATTGAGCATTTTGGAATTCTCCACCATGATCACTTCTTATGGATACAATCTTTAGTGATTTTTCATTTTGGATTTGCTTAGCATACTTCTTAAAGGCTTTGAAAGCATCACTTTTCTGCACAAGAAACAAAGTCCAAGAATATCTAGAAAAATCATCAATAATGACTAAAGCGTATACATTACCTCCGAAGCTTTTTGTTCTTGATGTACCAAAGAGATCCATTAACAATTGTAGTGGTCTTGTAGTAGACACCACATTCTTAGATTTGAAAGTTGTTTTGATCTGTTTGCCCTTTTGGCATGCATTACATAATTTGTCCTTGATGAACTTCATCTTTGGTAGACCAATAACTAAGTCATGCTTAACCAATTTGTTCAAGTGCTCCATGTGAATGTGAGCGATCCTCTTGTGCCATAACCAAGCGACATTGTTGTTTACCATAAGACATTGTACCTTCAGAGACAAATCATCTAAAGTAATCATAAAAATATTGTTAGTTCTTATACCTTTGAGTTTTACCTCATTGGTTGCCTCATCCATAATGAGACATTCATCTTTGTTGAATTTGATCTTGAACCCTCTATCGCAAAGTTGACTTATGCTAAGAAGATTGTGCTTTAATCCTTCAACATAGAGAACATCCTCAATTTGAATGGATGGAAGTGTGCCAACTATTCCAACGCCAAGAATCTTTCCTTTGGTGTTGTCTCCATAGGTGACATACCCTTTGGCTTTATGTACTAGATATGAAAATTGGTGTACATCTCCTGTCATATGCTTTGAACATCCACTATCAAGATACCAAACATTTGATGTGGATTTCAAGCATACCTACACAAACAAATTATTCTTTGTTAGGTACCCAAGTTGCCTTGGGTCCTTCATAGTTAGTTCCCTTTTTCACCCACGCATAATGCCCACTTGCTATACTAAAGTTTCTAACATAGCAAGCATTAGGTGTATGGCCTTTAATACCACAATAAAAACAAGTAGGTTCAAAGTTACTTCTATATCTAGAAGGATAAGATTTCTTCTTAGGAAATGTTTTCTTTTTCGATACATTAGCCTTTTTCTTTTGATGATTATGAACAACTTGCTTCTTTTCTACTTTCTTGGGATTGGAACTATTACTAGCCTTTACAAAAACAATGGGATTGTTACTTGGTTTCTTAGAATTCACATAACCAAGACCCCTTTTATCATTTGGATAACATTGTTGGCTTAGTAATCCTTCCAATCCTATTTGTCCTTTTTCATATCGTTCAATGACTCTTTTTAATTGAACAATTTGAAAGACATTTGATTCACACTTGGAGCATGCAAAGTTTTCTTTTTCTTTAATAAAATTCTGTTTTTGAAGATCAAAATCTTTAGTCATGGTGTCATTTTTTTCTAAACAACTTAGAAGTTCCTTTTCTTGATTTGACACCTTTTTGTATAAACTTTTGCATTCTTTCAAGAGTTCATCAATAGCATCTTAAACATCATCATCAAAAAGATTAAATTCATTACTAACCTCTTCTTCATTGTCGGAGTGATGTGAAGCCATTAATGCTAGATTTGCACATTCCTCGCTTTCCGAATCGGATGAAGAACTTATCTCATTATCTTCCCATGCAACATAAGCCTTTTTGTTCTTGAACTCCTTTTTGCCTTTGAATCCATTTTTCTTGGAGAGTTTTGGACAATCCGGCTTTATGTGACCTTGCTTTCCACATTCATAACATGTGACATCTTGTGTTGATGTGGAGGCTTCTTTATCTTTATGATTATAAAATTTCTTCCTCTTGACAAAGTTAGCATTATGAAGATTATTTTTATGACCAAAATATTTTCCTAACCTTTTTACAAGAAGCAAGAAGTTTTCATCTTCCTCTGATGCATCTTTATCTTGACTTTCCTTTGAATCAACTTTCAAGGCAATGCCTTTGGATTTCTTCTCTAAATTTTCATGTTTTTCAAGTCTACCGAGTTTTGTTTCATATTCTTGAAGTTTGCCAAATAATGTAGCGGAAGTCATTGCGGAGAGACTCTTCTTTTCCGAGATTGCCGTTACCTTTGGTTGCCATTCCCTAGTCAATGATCTAAGGATTTTCAAGTTGAGTTCATCATTTGTCAAGGTTTTACCAAGAGCATTTAAGTGATTTGTCAAATGCGCAAATCTCTTTTGTAAGTCAAGAATGGATTCTCCGGGTTGTATTCGAAATAGTTCATATTCTTGACTCAAGGTATTTAGCCTTGATCTTTTTACTTCAGTCGTTCCTTCATGAGTTTGAACCAGGGTATCCCATATTTCTTTTGTTGTCTTGCAGTTCGAGACACAGAAAAATTCGTCCATACTGAGTGCACCTTGAAGAAGGTTTATTGCCTTTTTGTCATAGAGAACTTTCTTTTTATCATCGTCGTCCCATGCAGTTTTGGGCTTTGCAGAACCAATGCCATTGATTACTGATATCGGGATAAATGGACCATTTTCAACAGCATCCCATACTTCCTCTCCTTGTGCTTCTAAATGCGCCTTCATGCGTATTTTCCAGAAGTCAAAATATTCACCACAGAATAGAGGAGGCTTGTTGTTACTACCACCATCTCTGAAGACTGGTTGATGATTTGCGGAAGCCATTCTGGATCTTTAGGAACAAGTTACCTATAACTTGATCTGATGCCAATTGTAAGTCTCAGAGTGCCTAAGAGGGGGGGGGGGGGGGGTGAATTAGGTCTTATAAAAATTTATTCGGTTTTATGAGAATGCTTGGTAGTAATTTTTGGTTAAGTGTTTGAAGGTTTTGATTATATCTTTATCTTTTCTCGATTATGGTGATGAAAGCGATAAATGCGGAAAAGTAAAGAACACGATGATATATCCTGGTTCCCCTCACAATCCGAGAGTACTCCAGTCCCCTTTCCAACACGAAAGAGATTTCACTATAGTTAGAATGATTGTACAGCCTATGCTTACTATCTAACCTATAGGGTGATCAAAGGTTCTTAACACCTTTAAGACCAAACAAACACTAATGTGAATGAAGAACAATCCTCTTCAAATCACAACACTTACTTCCAACAATCCTGGATAGTAAGGGAAAATCTTTAAGTAATACAATGATTAATTTTGAAGTATATGGAGAGCTTTATCAATCTTCAATTGATCTTCTTCTTCAAGATAAAAACAATTCTCAACAATGTATATAAATGTTCACAATGTATGTATGAAACTTGAAATGATAATGAAAGTGTATATGGTAAGTTTCACAAAATTATGAACACATGAAAGTTTAAATTCAAATGTGAGTAAAAGATAAAATTGTTAATGAAGAAGTATATTTGTTAATTTGAAAATTGAAGTATTGAACATTGTTTGAAAATAAGAAAATCTGCATTTTATAAAGTTGTAAGAACCTCTTCATTCATGCCAATTCATATGAAAAGTTGCAATGCATTCATGAAAAGATACCACTTGAAAAATGTTCAAAAAACAAAGTAAAAGCTACATTGGTTCGCTAGGAACCGGTTCCAACACTGACAGAACCCGGTTCTTAGTGAACGTTATAAGTTGGAATTCAAATTTATCACGCAGGAACCGGTTCCCCTATTGGTACAACCCGGTTCCTGGTACAAAAACCAGGGACATGTTTTTTGAGAAAAGCTGGAACCCGGTTCCCTGTTAGGGAGGAACCGGTTCCTAAAGGTTTATTTTCAAAAATACATTTTGAAAGATATTTCAAACAAAGTTTTTCTTGATGTTAAAGTTATGGAATATGTATATGTTGATGAATGCATATTGTGAACATCTATATTCAAGGTTTTAAGAATTATTTATACCATATTGACATTTGATGATTTCTTTAATACTTCTTCAATAATCTTCAAGACTTTAATTTGATGTTGATAAGCTTTTTGCACATCCTTTGAAACTTGATGTCCATGTTGTCTTCATCAAAACACATGCTTTAAATATGACTTGAGAAGCTTGCAATTACACTTGCTCTTATGTTTTCAAAAATGTTGTTTCAAATGTGTGTGGGTTTTGAAAAAGTTTCGTCTGAAAAATTTCTAAGTAACTCTTGTATCTATCCTCAAGAGTGTATGAAAAATTTGTTTTGAAAACTTTTTGAAAGTGTCAGTGTGAAAAGTATTTTTGTTTGTTTGAAAGAGAGCAAGTACCCATGAGATCTACCTACCCTAAGGAATTAGGCTGTGTAAGAGTCCTTAAGATAGTGCTATCCCACCATTGAGAGGTAGGTAGCACCACCGTTGGAGTTATTTGGGTCAATTCGATTGTAGGGACAGTGTGGTCACCGAAGCAATAGTAGGACACCTTAGAAGTAACCCTAATGTCCTAGATCCTTTTTATCCGAGGCAACCGTTTTGAGGAAACTAGATCTTAGACAGGAGGGCGACCTCTAAAACACCCTATACTTGACGACCACGTTCGAGGCAACCAGTGAGGCGTACCCTAGGAGTGGCATGTGCTTGTGTGTTGTTTTTCAGTTAATATTTATCTTTGAGCATGCAATTTGTGAGCTACGAGTTGTTTTTAATTGTCATACAGTCTTGCAGGCATAATTAACAGTTAGGAGTGCGGAAAATTAAAGTGCGGAAATATGAATCTACGCTATTACAAGGCGCGGGTCTATACATCGCCAAAAACAAAAACCCGTTTTGAAATAAATGCGGAAAGTAAAGAAAGCGGTAAACCTAATTACTATTACATTCCGGAAACAGTTACATAAATAATCGAAATAAGAACAAGGCGCGAAAAGAAATTTAATCGGGACGTTCTAGGGTTTTTGACCCTTTTGAGAAAATAATTAAGCTTTGGTTCTTTTTTTGCAATTAATTAAAATTAACCCTAATTCACTAATTAATTATTTAATGAAAAGAATGTTTTTTTGTGTTTTTTAATGAAAATAATAAGAGGAATTAAAAGTTAGTAAACAAAACCCTAATTCTAAACTAATTTTATTTATTGTAAAAATAGTCAAAATTACCTAATTAAAACTAAGTTAATTAATTTATATTTTTTATTTACAAAAATAATAATTAAGAAATAAGAATAATGATAATTAATAAAATATAATTGAAAATTGTCAAACCCTAATTCTACATAATTTTTATTTATTGAGAAAAAGGTCAAAATTAAATCTAAATTAAACTAAGTTGATTAATTAGAATTTATTTACAAAATAAATTAATAGATAAAAATAGTAATAATTAATAAAAATATTCACATGTTTTATTCTCTAAATTTATTAAAAATATTAATTTGTTAGTTAATTAAATAATATTAATAATTAGTTAAAAGAATTAAAAGGAAAAAATAATGAGAATAGTAAAAACCAGGGGGATTTGATGACCTAAAGAGAGGTTTAGTGAAGCAATTATGGCCCATTTGTTGGCCAGCCCCATTGACTTTTTGGATCAGCTGAGCGCGTGGTTGACTGGGAGCATGGTGTGGAGCCATCCTTGGCCTTTGGATTGAGCTTCAGGGCCACTTGGCAGGCTGGTTTGTGAGGCATATGGTGGAACACATGGAAAGCGTTGCATGGGAATTTGTTAGAAAAAATAATATTGAGATTTGGGTGGACCTGGGAATCGAACCCATGTCCCAGTAGTTACCAGACACATCATCAACCACCACACCACGCTGCATGCTTTGTTATTATAATAGATAATGAAAATAATATATAAAGAAAATTAATTACGCTGGAAACCAAAAAAAAGCGCGCATTATATTCAAACTAGCCAACCATGTTGAGACACGTCCTTCATCTTCTACCTTTTCCTGTAAAACAAAGAACAAGATAGCGGGGGTTTTTAACCCCCACAAAGCAAAACTGCCAATAATAACGATTAGGCATACAGTGCATATAAAAAGGGCGCGATGGTATCAATGCGTTCGTCTTATCCTGACGAATTTAACCATATGTGTCTTGAGGTCTAATTTTACTTATGCTGTAAACCCCCAAATTAAAAGCTTCGAAACCCTAGCGTTCTCCAATGGCAGTTTTCGTTTTAGGGCACCATAATCAAATTAAACTATATCAAAAGCTTCAGAATGATGTTAGCAATGCAAAGCAATAGTCAAAACATGTTAATGATGCATAAAACTTGATTTTCGATTATGGAAAAGAATGGTAAACCGTGTGACTGTTTGAGGTGATTCCTGGAGCTTTAGAGCTTGTTCTTGATTGCAAATCGTCCCTGAATGTCCCAGCAAGGTATTTGAAACAAGAAAAGGGTTTGAATTGTGCTGGAAGGTTGATTTCAGTTTTCAACTTTTTCTTGGTTTTTTGGAATTTGGTTATGGTGTTTGATAGCAGCTTGCACGTGAATGATTTTAGGTTAAGCTTCAGTACATATAGCACAATGGAATTAGGGTAAATCTTGCACAAGAAATCCTTTGAATTCATGTTTTGCATCCTTGATTTCCAATCAAATCTTTTCCAATTTTTTGATTGATAAAACTTGCTAAAATTGGATGATTTTGTCTCCTTGATTGATACATGAAATCTTCAGCATGTGTTGACCTTATTTGCATCACAAAAAGATTTGAAAAACATATCTTTTGAATTTTCCTACAATTAAAATCAATTAAATGAATTAATATTAATAAAAATTCAATTAATTAATTAAAAATAAGAAAATAAATCAATTTAAGCTTAATGGGTCGTGCATAGGCCTTGGGCAATGATTCAAGAAGGAATTTGGGGCTCATTAGCAAAAATGAAGTGTTTTAGGCCAAGTTGACTTTTGCAAATTCCCAAAAATTTCCCAACTTCTCCAATGCATAGCTTGCTCAATTTTGATCCTATGAACATGTTATTGGACATTTTGGAAAGGTCTTGAAGTCCTCTAACCAATGCCTTTGGTCCCATCGCATTTTGATTTACCAATCTCAAGTTATGGTTTTTGACTTAAAGTGCCTTTTTGTTGACTTTTGAAATTGACCTATAATGTAGTAATTGATAACTTTTTGTGAGAGCATTTCTTGGACTTGGAATGTGAAGATAAGTTGTAGGAAATGTCATCCCCTTCAAAATGAGCATTGGATGGGATTTTTCTGATGAACCATGAAAAAGTTATGCCTTGGTCAAGTTACAGTTGAATTTTCAGCTGTCCCAAAATAGAAACTTTTGGCATCTTGAGGATTTTTGAGCCATGCTTGTGGAATCATGATCAATACTTGATCAAATGATGATTGTGACTTCAAAATAAGATGTTGACCAAATTTTTTGACTTTTGACTGTAAAATGACCATTTTACCCCTACAGTTGATTGTGAAGCAAATGGGACTTTTGATTGTGCAACTTGATGCTGTGAGACTTGAGACTTGTCATGTAGATACTTGGAAATGTATGGAGGCATATGGGACTTGATTGAGCCCTTGAAAACCTTAACCTCCTTGCAAGAACCAAAACCCTAGTTTTGAATGGCTTAGGAGGATGTTTGACTGTGCAACCCTTGAGCTATTTTGAACCATTTGAAGGTTGATCTTGACAAATCTTGAAGAGATATGGGAGGGAAAATTTTGGGGTACAACAGTTGCCCCTGTTCAATCTTCTTAGACTTGAGGATGTAGATTGTCTTGCGAGCCTTTCGTGATCCGAAGGTGGAAGATGATTGAACACTAGAGTGCCCAGAAATTTGCACTCGTATAGTAGAGTATCAGCAGTGTGATGTCGGGAATGGGCTTATAGATGCCATTTGGAAAGGTGGTGGATAGGAGGATGGGCTTATAGATGCCATCTAGAGTTGTGACATAACCTTGTCGGGAATGGGCTTATAGATTCCATTTGTGTCGATCGCGTAAGAGATTCCTTAGCGAGAACTTGCGTACCTGAGAAAGAAAGATAATTACCTGGCCTGTTACAGGGGTTGATCTTCAAACTCTTCATGTAGATATGCCCTGGATAGATACAGGTGCCGAATCTATAATCAATCGCTCATAAATATGCCCTGGCTAGATACAGGAATCGAATCCGGAACTTCAAAAGGTTGCTTACAGACGTGCCCTGGCTGGATACAGGTATCGAATCTACAATCAGTTACTCACAGACATGCTCTGGCTAGATACAGGAATCGAATCTGGAATTCTTCGTCTACAGATATGCCCTGGCTGGATACAGGAATCGAATCTCTAAACTCTTCATGCAGACGTGCCCTGGCTGGATACAGGTATCGAATCTACAATCAGTTACTCACAGATATGCCCTGGCTAGATACAGGAATTGAATCTGGAATTAGTCGTCTACAGATATGCCCTGGCTGGATAGAGGAATCGAATCTCTAAACTCTTCATGCAGTCGTGCCCTGGCTGGATACAGGTATCGAATCTACAATCAGTTACTCACAGATATGCCCTGGCTAGATATAGGAATCGAATCTGGAATTCTTCATCTACAGATATGCCCTGGCTGGATACAGGAATCGAATCTCTAAACTCTTCATGCAGACGTGCCCTGGCTGGATACAGGTATCGAATCTACAATCAGTTACTCACAGATATGCCCTGGCTAGATATAGAAATTGAATCTGGAATTAGTCGTCTACAGATATGCCCTGGCTGGATAAAGGAATCGAATCTCTAAACTCTTCATGCAGACGTGCCCTGGCTGGATACAGGTATCGAATCTACAATCAGTTACTCACAGATATGCCCTGGCTAGATACAGGAATCGAATCTGGAATTCTTCGTCTACAAATATGCCCTGGATGGATACAAGAATCGAATCTCTAAACTCTTCATGCAGACGTGCCCTGGCTGGATACAGGTACCGAATCTACAATCAGTTACTCACAGATATGCCCTGGCTAGATACAAGAATCGAATCTGGAATTCTTCGTCTACAGATATGCCCTGGATGGATACAGGAATCGAATCTCTAAACTCTTCATGCAGACGTGCCCTGGCTGGATACAGGTATCGAGTATACAATCAGTTACTCACAGATATTCCCTAGCTAGATACAGGAATCGAATCTGGAATTAGTCGTCTATAGATATGCCCTGGCTGGATACATGAATCAAATCTCTAAACTCTTCATGCAGACGTGCCCTGGCTGGATACAGGTATCGAATCTACAATCAGTTACTCACAGATATGCCCTGGCTAGATACAGGAATCGAATCTGGAATTGGACAGTTGATAGTAATCATCTTTGGATTGACCTTTTCCTGAAAAGGCAAAACGTTAGTCGTATGCAATGCCATGATGTATGAAATGCATGATGTCATGATGTTCTCAAGAATAAACGAGATTGTGTTGTATGCACTTTATCATGTATATAAGAAGGATGTATGAAATGTGATAGGTTTATGAATGTGTTTTCGTCTAGGAAAATAAAATCCTGGACGAATGTCGGGAAGATAACTCCTGGGCTGATGTTGAAGATTAGAGTTCTTCGTTTCCGCTGGGGATGATAATTGTAGGAATAAACCGGTAGGAGAAGATGACTCCGCTGGGGAATAAACTTGGTGAAGAGATTACTCTGCAGGGAATTACTCTGTGGGGAGAGATACTTCGCTGAGGTTTTAATGAGAACTCCGCTGGGGATACCCTTGACATGTTTTGTTGGGGAATTTGATGAACTCCGCTGGGGGATACCATTGATAAGTTACGTTGGGGAATTTGATGAATGAACTCTGCTGGGGGATAGGAAGAATTTCGCCGAGGACGATCTTTCCGTGGTAATTAGCTGAGGATAACCCAGTTATAAGCTCTGGTGAGGAATAACTTTTGAATATGGTCGGGGAGAGATGCATGTACTCTGCAAGGGACCAGCTTCCAGACTCTACTGGGGATAAGCTTCCAGAATCTACTGGGGATAATGATTCAACTCTCCTGGGGAAACTTTTGGACTATACTGGGAGTGGCTCCGCTGGATGTCTGTATTCTGCCGGGGAACAATCTTATATTAAGACTGCCGGGGATGCTTGTTTAAGAACATCTGCATACTCCGCTGGGGAATGTTGAGATTTACTGGGGGTACCCAACTTCCTTAAGGCTGACAGTAGACTAACTCTGCTTGAGGAGAGTGTTGCTGACTTGCTGGAGATACTGTGCCTTTTCAGGGATGATTGGGAGACCAATTATGCTCGGGGGAGAGTATTGCTGAGCCTTGTCTTACTCTGCAGGGAGTGGAGGTATCTGGGTTACATTCTTCAGCCGAACTTACCTTGGTACCTTGGTGGACAAAGCAACTAGATCGCTTAGACCCCTCATTATTGCCCCTGTTTCTGATGTCACCTGTAATTAATCCTTTGTTTCGCATGCAAATATTTATGAGTTAGCAATTAATGTCAAATGCATATATCAAAAACGAACATTGGACGTTCTTCGCAAGACAAAACAGAAAAAGGAAAAACAATTGGCAATTTGTCTGAAAAAGTGAATTTGTATTGATTTTTGAATTTGCCTGAAAATAGGCGTTTTTGTACAAGAGGCTGACGTCCCAGTAAGAGAACACCGCCGAACAACAGAGTTTATACAAAAAGGAAAACAAAAACAGCTACGTGAAAAGTCCCACTGGGTTCCAACTCTGCTATCGCCTTTATGTCTTCAAGCGTCTCATCACTTTGCTGCTCAGTTGAAGATGAAGTTGACTGATCGATGCCGTCTGAACCTGATAGTTGATACCGAATTCTGGATGCAAGGTGATCCAATGAGACATAGTATTACGCTTTATCCCTAATTTTTTCCTGGACCGCCCTTTCGGGTTTTCAGTCCACCGGGATACCCATTTTTGCCCAAGCCGCCTTTTCAGGTTTTCGACTTGCCGGGTGTACAGATTTTTTTTCTCTTTCTTTTCATCCCTTATTTTTGCCCGAACCCTTTTGGTTCGCCGGGAAGCCCTTATTTTTGCCTAGGTGTGTCAACCTAGCGGGTCTTTAATTCATGTGTAGTATCTTTTTACTATGTCTGCATTGGCAGGGTGAGGAAGGTCGTCACCATCCATGGTGGTTAGAATCATGGCTTCTCCTGAGAAGATATGTTTAACCACAAATGGCCCTTCGTACGTAGGGGTCTATTTGCCCCTGGGATCACTTTGAGGAAGAATGATGCGCTTGATTACCAAGTCTTCGACTTGATACTCTTGTGGTCTGACTTTCTTGTTAAATGCCCTGATCATCTGTTTTTGGTACGTTTGACCATGACAAATAGCAGTGAGTCTCTTTTCATCAATTAGATTTAATTGATCAAGTCGAGTCTGGATCCAGTCATTTTCGCTCAAACCTGCATCCTTCATTATCCGGAGAGAGGGTATCTGAACTTCAATAGGCAAGACTGCCTCCATACCATAGACCAAGGAAAAGGGAGTTGCCCCTGTTGACGTCCGTGCTGAGGTACGGTACCCATGAAGAGCGAACGGTAACATCTCGTGCCAATCTTTATAGGTCACTGTCATCTTCTGCACAATCTTCTTGATATTCTTATTTGCCGCTTCGACATCCCCATTCATCTTCGGCCGGTAGGGAGAAGAGTTATGGTGCTGTATCTTGAATTGCTCGCAGAGCTCAGTGATCATCTTGTTATTAAGATTGGTACCATTGTCCGTAATGATCCTCTCAGGTACACCGTATCGATAGATCAGGTTATGCCGAATGAATCGTGCCACGACGTTCTTGTTTTATCGTAGCGTAGGAAGCTGCCTCAACCCACTTCGTGAAGTAATCGATTGCTACCAGGATGAAGCGATGCCCGTTGGATGCCGTAGGTCTGATCTCGCCGATCATATCAATGCCCCACATTGCAAAAGGCCAAGGCGCTGTCAAGACGTTCAAAGGAACTGGAGGAATGTGCACCTTATCAGCATATATCTGGCATTTGTGACATGTCCGAGAATGTTGGTAACAGTCGGCTTCCATTGTGGACCAGAAATATCCTGCCCGAAGGATTTTCTTTGCCATAGTATGTCCACTGGAATGTGTTCCGAAGGTACCTTCATGTAGCTCTTCCATGATCCTTTCTGCTCCAGTCTTATCCACACAACGCAGTAAGGTTGAATCATGGTTTCGTTTGTACAGAATGTCGTTGCTGAGGAAGAACTTTGCCGCGAACCTTCTCAGAAACTTCTTGTCATTAACGGATGCCCCCTCGGGGTATTCTTGAGCTTCCAAGTACCTCTTCACTTCGTGATACCAGGGTTTTTCAGTTACCTCTTCAGCCTCAAGATCACAGTAATATGCAGGTTCATCCAATTTCCAGATAATGATCCGGGGAGCCTCGTTGTCCCATTTGACTTTGAACATGGAAGACATCGTAGCTAACGCGTCCGCCAACTGATTCTCCTCTCTTGGGAAGTGTTCAAAAGTTATCTCCGTAAAATGGGGGATCAATGTCAACACACACTCCTTGTAAGGAATAAGGTTTGGGTGTTTCGTATCCCACTCGCCTTGGATCTGATTGATCACGAGAGTGGAATCTCCGAAGACACTCAGAAACTTGATCCTTAAGTCAATTGCAGCTTGAAGACCCATGATGCATGCCTCATACTCCGCCATGTTGTTGGTGCAGTTGAAACATAGTCGGGCAGTGAGTGGAGTATGAGTGCCTTTTGGGGATATGATCACAGTGCCGATACCGTTACCCAAAGCGTTTGAGGCCCCGTCAAAGTGCATAGACCATCGGGATCCTTCCTCGGGTCCTTCATCCGGTCCAGGTACTTCGCAATCAGTCACTACCATGATATTCTCGTCTGGAAATTCAAAGTTCATCAACTGGTAATCGTCCACTGCCTGGTGTGCCAAATGGTCTGCCAATACACTTCCCTTGATTGCCTTCTGAGTCGTGTACTGGATGTCGTATTCTGTCAAGATCATTTGCCATCTTGCTATTCTTCCAGACAAGGCAGGCTTTTCGAATATGTACTTGATTGGATCCATTTTTGAAATCAACAGAGTAGTGTGAGTCAACATATACTGTCTTAGCCGGTGAGCAGCCCATACCAAAGCGCAGCAAGTTTTCTCGAGCAGTGAGTATCGGGTCTCACAGTCGGTAAACTTTTTGCTAAGGTAATAAATGGCGTGCTCTTTTCGGCCAAACTCGTCATGCTGCCCCAGCACACACCCCATTGAGCTGTTAAGTACTGTCAAATATAGGATTAGAGGTCTCCCTTCAACCGGTGGCATAAGAATGGGTGGTTCTTGGAGATACTCTTTGATTCGGTCGAAAGCGGCCTGACATTCATCGTTCCAACGTACTACTTGATCTTTCTTCAGCAGCTTGAAGATTGGTTCATAGGTAGCAGTTAGATGTGAGATGAATCGAGCAATGTAGTTCAGACGTCCTAGAAAGCCTCTGACTTCTTTCTCTGTCTTGGGAGTTGGCATCTCTTGTATGGCTTTCACTTTGGCAGGATCCACTTGAATACCTTTGTCACTTACGACAAAGCCTAGCAATTTTCCAGATCTTACCCCAAAGGTGCACTTGTTTGGGTTCAACCTCAGCTTGTACAACTTCAGACGGTCAAACAGCTTCTGCAGATGGTCAAGGTGTTCCTCCTCAGTTTGGGACCTTGCAATCATATCGTCGACATACACTTCGATCTCATGATGGATCATATCATGAAATAAAGCAACCATGGCACGTTGGTAGGTTGCCCCAACATTTTTCAACCCAAAAGGCATGACCTTGTAGCAAAAGGTGCCCCACTGAGTAACAAAAGTGGTCTTCTCCATGTCTTCAGGAGCCATCTTGATTTGATTATAACCGGAGAAGCCGTCCATGAAGGAGAACACCTTGTGCTGAGCAGTATTGTCAACCAGAACGTCGATATGAGGCAAAGGGAAATCATCCTTGGGGCTCGCCCTGTTCAAATCCCTGTAATCAACACACATTCGGATCTTACCATCCTTCTTCGGCACTGGAACCACGTTGGCAACCCACTGAGGGTAAGAAGTCACTGCTAGAAAACCGGCGTCAAATTGTTTCATAACCTCAGCTTTGATTTTCTCGGACATCTCTGAACGCATACGGCGGACCTTCTGTTTTACCGGAGGACAGTCTTCCTTGGTAGGCAGATGATGAACCACAATATCGGTATCTAACCCAGGCATGTCTTCGTAAGACCAGGTGAAGATCTCCACATAATCATGCAACATCTGAATCAACCGTTGTTTCACACTGAGCTCTAGATTGGCACCAATCTTGACTTCCTTTCTGTCTGTCTCAGTACCCAGATTTACCGTTTCCACTGGCTCTTCATGTGGCTGAATGGCCCTCTCTTCCTGGAGTAACAGCCTTGCAAGCTTACCAGGCACTTCACAATCATCTTCACCTTCGTCTTCGGCTAAGTTGATCGGATTTTCGAAGTCATAACTGGCAGTAGCAGAGTCGTTACCAGTGAGATCCAGAGTGGATTGGAACATGTATGAGTGAGTGTGTGTAAATATAGCTGTTTTGCAATATAAAAAGAAAGAAAAGGAGCGCAAGATTTGAAATGCGAAAAACGTCCAATGCTTTTATTCATGATATATGAAAATGACAAATAATAAGCCCTCACAAATGAAGCCACGGTGCCCCGGGTAAGACATTGGGCCATAAAGTTTCAAATTATTGTTCGTTACAAATTTAAAACAAAGGAGTTCATTACTGAGTGACAAAAGTAATAGGTATGTAGTCTTTGGCAGTCCAGTTGCTTAGTCCACCATTGGTCGTTGGGTAGATCCAGCTGTCAAATTCAGATTCCTCTACGTCATCTTCAATAGCATTCACTCCCGGGTTGGTGATGAACACAGGAGGTCTTCCAATCCTTGCTTTGCGAACAGCCCTCTGAGCTTCTGCAGTGAAACCCAAACCAAATTTGTCAGTCTTCGGAGTGAAATCAGGAAGCCGACCCCAGTTTGCACACTCACCCTTCTCAATCACAGCCCGGGCATCCTTTAAGGAAGCCATCTTCAAAGGAGAGTCTTCTTCAGTCACAGTCTCTGCTGATGCCAGTGTCTGAGGCACCTCTTCAAAGTGTTGAAAGGGGGTCTCAATGAACTCCCCATCCATCTCTATGTACCGGAACGAGTTAAGATGGCTGACCATGTATTCCTCCTCCCCCTGCACTGTAACAATTTTCCCTCTGACCGGGTACTTGAGCTTCTGATGTAATGTGGAGGTCACAGCTCCAGCCTTGTGGATCCAAGGACGACCCAGCAAACAAGAATAGGATGGACGAATGTCCATCACATAGAAAGTAGAATCAAAGACTTGAGAGCCAACTCTGATTGGAATGTCAACTTCACCATGTACCATCCTCTTCGACCCGTCAAAGGCCCTGACAATAATTTTACTGGGCTTGAGCTCTAAATCCTCACAATCCAGCCTGTCTAGAGCTTTCTTGGGTAATACATTCAACGAAGAACCGGTGTCTACCAACACATGGGCAAGAGTAGTGCCCCTGCATTCAATAGAGACATGCAGGGCATCGTTATGGTTCTTTCCCTTGGCAATCAGATCGGCGTCAGAGAAACTCAATCCATTATCAGCAGTCAAGTTGGCCATACAATCGGTAAATTGATCAGCAGATGTTTCTTGTGGCACATGGGCAGTCTTCAGGAAGGAGATCAGAGCCTTGGCATGGGCCTCTGAACATAACAACAGTGATAGCATAGAAATCTTTGATAGGGTGTGCCCCAGCTGCTCAACTACATTAAAATCACTCTTCTTAATGATCTTGAGGATCTCTTCCATCTCTTGCTGGGAAGCTTCAACAGTGGTTGTCTTCGGTGCCTCCGTCTAGACAGGCATATCAGTAGCAGTCCCTTTGCCCCGAGCGTCAAATGACTCGGCAGCAGGGGTAGAAACAGGAACTTGGTCAGGCAGGGAAACAAGCACACTGGTAGGTGTGATGACAAGAGGTCTCTGAATAGCTGGAGGTGCGATATCTGGTGAGAACAGCCTACCACTATGAGTAACTTTGGCAGGCCCGATGATGTTGCTGACACTGGTACTAGTATCAAACTCTTGCTTCACTCCAAGCACATAAACATCTGCCCCATAGTGCCACGGGACAGCTTTGTCAGATGTATAAGGGAGGGGCCCCGGAACAGTAATGATGATAGGTGCAACAGACATGATTTTGACAGGCTTCTTTGAGGGAGCCTTAGGAGAGTTGTTGACAATAGTGACAATAGAAACTTCTTCAGTGGGGACAGCAGGAACAACAATCTTCTCGAACAAGATCTCTTTATTATCCATCAGGCTTTAGATACCTGACTTCAACAAGGGACAACCAGTAGGTGAAACAGAACATAGAAGGCAACCTTTACCACATCCTGGAAATAAACAGGCTAGCAACATGTTCCTTTTGACGGTCAATAACGGAGTAACAATCTCTTCCACGGAGGCTACATATCGGTCTTCTTCCATAACACTCACTCCATGCTGGGGCATGGGAGCAGTCACAACATTGGGCCTCTCGGGTGCCTCGAACTGTATTTCCTTAGCATCAATAAGGTCTTGAACCTTGTTCCTTAAAGCCCAACAATCATCGGTAGTATGCCCCGGGCTATCAGAGTGATAAGCACAGCGGGCGTTGGGGTTGTACTTTGGAGAGGTTGTATTCACTACCATCAGAGCTTCTTTGATAGTTACCAGATTGGTTGACAGCAGTTGTGGCAAGATCTGAGACAGGGTCATGCTGAGCCGAGTGTACTGTCTTTTGGGCCTCTCAACTCTTGGCTGGTTATATTGCTGAGGAGCAGCAACAGGCTTTGAAATTACCACTGCCTTGACAGCTTGGCGGCGTTCCGGTTTGTTTTGTTTCCTCGACCCATAAACAGCATTAGATTCCTTCTTGAACGGTTTCTTTTCAGAACTTGAGGATGCACCTTTCTGTATCTTCCCCGACTTAATACCAGCTTCTATCCTCTCACCAGTCAGAATGAGGTCTGTAAACCCTGCAGAAGAATTACCAATCAGGTGGTTAAAGAATGGACCGGACAGGGTCCCCAAGAACATGTCCACGAGTTCACGGTCAGTCAACAGTGGCTGCACCCTGCCAGCCAGGTCTCTCCACTTTTGCACGTACTCCTTAAAACCTTCTCCCGATCCTAGCGACATACCATGGAGTTGGGTACGTGTAGGAGCGAGGTCGACATTGTACTGATACTGCTTATAAAATGCAGTAGCCAAGTCCTCCCAGTTTCGAATACTGGCTCCATCCAGCTGATAGAACCACTCGAGTTGAGCCCCTGAAAGGCTATCCTGGAAGAAATGGATCCATAAGTTCTTGTCTGCAGTATACGGTTGGATCTTCCTCACATAAGATCTGAGATGCAACTTAGGGCAGGAAGCCCCGTCATACTTCGCAAAAGAAGGTGCCTTGAACTTGTGTGGGATCACCACCCCAGAAGATAAACCTAGATCCCCAAAATCCAACCCAGGCACCTGTTGAATCTCCATCGCACTCAGACGGTCCTCTAGTTGCTTGTACATGTCCTTAGCAGGAGGGTACTGTTCATCGTTGAAATCCGTCTTGTTGTCAGAGACCACGGGACTAGGAACCCTTCCCCCTTGGGGACTGTCTTTCCCTACAGAGGAAGCAGCTTGATCAGCCTCATTTTGCAGTGTATTACCAAACCTCCGTCCAGTGTTGAACAATACAGTTCTCTTCTTCTTCTTCTTCACCAGCAGAGCCTTCAATTCCTCTTGACCTTGGGCTAAACTCATGACCAGCTCTTGGAACTGGGCGTTCTGGACCTGGAGGGCCTTGATAGCTTGTTTGTTAGATGATTAAGGATTCATGATGACTGCTGAAATAAACAGCGAAGAAGATTAAGCAACCTGTAGAAAAAAGGTACCTGCTATGCATATGATGAATGGAATGCGTATGATTTATGTTTTCAAAGACAATCGGGATTCAACTTTGTAAACAAAAAGGAAACACACTTCATTAGATTTAACTTTGAATTGTTCAAGAAATTGCCCTTAGGCGTTACATAAATGAAAATACTGAAAAGGAAATAAAAGCTATAAAAGAAAAATCCAAGGCCCATCAGTGCTCCCATGGCCTCCTCTTCTCAGTACGGATATAGTCATTCAGGACCCGCTCGTGCTCCAACTGCTTGGTCAGCTTCTGGATTTTCTGTTCCTGCTCATTGAACTTTTCCCAATAAGAATCCCGTTCTTCCTGTAGTTGCGCCCAAGACCTCTTTAGTGTATCAACATCAGTGGGTATCTGAGGAGGGAGTACAGTTGGAGGAACCCCGTCTCTGTCAGGAAATTCAAGGATGATAGGCCTGACCGCTTCGTATGGCATACCTAACTTCTGAGCACGGATGCAGACCCATCTGTAGTAGGATTCCATAGGTAGAGAAGTCTTCGGTCCCAACTCATGGGGGTCAGCTTTGTGAATTCTGTCCCAAGCCTTGATGAATCTACGACGCAGCTCGTCACTGTCTACCTGAAACTCAAAACTGATGTGAGGCACCAACATCTCATGAGGCCCTGCTCTTCTGGCTCTTCCAAACCGACGGAGAGCTAAACATGGATTATAAGAGATTCCTCCCTGGGTACCGATCAAAGGGACATTAGGATATTCTCCGCAACGATCAATAACAGCTACTTCATCCAAACCTCTGAGAGTCCAAATGATGTCATTATCAGTGAGAGACATTAACCTATGAGCCCAACCTCTTCCTTCTTTGTTCTTCAGTACGAACTTAGGGAGGTGAGAAATAAACCACCTCACTAACAAAGGAGCACAACACCACAGAGTTCCCCGTCTTCGGGCAGTACGAGCATAGAGTTGTTGCAGGATATCACCCAAGATAGTGGGCACAGAGTTCCGAGACATGAAGAACCTTATGGCATTGACGTTGACAAAGTTATCAGGATTTGGAAACAGAACCAGACCATAGATTAAGAGAGCCAGAATGTCTTCGTACGCCCTGAAGTCTAAGTCATTGCAGAAACTGTTAGCTTTACCAATCAGAAACTTAGCCAGAAAGCCCTTGACTCTGCTTCTAGTCACCCAATTATCCATTACTTCTTTGTTGGTCAAGGGAAGGGCTGCATCAATCTCTTCAAGCCTAAGAGTCTTTTCCCAACCAGTGAAGGGAGTCTGGTCCAAGATAGGGATACCAAGCAAATCAGAGAATTCTTCCAGGGTAGGGACCAGCTGGAAGTCTTGAAAGGTGAAGCAATTGTACAAGGGATCATAAAACTGGGTCAAGACACTCATCAGTTGTTGGTTCCACTTTGAAGTGACTAAACCGAGAAGAGAACCATGCCTCTGGATGAAGGAAGTAGTATTTGGAATTCTGTCAACCAACTCTTTAAGCAGACCAGGTGGGTGAACAAAGTTGAGCCGGATAGTATTCCTTCGCACGGGAATCATAATGTCCTACAAAACAGAGCAAAGATGAATCCCTCTTGTCCTTGAAATGGGTCAGTCCTTATGCAGGATGCATGCAATTTTATGATGGTATGATGTTATGATAAAGCACACCACAAGTATTCATAAAGGCAAACATGATAAGGCACACAAGTCACACAAGACAACCCTTAGAGTTTAGGCCAGCATGAAGTTCAGGTACTACCCTCTTTTAGTTTTGTTGGTTAAGACCTGTCCTATCAACAGTAAACAGGTTCTAGAGGATCCCAATATCACCGACTACCCTCAATCGGTCATAACTCCAGCGTCGCAATCTTTTCTTGCGGCCAGAACCATCGCGAGAGTTTAGCCTCAATGGGTGTAGCATACTGCTACTGTTCTATGGCCAAGTTGGGTCAAATTAGGGTTCTAAGGTCGGTTGGTGCTTAATGACTCCTCAGAAGACCCATATTCTCCTTGTTGCAACACAAGGGATATCGGTACAGACCAAGGTGTCACACCAACGTAGCCACTGCTTCACCCGTGTCGGTCTACGCCGGACAGGTCCCTCACAGCTTATACTACCTAAAAGGGTATCCCCAGATCCGGGTTAGGATCCATGAAACTCTGATGCAATGCCCACAATAATAAAGCAAACAAAACATTCAATTTAAAACATAAGTATGATCTAATCCTAAGGTACACCTCACTTTTATAACAATTCTCCCCAGCAGAGTCGCCAGTTCTGTGATCGGTGGAAATAGAACTGACTGTTTTGGAATGCTGGTTCGCGAAATGTCGCGGTAAGCAAGAGTCACCACCGTCTTTTATGTTCTCCAACATGGAAAGGACAAAAGCACAACAAAATTCCTTTTCGAGAATGTTTCTCGGTTCGGGAGGTAGATTTATAGAAAGGGAAGGTGTTAGCACCCTTTCTATCCATGGTTATCCATGGGCTCTTAGGTACTTGTTCTTATGTTTTCAAAAATGTTGTTTCAAATGTGTGTGGGTTTTGAAAAAGTTTCGTCTGAAAAATTTCTAAGTAACTCTTGTATCTGTCCTCAAGAGTGTATGAAAAATTTATTTTGAAAACTTTTTGAAAGTGTCAGTGTGAAAAGTATTTTTGTTTGTTTGAAAGAGAGCAAGTACCCATGAGATCTACCTACCCTAAGGAATTAGGCTGTGTAAGAGTCCTTAAGATAGTGCTATCCCACCATTGAGAGGTAGGTAGCACCACCGTTGGAGTTATTCGGGTCAATTCGATTGTAGGGATAGTGTAGTCACCGAAGCAATAGTAGGACACCTTAGAAGTAACCCTAATGTCCTAGATCCTTTTTATCCGAGGCAACCGTTTTGAGGCAACTGGATCTTAGACAGGAGGGCGACCTCTAAAACACCCTATACTTGACGACCACGTTCGAGGCAACCAGTGAGGCGTACCCTAGGAGTGGCATGTGCTTGTGTGTTGTTTTTCAGTTAATATTTATCTTTGAGCATGCAATTTGTGAGCTACGAGTTGTTTTTAATTGTCATACAGTCTTGCATGCATAATTAACAGTTAGGAGTGCGGAAAATTAAAGTGCGGAAATATGAATCTACGCTATTACAAGGCGCGGGTCTATACATCGCCAAAAACAAAAATCCGTTTTGAAATAAATGCAGAAAGTAAAGAAAGCGGTAAACCTAATTACTATTACATTCCAGAAACAGTTACATAAATAATCGAAATAAGAACAAGGCGCGAAAAGAAATTTAATCGGGACGTCCTAGGGTTTTTGACCCTTTTGAGAAAATAATTAAGCTTTGGTTCTTTTTTTGCAATTAATTAAAATTAACCCTAATTCACTAATTAATTATTTAATGAAAAGAATGTTTTTTTGTGTTATTTAATGAAAATAATAAGAGGAATTAAAAGTTAGTAAACAAAACCCTAATTCTAAACTAATTTTATTTATTGTAAAAAATAGTCAAAATTACCTAATTAAAACTAAGTTAATTAATTTACATTTTTTATTTACAAAAATAATAATTAAGAAATAAGAATAATGATAATTAATAAAATATAATTGAAAATTGTCAAACCCTAATTTTACATAATTTTTATTTATTGAGAAAAAGGTCAAAATTAAATCTAAATTAAACTAAGTTGATTAATTAGAATTTATTTACAAAATAAATTAATAGATAAAATAGAAATAATTAATAAAAATATTCACATGTTTTATTCTCTAAATTTATTAAAAATATTAATTTGTTAGTTAATTAAATAATATTAATAATTAGTTAAAAGAATTAAAAGGAAAAAATAATGAGAATAGTAAAAACCAGGGGGGTTTGATGACCCAAAGGGAGGTTTAGTGAAGCAATTCTGGCCCATTTATTGGCCAACCCCATTAACTTTTTGGATCAGCTGAGCGCGTGGTTGACTGGGAGCATGGTGTGGAGCCATCCCTGGCCTTTGGATTGAGCTTCAGGGCCACTTGGCAGGCTGGTTTGTGAGGCATATGGTGGAACACATGGAAAGCACTGCATGGGAATTTGTTAGAAAAAATAATATTGAGATTTGGGTGGACCTGGGAATCGAACCTAGGTCCCAGTAGTTACCAGACACATCATCAACCACCACACCACGCTGCATGCTTTGTTATTATAATAGATAATGAAAATAATATATAAAGAAAATCAATTACGCTGGAAACCAAAAAAAGCGCGCATTATATTCAAACTAGCCAACCATGTTGAGACACGTCCTTCATCTTCTACCTTTTCCTGTAAAACAAAGAACAAGATAGCGGGGGTTTTTAACCCCCACAAAGCAAAACTGCCAATAATAACGATTAGGCATACAGTGCATATAAAAAGGGCGCGATGGTATCAATGCGATCGTCTCATCCTGACGAATTTAACCATATGTGTCTTGAGGTCTAATTTTACTTATGCTGTAAACCCCCAAATTAAAAGCTTCGAAACCCTAGCGTTCTCCAATGGCAGTTTTCGTTTTAGGGCACCATAATCAAATTAAACTATATCAAAAGCTTCAGAATGATGTTAGCAATGCAAAGCAATAGTCAAAACATGTTAATAATGCATAAAACTTGATTTTTGATTATGGAAAAGAATGGTAAACCGTGTGACTGTTTGAGGTGATTCCTGGAGCTTTAGAGCTTGTTCTTGATTGCAAATCGTCCCTAAATGTCCCAGCAAGGTATTGGAAACAAGAAAAGGGTTTGAATTGTGCTGGAAGGTTGATTTCAGTTTTCAACTTTTTCTTGGTTTTTTGGAATTTGGTTATGGTGTTTGATAGCAGCTTGCACATGAATGATTTTAGGTTAAGCTTCAGTACATATAGCACAATGGAATTAGGGTAAATCTTGCACAAGAAATCCTTTGAATTCATGTTTTGCATCCTTGATTTCCAATCAAATCTTTTCCAATTTTTTGATTGATAAAACTTGCTAAAATTGGATGATTTTGTCTCCTTGATTGATACATGAAATCTTCAGCATGTGTTGACCTTATTTGCATCACAAAAAGATTTGAAAAACATATCTTTTGAATTTTCCTACAATTAAAATCAATTAAATGAATTAATATTAATAAAAATTCAATTAATTAATTAAAAATAAGAAAATAAATCAATTTAAGCTTAATGGGTCGTGCATAGGCCTTGGGCAATGATTCAAGAAGGAATTTGGGGCCCATTAGCAAAAATGAAGTGTTTTAGACAAAGTTGACTTTTGCAAATTCCCAAAAATTTCCCAACTTCTCCAATGCATATCTTGCTCAATTTCGATCCTATGAACATGTTCTTGGACATTTTGGAAAGGTCTTGAAGTCCTCTAACCAATGCCTTTTGTCCCATGTCATTTTTATTTACCAATCTCAAGTTATGGTTTTTGACTTAAAGTGCCTTTTTGTTGACTTTTGAAATTGACCTATAATGTAGTAATTGATAACTTTTTGTGAGAGCATTTCTTGGACTTGGAATGTGAATATGAGTTGTAGGAAATGTCATCCCCTTCAAAATGAGCATTGGATGGTATTTTTCTGATGAACCATGAAAAAGTTATGCCTTGGTCAAGTTACAGTTGACTTTTCAACTGTCCCAAAATAGAAACTTTTGGCATCTTGATGATTTTTGAGCCATGCTTGTGGAATCATGATCAAGACTTGATCAAATGATGATTGTGGCTTCAAAATAATATGTTGACCAAAAATTTTGACTTTTGACTGTAAAATGACCATTTTACCCCTACAGTTGATTGTGAAGCAAATGGGACTTTTGACTGTGCAACTTGATGCTGTGAGACTTGAGACTTGTCATGTAGATACTTGGCAATGTATGAAGGCATATGGGACTTGATTGAGCCCTTGAAAACCTTAACTTTCTTGCAAGAACCAAAACCCTAGTTTTGAATGGCTTAGGAGGACGTTTGACTGTGCAACCCTTGAGCTATTTTGAACCATTTGAAGGTTGATCTTGACAAATCTTGAAGAGATATGGGAGGGCAAATTTTGGGGTACAACAACGGGTTGGCCTCAGAAAAATCTTTAGGAATCGATTTAATTGACTTTGTCTCCATTAACGGGTTAGCCTCAGAAAAATCTTTAGGAATCGATTTAACTGATTTTGTCTCCATTGACTGATTTGGCCTCAGAAAAATATTTAGGAATCGATTTAACTGATTTTGTCTCCATTGACTAGTTGGCCTCAGAAAAATCTTTAGGAATCGATTTAACTGATTTTGTCTCCATTGACGGGTTAGCCTCAGAAAAATATTTAGGAATCGATTTAACTGATTTTGTCTCTATTGACGGGTTGGCCTCAAAAAAATCTTTAGGAATCGATTTAACTAATTTTGTCTCCATTGACGGGTTGGCCTCAGAAAAATCTTTAGGAATCGATTTAACTGATTTTGTCTCCATTGACTGATTTGGCCACAGAAAAATCTTTAGGAATCGATTTAACTGATTTTGTCTCCATTGACTGAATTGGCCTCAGAAAAATCTTTAGGAATCGATTTAACTGACTTTGTCTCCATTAACATAGCTGAGAACTTAACTGGATCTTTCCTGAAAAGTAAGGGTCAGTTGTATGCAATGCATGATATGGATCAAGCAATGATGTTCTCAACATAAATGATATTGTGTGATATGATGCGTATATGCATGTATCATGATGTATGGAAATGTGATGTTTTAGCTGGGGAAAATAAATCCCGAATAGCTGCTGGAGAATAGAGTTGGATTCCTCGTTTCCGCTGGGGATGATGAACGAAGGTGATAAACTTGCAGGAGAGGATGACTCCGTTGGGGATCAAACTAATGAGGAGAATACTCTGAGGGGAATTACTCTGTGGGGAAGAGATGTTCTGCTGAGAATGTCACTGATAAACTCTACTGGGGATTCCGCTGATAAGCTTCGCTGGGGATTTCAATGATAAACTCCGCTGGGGATAGGTTACCGTTGCTGGTGATATTAAATCTGTTGAGGATTAAATTCCCGATTGTGAAAGGAAAGAACTTCACTGGGGATGATCTTTTAGTCGCGACTTGCTAGGGATAACCCTGTTAGACTCTTGTGGGGACAACCCTCTGAATTTGGCTGGGGAGATTTATTTGTGCTCTGCAGGGGATAAACTTCCAGAGTCTACTGGTGTTTACCGTAGAAATTGGTAAACAACCGCTGATCTTCCAAAAGGTTACTTATTTGGTGACTAGCAGGATCGATCAGATTAATCCTAAGACATGGTTGATTTTTTGGAGTTTGACTAATCCTAATGGTGATTAATGTCGGTAAAGTAAAGACACTTTAAGTAAATTGCATGAAGAAAGCTTGATAGAATAAATAAAAGCGTTAAGTAAAAGGCTTCGACGGAGATAAGTAAATGAAAAGCGATAAATTGCTTGAGTATAAAAGACTTTGATTAATTTAAATGGTGTTTCACACATACATTCTCAACGATTCTTTCGCTCACGCTAGGTACTTGAATCTAAATGAGTGACTTGTATAAGATGACGAACACACGCGAAAACTATGTGAACAACTAGTATTTATACTAAAACAAATCCAAAGTAACCGCTGGGCAGTTACGCTGCTTCGAGATGACGCCACATGGCATGCTCACAGCCTTCGACGCTTCTGTCCTCGGCACGTTGCACTTGGTAACTGCTGGGAACCGTTTTCCCTCCAACAATTCAAATCTCAAACCGTTCGACCTTGGGCATCAGGTACCTTCGTCGAGAGGTTCCTTCGACGTCGAAGACAACAAGATTCCCATTTAAAGGAATTTCTCTAAGTATCTTGTCATTCCTTGATGAGCCTTCGACAGGATCAGCTGGTCGAAGCCTTCTTATGTAGGAAACTCTTTTGACTCATAATTAATGGTCTATATGATAACAAACAAGGGTGTCGAATTTAGGAGCCAAGAAATTGCCCCCCAAGAATGTCTTATTTCGACGCTAAAAAGAAAAAGGCATTCTTTGATATTCCATTCGACACCTGTCCTTCACTCTCAGCCACAAATTAGTTTGTGTGCTTTTCGTCTCCTACCAACCAACTGACAACCTCAAAAAAGTTATCATTTCACCTGTTCCCAAGACGTCACTTCAGTAAGGCGTTTGGCACGCCCGATGTCCCTTCACATATTGTCATCATGACAATCTCCCGAAATCGAGGACGCACGCTGCACCGTTTCCGTTCTTCAGAATGGCTACATGACCAAATGAGCGCCACGTGCCCCACTCTTGTCTGAGACATTAAATGACCTCGAGTCTTGTGATTTTTCAATCACTATAAATAGCACTAAGTGCCCCTTGTTAGACTCTTTACGCTTTCCTTCATCCAAGCCTTAAGTCGAACAAAACTTCCTGCAAGCAAACCATTGCTTCTTCCTCTCCAAACCCAGAAACCTTTGTTCTTCAATCCATCTTCATCTCAAACCAAAAAATGGCTTCACGTTCTCGTTCTTCCAATGTCCCCAGATCTAGCACTCCCTCTAAAACTACTCAACCAGAAATCTTTTCAACCGCTCCAATAGTTAACTCCATGGGAATGCGAAGGGTTCCTGAACCCATGGGAGATGCTGAGCGTGAAACTTATTCTTCTCAACTGCTGATTCCTGTTGGATATTCCAACCAGGTTTTCGCCATGTCCGGTCCTCTATCTGCATGCATTGCTGACCCAACGAAAATCGATGGTTTCTTCCCTGTGCATGAGGCACTCAAGCCCATTGGGTGCTCCAAGAAGGCGACAGACGATAACGAAGACCCTGCAAAAGAAAAAATAGATCTTCGGTTCTTCAACAGGGAGGTTAGGGCTTTTAGGTCTAGCCCTAACCTTACACCAGAATACAACGCTTGGCTCGACAAGATGGAGAAGTTCCAGGCTTCGATTTGGAAGGGCATGGGGATTTATGACCTAGTCATGCTGTCCAAAACTGGTCTCAACTATTGTCCTGAAATGCTGATAGCTTCTTTGCTATTTTGGGACTATACTAACTTCACCTTCCACCTGCCTTGTGGAATGGTAACACCCACTCTCTTCGACGTGGCTGCTATTACTGGTCTTCGACCAACTGCAGATTACTTTGACCCAGAGGAAATGTCTGAAGACCAGATTGGGTTTTCAGCTACCAAACCCACTTATACCACCTACACCAACCACTACCATGACAAATCGATGGCTGCGGTGACGGATGTGGAGCACATTGCGTTTCTAGCCCTTTGGCTGTCACGCTTCGTGTTCTGCACGAAATCCCTACAGGTGACGAAGAAAATGGTCACCCTTGCTACTCAGCTTCATCACGGTCAAAACATCTGTTTGGCCAAATTAATACAGGCGAACCTATATGAGTCAATAAGCAGTGGAGCGACTCAATTAAAAATAATAGAAAATAGAGCCAGCTTGCTGCTTGCTGGACCCTTCTGGCTACTTCAACTTTGGCTAAACGCCACTTTTGAGTCTTTTCTACCCCAGAAGACTCCAATAAACGAAAAGGCTCCTGAGATAGCCAGAAGGCGTGTCGAAGGCACCAGGCTTGCCTTATTGACTCCCACTGAGGATGGGTTGGAACTCCAAAATACCCTTGCAAACTTCGTTCATATGTTTGCAGGGAGGAAGGAATTTACCTCGACCATGGCTCCTTTCGCCCGTCGAAAGTTTGGTCCAGGGTGGTTCACCAGGCCCCATCCCAAGTCATCAGAGGATCCTCACCTCGAAGAGCATACAACACTGTGGGAAGCGTTTCTCACTCCAAGGATAATGCCATTGCGCTTCAAGAGTTCAAAGAATCATCTGAGCCTGATTGCTTACCAGCCGAATCTTGTCTCTCAATAGTTTGGCACCATCCAATCGCTTCCTTCTCCCATTTACCCTAGGGAGAAATCAGTGTTGTACTTTTGTAATGACTACTTTGAGGATGCTGCTACCAAGCATATTGGTAGGTACGTTGGTCGGGCCGTACTATCATTGTTCGACTACTAACTCAACTTCCCCTGTTCACCATCTTTTGAAGACTGGTGGAAGAGATATTATGTCGAAGAGTTCTTCGATGAAAAGGATTTTGCGGACGAGCTCCAGAAGTCCTTCGTCTTGGTTCTCGACAAAATAAAGAAATGTACGTCCCCTCTTCAAATTATATTTATCTTTCCATTTCGACCTATAATTGTCAATTATAATTTGTGAACGTGTCTTCTTTTAGTTGTTCGAAAACCTGTGGCAAAGAAGGCCACAGACAACCATCAGGGTGGAGGTCCCTCTACAAAACCTCCAACACAGGTAACAAAATTTTTCTTGTTTCCTGCTGGTTCTAAACATCCTGGTTTTCAATGTTGCATTCTAAACCAACTCCATTTGGGGCTTTCAGGAACCTGCGCCTAAGAAGCGACCTGCATTAACGGTCGAATCTTCGAGTGGCGACGAGGAAGAATCTCCCCCTGTTCCTCTCAAACGGAGAAAGGTGAAGAAGGATGCCCCCTGCTCTTGAGCCTCGACCTACGATAAGAATCAAGGTCGCAGGGAATAAACCCAGGCCACCTCCTGTGATCATCGAAGAGCCCACGGAGGAGGAGCTAAACGTCTTGCTCAACAAACCCGTTGAGAGTGACAACTCTAGCCCTAAGGCTGAAGTTCCTTTACAGGTAGTGCCTTCGACCACTTTTAACTTAGGTGTCGACGATCATATTCGATTGTGTATCTCTCTAAACCAGAATATTTTTCCTCTTCTATTTTCAGGAGACTGCTGGAACTTCAGCACCAACTGGGCATCCTGTCGAAGGTTCTTATTCCTTTGTAAACAGCGCAGGGGAACCCATTCACCATCCTTCTTCTTTCGTTGGTTCTGCTAACGAAGTAAATCAAACTTCAGAGCCACAAGACTCTGCTGACCATAGCAGACAACGAGAGGAGGAACTGGTGGATGATGAAGTCCTTGCTGAAACAGAGGAACACCACCAGGAGGAAGCTCAAGTGGTCAATGAGACAGAGGAGCAACATGATGAAAAGGGTCATGTTGATGCTAACGCTGCTGAACAAACTCAGCCCCAAGCCACCACTGCTGCAGAACCGATCACCTCAACAAAACCCAGGTCTAAAGAAGACTTGGCCCTTTTGAAGCAAAATGATCCAATTGGCTATCTGAATGCCATCATTGAGAGCAGGGAAAATTCATCTGACCCTAGCCATGATGCTTCTACTGCATCAGGGAAGTCTACTTCGACTTCTCCTCTTGATGAGGTCTTGAAGAAAGTCAAGGCTCAGTTCTTCAAGAAGGATCTAATGAAGGCTTTGGAGGGGGATCCTACTGCTCAGTCTTGTTTGGGAGCTGTCTTGGGTGCAGTTGATTTGCTTGATGTTTCTCCAGAAATTTCCAGCTTCATCTTGGAGTTATACTCCATTATTGACCAAGTCTCTGCGGACTATAATCGTCGAAGGGGGTTCAACAGCCAACTCGAAACACTGCATGGCAAGAGTTCTTCTGCTTGGACTGAAGTAGCTGAATCGACTTCTCAAATTGCCGAATTATCGAAACAGAAGAAGTCCAAACAGCAGGAAATCGAAGCCATAGATCAAGATAACGCCTCTATAAGGGCGCATATCGAGGAGTTGGAGGCCATATTAAACGCTAACACTAAGCGCAAAGAGGAACTCCTTTCGACTGTTTCGGACGCAGAGAGCCAAGATGAGGTTACTCGAGGCCTAGAGTTCGCTGAGAGGGCCCAAGCCCTTGATGACCAGATTTCCAAACTTTCTCAGGAGAATGCCTTGTGTAACAAACGGCTGGAGTTGCAGTGAGCCAAATATCTTTGACTTAAAGCTTCCATCCCTTTCTAATTTGCTCAGCACCTCATTGACCATGTACTGTAATTTTTGTAATACAATGCAGCCATTTTGGCTAATCAATATATCATTTCCATTTTGGCTTTTTATGGTTAACTTAGTCATTAACTGTTATTTATTTTAATCTCTTGGAGCATAGGTTTATATTTTTTCAAATATTTGCCGTTTACCCTTAAGAGTCTTTTATCTTCGCTTAACTCTTCGACCTCATAAGCTCCACCAGAAAAAATTTGCATAATTCTGAACGGTCCTTCCCACTTGGGAGACCATTTTCCCATGCTTCGATCTCTTCGATCCATGGGGAGAATCGCCTTCCAAACTAATTCTCCAGGCAAGAATGCCTTAGGTTTCACTTTTTTATTGTAAGAGTCTTCCACTCTTTTCTTCTGAATTCTCAATAGGTCGAGAGCTCGTAGTCTTTCTTCGTCTACATCCACTAGTTCGTCTAACATCATATCCCAATAAACTTCAGAGGGAATATCTTGATGTCTCTGAACCCTTGCTGATTGAAGACAAATTTCTGCTGGCAGTACTGCGTCATGACCGAAAGTTAGCCGATATGGTGTTGTACCCGTGGCTTCTTTTGGGGACGTTCGACAGGCCCACAAGATCTGGTCTAACGTTTTATGCCAATTTTTTGGCTTCTTTCCTACATGCTTTTTTATCAGGCCAATCACTATTTTATTCGCTGCTTCGACTTGACCATTTGCCTGTGCGTAATAAGGCGTTGATGTTAGGAGTCTAAAGCCTATTTCTTGAGCGAATTCCTGCATCTTTCGACCAGTAAACACTGATCCTTGATCAGTTGTTATAGTCTCAAGGATTCCAAATCTGTAGATAATGTTCTTTTGAATAAATTCAATGACATTATCTTGGTCTGCATTGACTAAAGGGATAGCTTCGATCCATTTGGTGAAATAATCAATGCCTACCAGTATATACTTCTGGCTCTTTGATGATGCTGGTTGAATCTCTCCAATAAGATCCAACACCCATCCTCTAAAAGGCCAAGGTTTCATTATTGAGTGAAGTTCGCTTGCTGGTACATGTTGGATGCCGGTATGGACTTGACATTCCTGGCAACCCTTCGCGAATTCAACACAATCTTTCAAGATAGTGGGCCAGTATAGTCCTTGTCGAAACAACAACCATTTCATCTTATGGCCTACTTGGTGAGCCCCACATGCTCCAGCATGCGTAATCGAAAGGGCTATGTATGCTTCAGTTTCGCTTAAGCACTTTAGCAATACCCCTTCAGGTGTCTTTTTGAATAACTCATTACCCATGAGTACGTAACTCAACGCCCTATATTTTATTTTTCGTTCTGTCAAAGCTGCTGGATTTTGTAGATAATCTATAATGGGTTTCCTCCAATCTTGCTCTGACAAATTGTCTATGAACGAAATTTCAAAGTTCCTTTGATCAGCATACCCTAGTCTTGTCGATTCCAAATCTGTTGGAGACAGGCTGGTTGCTTCTATTTTTTCTCGAACTTCGATTGCTCTTTGTAATCTCGTTTTTGAAATTTTGTACCCAGATGCAATTTGTGCCAAATCATTGGCTACTTGGTTTTCCAATCTAGGTATGTGTCGAATGTTAACCACTTCGAACTTTTTCAATAAACAATTTGCTATCACAAAGTACATAATAAGATTTTCTCTTATGCATTTGTACTCTTTTGTGACTTGCTTGATGACTAACTCTGAGTCTCCCATTATTTCGACTCGAGTTGCCCCCAATTCCAACAATATCTCAAGGCCAGTAATTAGAGCTTCGTACTCAGCCTCATTGTTCGAACAAGTACCTTCTATCTTGTACTTGAATGTTGTTGGAATTTTTTCTAGAGAAATAATTAAGACCCCTACTCCTGTTCCATCTTTATGGCTGGAACCATCGAAGTAGAATTTCCAGGGTTCTATCTCCACGTAATTTATATTTTCAACCTGAATTGAGTGGTCAACTATAAAGTCTGCTACCACTTTCCCTTTTACTGCCTTAAGAGGCATAAAGGTCAATGAATACTCAGTTAATGCTAGCGCCCACTTGCCAATTCGGCTGTGCAAGATGGGTTTCGACAACATGTATTTGAAAACATCAAAATGAGACGAAACATACACATCAACTGGTTTTATATATTGTTTGAGATTTGTACAAGAGAAATAAAGACATAGACATAATTTTTCAACTTCACTATATCTAGTTTCTGCATCGTTCAAAACTCTGCTAAGATAGTAAGTGGGTCTTTCGACTCCATTTTCATCTTCTTGGGCTAACATGCTTCCCAAAGTTTTGTCGGATGCAGCTATGTACAATCTCATACTCCTATTGCTACAAGGAGGCACCAAAATAGGTGGCTTGGTGAGGTACCCTTTAATCTTGTCGAAGGCTTCTTGTTGCTCTTGCCCCCACTCAAATCCTTCCTTATTCAATCGAAGTAAGGGGGAGAAGGCTTGAGCTTTTCCACTTAGGTTAGATATGAATCTCCTTAAGAAATTTATCTTGCCCAACAGAGATTGCAGTTCCTTCTTGTTCGTTGGCGCTTTCGCTTCCAAGATTGCCTTTGTCTTGTTCTGGTTGATTTTGATGCCTTTCTTGTAGACGACGAAGCCCAAGAAATCTCCAGCTTTCACACAGAACGCACACTTCAAAGGGTTCATTTTTAGACCATGTTCTCTCATTCTTTCAAATGATTGTCGAAGGTGGTCTATATGGTTTTTCCTGGAAACAGATTTTACAACAATATCATCAATATATACTTGCATAAAATTGTTAATAAAATCATGGAAGATAGAGTTCATCGCTCGCTGATATGTTGCCCCAGCGTTTTTAGGCCAAAAGGCATCAATACCCATTCGTAAGTTCCTAAAGCCTCGGGGCATCGAAAAGCTGTTTTCGACACATCTTCTTCAGCAATGAAAATTTGATTGTACCCCGAGTAACCATCGAGCATGCTCAGGTACTCATGGCCAGCGGCAGAATCGACTAGCATTTCCGCCACAGGCATAGGATATTCATCTTTGGGTGTTGCAGCATTCAAATCTCTGAAATCTATGCATACCCTCAACGTACCATTTTTCTTAATTACTGGCACAATGTTTGCAATCCATTCGACATACCTCGTAGCTCGTATGAATTTGCACTTCAGCAGTCTTTCGACTTCCGTTTTGATCTTCGACAGTATTTCTGGAGCGAAGCGTCTTGGACTTTCCTTGACTGGCTTTTTTCCAGGTTTGATTGGCAACTGAAGTTCTACCAATCCTCTGTCGAGACCAGGCATCTCGTCGTAATCCCATGCAAATCAGTCCTTGAACTCCTTTAACAATTGGATCACTTCAAACCTGAGTTCTGGGTCTATTTTGGCGTTGATGTAAGTTGGCCTTTTCTCTAACCCTTCCCCCAAGTTGATTTCTTCTAAAGGATCATGTGCTAACATTTTGATGTTGTTTTCCAGAGGGTCCTTTTCGAATCCCAAAGGCTCATCGTCATAGATGGCGTCGAGCCTTTGCTCCTGCATTTCTTCTGTCATGATATCAGGAGGTTCTGGGTCGAAATCTTTTCCAGGACCTATATCTGGTGGCTCTGGGTCGAAATCTTTTCCAGGACCTGCAGAAGGTAGCTCTTGACCGTTGGCCTGGGTGGCCATATATTTTACTTCGGCTTTGAGAGCCGATATCATCCTTATTTCGGCTACGTAAGCCGAAATTCGCTGTAGTGATTGTGACTCAGTCATTATCACTGAATTCACTTCCCCAACCAGTTGGTTGGATGTCAGTTAGCCCACTGAAATCAATGTGGGACAAGTCTTCTTTGTCCCATTGAAAGCCATGCTCAGGGTGCAGGTACAAGGAACAAAAAGCATTTGACGCTGGCGCCATGTCAAAGTCAGGTGCTAGGCATGGCCCAATGTGATCCAATTTTTTGTCGAAGTCAGCTCTTCCTAGGTGATTTACTTCGCCCAGGTAGTAGCTCTGATCAGCTTCTATATTTTCGACAATTCCATCAGGACGCCATAATATTAACCTTTGGTGCATTAATGATGGTACTGCTCCAACACCATGTATCCATTCTCGGCCCAACAATAGATTATAATTTGGTTTAGCCGATATGACCATAAACATAGTTGGTCGAAGGATAGATCCTACCTTGAGGTCTAGTTGGATCACTCCCATGGTGGTCCTTATTCCGCCTTCGTAATTCGACAGGACCATGTTATGAGGCTTGATGTTTTCATCACTCTTGCCTATTTTTCTTAGCATGAAGTGGGGGATTATGTTGATGGTTGCACCACAGTCCACCAAGATCTTGTTTACAGTGGCTTCTTCGAGTTTTACCCTTATGAATAAAGGCTTGAGGTGACTTTTCATCGCCTCAATAGGTGGTTCGAAGAAACCATTTTGCTCTTCTGTGCAGCCATTATCCATGACGAAGTAGCATACTGGCCTATGCTTGGCCATTTCTTGTTCGACTTCCCAGTCGTTCGATTCGACCTCCATCTGGCGGTTGAACTCTCTTGGCAAAACTGAGACTATATTCACCATGATATCTAGGGTGTCATCAGACTCAGAGCCATCTGTGTCACCAACTTCGCCTTGGTTAGGCCATACCAGTCTATTGGTCACTGGTTCCCTCTCCAAAGACTTTCTTTGCCTTCGCTGGGGGACATTTGAACTTGATTTTGGCTTTGGTTCGTTGATAGCTTCCCTCTCAGCCTTGCGCCGCCTTTGGTATCTTCTCCATTGGGATCGAGACATTAGATTCTTTCCCTTGTAGTTACTTGACACCTGGGTCACTTTGGAGGCAACAACATGAGGTTCTTTCTTAAGTGTCAAAGATGAACCTCTTGGCACTTCGAAGGAGTGCCACCTTTCTTCACTCGGTCTCTTTCGACTTGATGTTTTGAGCCACGTATCAACTAGCACATTGGTTGGAGGCCTGAAAGTTAGTGGCCTCCTTTCTTGATTTGAACCCTTTTGGTAGGTTCTTCTGGGGTCATGTCGAACATCAACACCTTCCCTTCTTTTGTTTGCTGCTCTCACACCTTCGATGTGTTCAGCAGCTTTCTTGTCAAAAATGGAGCTGCATCGAGGACACAACATTACTTCTGACTTCTTCTTCTGGCATCGTTGCAGGAAATCTGCCAGATTTTCGTTTTCCCGAGGGAAAGCCGTTCTATTTGCTTGCTCTTGCCTCATGGCCTCCTCTGAAACCTTTGATTCTGAGATTTCGACCATGTTGACATTCATGCTGTCTTTAGTAGCAAGAGTCATCTGCTTCATTTGGGCCTCCAGGTCTTCTGTCTGGCCTTGCGCTGCAGCCAAGTAGGAAATGGGTTTAGCTCCAGATTTCAAGGCTCCACATGTCTCTAGTTTTGGGCCTTCAGCAGCTTTTTGGACTGCTTCGATTCTCTTTCTAGAAAGATTCCCAGAAAAACTGCCAAAGATTGGCATGTTGATATGATCTTTGGTGACTTCGACCATAGTTATTCATGGCCTCTTCACCTGAATCCTAGAAACCTCGATCATATTCACCTTTAAAGGTTCAGCATAGTGGGCTTCAGCCTGCAAAGGGTTAGAGTCCACAGTCATGGGGGTCTTATCAGCGAACTTCAACCTCCCTTCTTCGATAGCATTTTGTACGAGATCCCTGAAAAGAAAACATTGAGATGTTTTATGGCCCAGAAAATTATGATATTTACAAAAGCCTCTTTTCTTTCTTTGATCAAGAGGAGGCACTTTTACCCCTGGGGGTATTATCATTTGGCCATCTTTTACAAGCAAGTCAAAAATTTCATCACATTTTGTAATATCAAAACTGTAAGTCTTTTTAAGGAACCTATCATTGGCCCTTTCAGGACCAGTGGGGTTTTTTCCAGTTGAAGGGACTAGTAGTTTGCAAGAGTATGGTGGCCCTTGTTTTAACTCAGCTAAATCGATCTCACTTTCTTCAACGATTATAGGTTCGTCGAATGTTTCTGGATCTTCATCGTCCATTTCGACATACGCTATCCTTTCTCTTTTATGAGTTTTTGTCGCCCTGGCTTTTTCAGCTTTAAGGCGTTCTACCTGTCGAACCCTATCAGCCAACTGGGCCATGTCTCTCAGGTATTGAGTGTCTAATTTCTTCCTAATGGAGTAATCTAGACCTCCTGCGGCTATTTCGACTAACTCATGTTCTGGCACTTGCGTAAAGCATCTTGCCTTGAGCAACCTAAACCTATTTAGATATTCGTCTATAGGTTCAGTGAATCGCCTCTTTACACTGGCCAACTCTTTCAGGCTTATCTTGGTTTGTCCCATGTAGAATTGCTCATGGAACAATCTCTCCAACTGGGTCCAATGGTGGATCGAATTGGGGGGGAGAGTTGTGAACCAAGTAAACGCGTTCTTTGTTAGGGAACTTGGGAAGTACTTAATCCTCAGGTTCTAATTGTTTGAAATCTCTCCTGCTTCGATCAAGTATCTTGCCACATGTTCGACAGTGGATTCTGTCGTGTCCCCTGAAAACTTAGTGAACTTAGGGACTTTGCATCTAGGAGGCAAGTCCGTTTGTAACACATATTCTGACAGTGGGGATGTAAAGTTGGGCCTACGGAAGCCCGTATTCATCCCATTTTGCATCATGATTCTTTCAATCATGGCTGTCAAGTTATTTTCCAAACCAATATTCTGGTATTGGATCTGCTGAACTACTTCGTCAGCATTTTGGTTTCTATTAACCATTCTTACTTCCGGGGCTGTGACTCTAGGCTCTTCGACCCCGGGTTGTTCCATTCGTACCCTAAGGTTTTCTTCGACAGACTGCTGGACTTGGTTAATAGTGGTTTCTTCCTTTAGAAGTATACCTTGGTTTCCCCTTATCTGTGCCCTTTGGGGCTGTCGAATAGGTTGGGGTACCCCAAAAAAATCAGCCAGACGCGCCATTTGCGCTGTCATTTGCTGATTCGACTGGGTGGTATTTTGTATTAGAGGATTTAGCACTGTGCTTAAAGTTTGTGCCAACATTTGAACCATATCGTGGTTACTTTTGTCCATTTGTTGCCTCAAGAATGTTGTCGAGGCATTCGTAAGGCCATGCATTACTTAGGATGTTCCTCCTAAGAGTTGGGTCCTACCCATGTTCGCCATACCAACCCTAGAGCCTTGGAGTGGCGAAGAGGCGCTCACTAAGGGGTCTGAAAAAGTGGACGCAGCATTCGTCAGGCTAGCCAATTCAGAAGTTGGCATGCCATAGAGTGGTTCTCGATTTAGACCGACTGTCGAAAACCCTGGGGGAACATATGGCCTAGTTCCTTGGTTTCCCCTTGGTGGGGGAGTTCCCAAAGGCATTCTGGGGCCTGTAAATGGAGGTAATGGCCCCGTTTGTGTAACTGTTACTGCTGGTGTTGAACCAGCGGTTACCGCTTCACTTACGGTTGGGATAACCGTCGCTCCCACATTTGTTTGTGGGATTTCTCCATTGTTTGGCGGATTCGCCATCTCTTCACTTCTTCTCCTAGTATTGGTTTCGTTGGTGTATATTCTACCACTTCTCAATAACATGCAATACTCTCGAAAAAGGAGGATATTTTATATAAAACGGTTAATCATAAAAATCAACACAAGGTCCCACCGGGTGTGCCAATTTGTTTACCGTGGAAATTGGTAAACAACCGCTGATCTTCTAAAAGGTTACTTATTTGGTGACTAGCAGGATCGATCAGATTGATGCTAAGACATGGTTGATTTTTTGGAGTTTGACTAATCCTAATGGTGATTAATGCCGGTAAAGTAAAGACACTTTAAGTAAATTGCATGAAGAAAGCTTGATAGAATAAATAAAAGCGTTAAGTAAAAGGCTTCGACAGAGATAAGTAAATGAAAAGCGATAAATTGCTTGAATATAAAAGACTTTGATTAATTTAAATGGTGTTTCACACATACATTCTCAACGATTCTTTCGCTCACGCTGGGTACTTGAATCTAAATGAGTGACTTGTATAAGATGATGAACACACGCGAAAACTACGTGAACAACTAGTAATTATACTAAAACAAATCCTAAGTAACCGCTGGGCAGTTACGCTGCTTCGAGATAACGCCACATGGCACACTCACAACCTTCGACGCTTCTGTCCTCGGCACGTTGCACTTGGTAACTGCTGGGAACCGTTTTCCCTCCAACAATTCAAATCTCAAACCATTCGACCTTGGGCATCAGGTACCTTCGTCGAGAGGCTCCTTCGACGTCGAAGACAACAAGATTCCCATTTAAAGGAATTTCTCTAAGTATCTTGTCATTCCTTGATGAGCCTTCGACAGAATCAGTTGGTCGAAGCCTTCTTATGTAGGAAACTCTTTTGACTCATAATTAATGGTCTATATGATAACAAACAAGGGTGTCAAATTTAGGAGTCAACAACTGGGATGATGATTCAACTCCGTTGGGGAAGCTTTTTCAGACCGTGCTGGGAAAATATTGACTCCACTGGGGTATCTTGTATTCTGCCGGGGAACATTCTTATACTCCGTTAAGGAATATTAAGATTGCCGGGGATACTCTTCATACTTGCTGGGGAATATTCTCACACTTTGCTAGGGAATATTAAGACCCTTTTAGTGCTGATGGTAGACTAACTCTGCTTGAGGAGAGCGTTGCTGATTCGTTCATAGTTGTAAGTCTCAGCTGGGAGTGTTATCATTACAGTCTTACTTTGTGGGGAGTGAAAGTATCTTAACCATATTCTTCAACTGAATTTACCGTCGTACCGGATGGACAGAGCAACTACATAGCTTTGGACAATTCTTATTGCCCCTATTTCTGATATTACCAGTAATTCATCTTTCGTTCCGCATGTAAATATTTATGATCAGCAATTAATGTCAAATGCATATATCAAAAACAAACATTGGACGTTCTTTGCAAAACAAAACAGATAAAGGAAAAACAGTTTGAAATTTGTCTGAAAATGATTTGTATTGATTTTGAATTTTGGCCTGTAAATAGGCATTTTTATACAAGAGGCTGACGTCCTAGTAAGAGAACGCCGCCGAACAATAGAATTTACACGATTTATGAAAAACTAAACAAAATAGCCATGTGAATAATCCAACTGGGTTCCAACTCTGCTATTGCCTTTATATCCTCGAGCATCTCATCACTTTGCTACTGGTTGAAGGTGAATCAGATTGATTAGTGTCGTTCGAGCTTGATAGTCGATACCGAAGTTTGGATGCAAGGTGATCCAATGAGACATAGTGTTACGCTTCGATCCCTAATTTTTGCCTGGACCTCCCTTTCGGGTTTTCAGTCCACCGGGATACCCTTTTTTGCCTAAGCCGCCTTTTTAGGTTTTCTACTTTCCGGGTGTACAGATTTTTCATTTTCATCCCTCATTTTTGCCCGAACCCTTTTGGTTCGCCGGAAAGCCCTTATTTTTGCCTAGGCCAGTCAACCTAGCGGGTCTTTGATTATGCGTAGTATCTTTTTACTATGTCTGCATTGACGGGGTGAGGAAGGTCGTCACCATCCATGGTGGTTAGAATCATAGCTCCTCCTGAGAAAATGTTCTTAACCACAAATGGCCCTTCGTAAGTAGGGGTCCATTTGCCCCTGGGATCACCTTGAGGTAGGATAATGCGCTTGATTACCAGATCCCTAACTTGATACTCTTGTCGTCTGACTTTCTTGTTAAATGCCTTGATCATCCGCTTTTGGTACGTTTGACCATGACAAATAGCAGTAATTCTATTTTCGTTGATTTAGTTCAGCTGATCAAGCCAAGTCTAGATCCAGTCATCTTCGCTCAAACCTGCATTCTTCATGATCCGAAGAGAGGGTATCTGAACTTCAATGGGCAAGACTGCCTCCATACCATAAACCAAGGAATAGGGTGTTGCCCCTGTTGATGTCTGTGGTGAGGTACGATACCCATGAAGAGCAAATGGTAACATCTCGTGCCAGTCTTTGTATGTCACTGTCATCTTCTGCACAATCTTCTTAATGTTCTTATTAGCTGCTTCGACAACCCCATTCATCTTCGGCTGGTAGGGAGAAGAGTTATGATGCTGTATCTTGAATTGCTTGCAGAGCTCAGTGATCATCTTGTTGTTAAGATTGGTACCATTGTCCGTAATGATCCTCTCTGGTACACCATATTGACATATCAGATTATGCCGAATGAACCGTGCCACGACGTTCTTGGTTACGGTAGCAAAATAAGTTGCTTCAACCCAATTCGTAAAGTAATCGATTGCTACCAGAATGAAACGATGCCCGTTGGACGCTATAGGTCTGATCTCGCCGATCATATCAATGCCCCACATTGCAAAAGGCCAAGGTGTCGTCAAGATGTTCAGAGGAACTGGAGGTATGTACACCTTATCAACATAGACTTGACACTTGTGACATGTCCGAGAATGCTGATAACAGTCAGCTTCCATTGTGGACCAATAATATCCTGCCCGAAGGATTTTCTTTGCCATGGTATGTCCACTCGAATAAGTTCCAAAAATACCTTCGTGTAACTCTGCCATGATCCTTTCTGCTTCATTCTTATGCACACAACGCAGCAAGGTTGAATCATGGTTACGCTTGTAAAGAATGCCATTGCTGATGAAGAACTTTGCTGCGAACCTCCTCAGAAACTTCTTGTCATTAACAGATGCACCCTCGGGGTACTCCTGAGCTTCAAGATACCTTTTCACCTCATGGAACCAAGGCTTTTCTGTCACCTCTTCAGTCTCAATATCACAGCAATGTGCAGGTTCGTCCAGTCTTTCAATGATAATCCAGGGAGCTTCGTTGTCCCAATTGACCTTGAACATAGAAGACATCGTAGCTAATGCATCCGCAAACTGATTCTCCTCTCTAGGGAAGTGTTCAAAGGTTATCTCCTAGAAATGGGGAAGCAATGTCAACACATACTCTTTTTAAGGAATAATATTTGGGTGTTTTGTATCCCACTCGCCTTTGATCTGACTGATCACGAGAGCGGAATCTCCGAAAACACTTAAGAACTTAATCCTTAGGTCAATTTCTGCTTGAAGACCCATAATGCATGCTTCATACTCCACCATATTGTTGGTGCAGTTGAAACATAGTCGGGCAGTAAATGGAGTATGAGAGCCTTTAGGAGATATGATCACAGCGTCAATGCCATTACCCAAAGCGTTCGAAGCTCCATCAAAGTACATAGACCATCGGGATCCTTCCTCAGGTCCTTCATCCGGCCTAGGTGTCTCACAATTAGTTACCAACATGATATTCTCGTCCGGGAATTCAAAGTTCATAGACTGGTAATCATCCACTGCCTGATGTGCCAAATGGTCTGCCAACACACTTCCCTTAATTGCCTTTTGGGTCGTATACTGGATGTCATACTCAGTCAAGATCATCTGCCATCTTGCTATTCTTCCAGATAAGGCAGGCTTTTCGAAGATATACTTGATTGGATCCATCTTTGAAATCAACAGAGTAGTGTGAGTCAACATATACTGTCTCAGCCGGCGAGCAGCCCATGCCAAAGCGCAGCAAGTTTTCTCGAGCAGTGAGTATCGGGTCTCACAGTCGGTAAAAATTTTGCTAAGGTAATAGATAGCATGCTCTTTTCGGCCAGACTCGTCATGCTGCCCCAACACACACCCCATTGAGTTGTCGAGTACTGTCAAGTATAAGATTAAGGGTCTCCCTTCAACTGGTGGCATTAGAATAGGTGGCTCTTGGAGATACTCTTTGATCCTGTTGAAAGCGGCTTGACATTCATTGTTCCAACGTACTACTTAATCTTTCTTCAGCAGCTTGAAGATTGGCTCACAAGTAGCAGTCAGGTGTGAGATGAATCGGGCAATGTAGTTTAGTCGTCCCAGGAAGCCTCTTACTTCTTTCTCTATCCTGGGAGCTGGCATCTCCTGTATAGCTTTCACCTTGGCAGGGTCCACTTGAATACCTTTGTCGCTCACAACGAAACCCAACAGCTTACCAGATCTCACCCCGAAGGTGCACTTGTTCGGGTTTAACCTCAACTTGTACAAATTCAGCCTGTCAAACAGTTTCTGCAGATGGTCTAGATGTTCTTCCTCAGTCTGGGACCTTGCAATCATATCGTTGACGTATACTTCAATCTCATGATGGATCATGTCATGAAACAAAGCAACCATGGCACACTGATACGTTGCCCCAACATTCTTTAGTCCAAAAGGCATGACCTTGTAGCAAAAGGTACCCCACTGAGTAACAAAAGTCGTCTTCTCCATGTCTTCGGGAGCCATTTTTATCTGATTATAACCTGAGAAGCCATCCATAAAGGAGAATACCTTATGCTGAGCAGTGTTGTCAACCAGAACGTCGATATGTGGTAGAGGGAAGTCATCCTTGGGGCTAGCCCTGCTCAGATCCCTATAGTCAACACACATTCGAACCTTACCATCCTTCTTTGGTACAGGGACCACATTGGCCACCCACTGAGGGTAAGAAGTAACTGCTAGAAAACCGGCATCAAACTGTTTCATAACCTCAGCCTTGATTTTCTCAGACATCTCTGGGCGCATTCGGCGGACCTTCTGTTTCACGGGAGGACAGTCTTCCTTAGTAGGCAGGCGGTGAACCACAATATCAGTATACAAACCAGGCATATCTTCATAAGACCAGGCAAAGATCTCAACATAGTCACGCAACATCTGAATCAACCGTTGTTTCATACTAAGCTCCAGATTTGCACCAACCTTGACTTCCTTCTTATCTGTCTCAGTACCCAGATTCATTGATTCTACCGGCTATTCATGTGGCTGAATAACCCTCTCTTCCTGGAGTAGCAGTCTTGCAAATTCACCAGGCACTTCGCAATCATCTTCACCTTTGTCTTCTGCTAAGTTGATCGGATTTTCGAAGTCATAACTGGCAGTAGCAGAGTCGTTACCAGTGAGATCCAGAGTGGATATGGACCTGTATACGTGAGTGTGTGTAAATAACTGTTTTGCAATATATAATAAAGAAAAATAAGGAGCGCAAAATTTGAAATGCAAGAAACGTCCAATGGTTTTATTAATGATATATGAAAATGACACACAAAAGCCCTCACAAATGAAGCCACAGTGCCCCGGGTAAGACACCGGGCCATAAAGTTTAAAACATTGTCTGTTACATATTCAAAACAAAAAGTTTCATTATTGGCTGATAACAGAAATGGGCATAGAATCCTTCGCTGTCCAGTTGCTTAATCCTCCATTGGCAGTTGGGTAGATCCAACTGTCGATATCAAACTCTTCATCATCGTCATCCCTGATAGCATTTACCCCTGCCTCTTGTTTAGGCTTCTCTGGTGCCCCGAACTCGATCTCCTTCGCATCGATCAACTCTTGTACCTTATTCCTCAAAACCCAACAATCATTCGTTTCATGCCCCGGGCTATCAGAGTGAAAAGCACAGCGGGCATTAGGGTTATACCTCGGTGAGGTAGTATTTGGATTCTTTGGGGCTTCCTTTAGAATCACCATATTGGTCTTCAGCAACTGTGTCAGAATCTGAGATAAGGTCATGCTGAGACAGGTGAATTGACTTCAAGGTCTCTCGTCCTTTTGTTGATTATTGTGCTGAGGAGCACCAGCAGGTTTTGAAATAACAACCGCATTAACAACTTGGCGGTGTTCAGGTCTATTCTGCCTTCTCGAACTGTAGACAGCACTGGACTCTTTCTTAAACGGCTTCTTCTCGGTGTCCGATGAGGCACCCTTCTGTATCTTACCAGCCTTAATACCAGCTTCAATCCTCTCATCGGTTAAAATAAGCTCTGTAAACCCAGACGAGGAGCTTCCAATCAAGTGGTTAAAAAATGGACCAGACAGGGTCCCCAGAAACATATCAACAAGCTCCCGATCAGCCAAGGGTGGTTGCACTCTTCCGGCGAGGTCCCTCCACTTCTGAGCATAATCTTTGAATCCTTCACCCATTCCCATTGACATACCCTGGAGTTGGGTACGCGTGGGAGCGAGGTAGGAATTGTACTGATACTGCCTGTAGAATGCAGTAGCCAAATCTTCCCAACTGCGGATACTGGCTCTGTCCAACTTGTAGAACCACTCAAGCTGAGTCCCTGAGAGACTGTCTTGAAAGAAATGAATCCATAAGTTCTTATCAGCGGTATACGGCTGAATCTTCCTCACATATGATAGGAGGTGTAGCTTCGGACAAGAAGCTCCGTCATACTTAGCAAAGGCTGGTGCCTTGAATTTGTGGGGAATCACCACCCCAGATGATATACCTAGATCACCAAAGTCCAGACCAGACACCTTCTGAACTTCCATAGCACTCAACCGGTCTTCTAGTTGTTTATATCTGTCCTCAGTCGGGGGATACTGTTCTTCGTCGAAGTCCGTCTCGTTGTCGGAGACCACAGGGCTAGGAGCCCTCCTTTCTTCATGACCATCTTTCCCTCCAGATGAGGTAGTCAAATCAACTTCATTCTGAAGCCTGTTTCCAAACCCGTGCCCCGTGTTAAACAGGATGGTCCTCTTCTTCTTCTTCTTCTCTTTCAGAATCAGGGTCTTCAAATCTTGCTGACCCTTAGCCAGATTCATGAACAACTCTTGGAATTGGGCATTCTGGGCCTGGAGGGCCTTGATAGCTTGCTCAGTTGAAGGTTCAGCAGACATGATGAGTGCTGAAATAAACAGTGAAGAAGATAAGAGACCTGTAATGGGTACCTGTTATGGAGTGCATGGGATGAAATGCGTATGATTATGATTTCAAAGACAGTCAAGAGATTCAAATTTGTAAACCAGAAAGGAAACACACTTTATTAGAAAAACTTTGGAATTCAAATTGTTCAACTGATGGCCTCAGGGCGTTACATGAAAGGAAATACTGAAAAGTAAATAAAAACTGGAAAGGAAATCATCAAAGGTCAATCAACGCTCCCATGGTCTCTTCTTATCAGTGCGGACATAGTCGTTGAGAATCCGCTTGTTCTCCAACTGTCTAGTCAACTTCTGGATCTTCTGCTCTTGCTCGTTGAACCTCTCTCGGTAAGAATCCCATTCTTCCCTTAGTTGCATCCAAGACCTTTTCAGTGCCCCAATGCCAGTGGGCATATAAGGATGGAGGATGGTTGGAAGAACTCCTTCTTCATTAGCAACTTCAAGAGTGACAGGCCGGACGGCTTCATATGGCATACCCAGCTTCTGGGCACGGATACGGACCCATCTAAGATATGGCTCCATCGGAAGTGAAGTCTTTGGCCCCAGCTCATGTGGATCAGATTGGTGAATTCTATCCCAAGCCCTTATGAATCTGCAGCGCTGCTCGTCGCTATCCCCTTGAAAATCAAAGATGATACTAGGCATTAGCATCTCATGAGGTCCTTCTCTTTGGGCTCTCCCAAACTGACGTAGAGCTAAGCACGGATTGTAAGAAATTCCTCCATGGGTTCATATCAATGGAACATTAGGGTACTCCCCACAGCGATCAATGATAGTTACCTCGTCCATACCCTTGATAGTCCAAATAATGTCATTATGTGAGAGAGACATCACCCTATAAGCCCAACCCATGCCTTCTTTGTTCTTCAGCACTGACTTGGAAAGGTGAGAAATAAACCACCTTGCCAATAAGGGAGCACAGCACATCAAGGTTCCCCGCTTTCGGGCAGTACGAGCATAGAGCTGATGAAGAATGTCACCCAAGAGAGTGGGTACCGGGTTCCGAGAGACAAAGATCTTTACCGCATTAACATCAACAAAGGAGTCAGAGTTCGGAAACAATACCAAGCTGTATATCAGAAGGGCCAGAATATCCTCAAATGCCTTGAAGTCTAGACTATCCCAGAAATAGTTAGCCTTACCAACAAAGAACTTAGTCAGAAAGCCCTTTGCTCCACTTCTAGTCTCCCAATTAGCCATTACCTCTTCTTTGGTTAAATGAAGGGCTGCAGCAATCTATTCGGGACTAAGAATCTTTTCCCAACCAGTAAATGGGATCTGCTCCAGAACAGAGATACCGAGCAACTCAGAGAATTCTTCTAAGGTGGGGACCAGCTGATAGTCTTGAAAAGTAAAGCAATGGTACATCGGATCAGAGAATTGGACCAAAACACTCATCATCTGCTCGTCCAATTTGGAGGTGACCAAACTGAGAATATAACCATGTCTCCTGAGGAAGGAAGTAGTATCATGCATCTTTGCAACCAACTCTTTAAGCAAGGTGGGAACCTGGACAAAGTTAATCCGGATGGTATTCCTACGCATGGGCATCATAATGACCTACAAAACAGAATAAAGATGAATCCCTCCTGTCTTTGAAATAGGTTAGTGTTGCACCCCAAAATTTTCCCTCTCATGTTTTTCCAAAGTCTTCCCCCTGCATGGTTAATCACAAACTCTTGCCTAAGGAAAAAGAAAATTTTTGAGTGGTGCTTGAAGGAGCCCTTCGATTGGCATTCTGAAAGACCATTCGATTGGCATTCTAAAGGAGAATTTCGATTGGTATTCTGAAGGAGCACTTCGATTGGCATTCTGAAGGAGCATTTCGATTGGCATTCTGAAGGAGCCCTTCGATTGGCATTCTGAAAGACCCTTCGATTGGCATTCTGAAGGAGAATTTCGATTGGCATTCTGAAGGAGCACTTCGATTGGCATTCTGAAAGACCCTTCGATTGGCATTCTGAAGGAGCATTTTGATTGGCATTCTGAAGGAGCACTTCGATTGGCATTCTGAAAGACCCTTCGATTGGTATTCAGAATGAGCACTTCGATTGGCATTATGGACAGGCACTTCGATTGGAATTCTGAAAGACCCTTCGATTGGTATGCTGAATGAGCCTTTCGATTGGCATTATGTACAAACACTTCGATTGATCTTTGGACAAGGGACATTCGAAGGAGGTCATCAAGAGGGCACTCAAGTCAAAAGCGTCCAGGTTCATTCAAGAGACACAAATGTTTCAAAAAAGGAAAACTTTTAATGTGTCCGTTTCTTATCTCATGGCATTTAATGGCCTGTTTAATGGTTGTCTCTTGCCATTATTGCACCCTCACACCCCTATAAATACAGAGGCCAGCATACATATCCAGGACACAAAAATTATACAACGAAACACACAAAAACTCTGCAGGAGAACACACACGAAAATTACACACACAAAAACTCTGCAGGAGAGGACGAAAATATACAGAAAAAATAGAGAAAAGAAGCAGGGAGAACTTGGAGATACGCTGCCAAAAGTCCTCAGCACTTCCAGGAAGCCATACCCAATCCTTGCACCAGCCAAAGCTGCCACCCAGCGAACACCTCCACCCTCATAACTACAGATCAAAGCACCTTTGTTTGGTAAATAAATCTAATCCCAAACTCATTTCGATCTCTGATTGCATAACACATTATTACTTGTTATTGCCTTTGATTTACCATCATAGACAGGATCGAAAGGCCTGGGTTTGGCGCCCAGGTCATGTTCTTCGTTTGCCAACACTTGCTGCAGACATAGCCTGAAGAGACCCAGCAAGCGCAAGATCGAAGGGCCTGGGGTTCAACACCCAGGCCCTGTGTTTTATTTTGCTAACATGCTTTTGCAGGTATAATATCCCAGATCGAAGGAGACACCTTCTCTGGATCGAACCCATTAGTATGCTGGATCGAAGGGGGCATCTCATTCCTGGATCGAAAGCCATGACCTCCATGATCAAAAGACAATCCTCTTCCCTGGATCGAAGGCTACTCACGCCTTACTGTCTGGCCCAATCGAAAGGACCATTTCCCTCCCTGGGTCGAAACTCCTTTTTTTCCCCTGGATCGAAAGATCCCCCCCCTTGTATTTTATTTTTGTTTTCATTGACATCTTTTTATCTTTTTAATTAACATTAAAATAAAATAAAACCACAAAAAACATTAGGCTAGTTTTTTCTATTAAAATTAACTTTGTTAATTAATCTCTTAATTATCTTAACATTTTCTCAAAAAACTAAAATTAAATAGATTTAGATCATTTTCCCAAAATAAAATAAAACAACAAAAAGATTTTATTCTTAGGATTTTTAGAGGTTATTTTAAGATTCACGCGCGTTTATTTTATTGTAACTGCTTATTGGTTTGTAATAGCTTAACTAAGACTTTTACTTTACTGCTTTATTCTCCAATTTTTGGACATGTAAATAATCCCCCTCCCCGAAGCCTTGTAATAGCGTAGGATTTACCATTCCCGCACTTTAAATTCCTGTACATATATTAACTGCTTAGATGTATGCTAACTAGGATTGTATGACAAGATCTAAAAACAAATGGTAGAACACCTAAATAAACAAAGATAATATAACTGAAAAACAACACACTTGCACATGCCACTCTTAGGGTACACCTCACTTGGTTGCCTCGAACGTGGTCATTGAGTATAGGATATTTTAGAGGTCGTCCTTTTTTCCAAAGATCATAAGTTGCCTCGAAACGGTTGCCTCAGAAAAATGATCTAAGACATTAGGATTACCGCTAAGGCGTCCTAACGTTGCTTTAGTGACCACACGTCCCTTAAACCGAATTGACCCGAAAACTCCAACGACGGTGCTACCTACTCCTTAATAGTGGGATAGCACTGTCTAAAGGATATTTACACAGTTTAATTCCTTTTTGAGTAGGTAGAGGTTCTTAAGTACTTGCTCTCTTTTAAAACAAAACAAAAACTTTTCGCACTTACACTTTCTTCAAAAACAAAACTCTTTTTAAAAACCCACAAACACAAAGAAAAGAAAACTTTTGAAAACATAGTGAGCAAGTACCTAAGAGCCCGTGGATAACCACGGATAGAAAGGGTGCTAACACCTTCCCTTTCTATAATCTACCTCCCGAACCCGAGAAACATCTCGAAAAGGAATTTTTCTGTGCTTTTGTCCTTTCCTTGTTGGATAAAATAAAAGACGGTGGCGACTCTTGCTTACCGGGACACTTTGTGAAAACAAATGCAAACGCGAACCAGCATTCCAAAACAGTCAGTTCTCGTTCCCACCGATCACAGAACTGGCAACTCTGCTGGGGAAAAAATAAGTGAGGTGTACCTTAGGATTAGATCACTTGTGTTTTCAATTGTATGCTTTAATTTTGTGGGCTTGTATCGGAGTTCTATAGATCCTAACCCGGATCTGGGGATACCCTTTAGGTAAGTAGCAACAAAATGTGAGGGAACTGTGCGGGGTATACCGACATGGTTTAAACAGTAGCTACGTTGATGTGGCACTTTGGTGAGTACCGGTAACCCTTGAGTTAAGTCAAGGAGAGTACGGGGCCGCCGCATGTTGTCGTGAAGCATCAATTGACCTTAGAACCTTACTTGACCATCTTGGCCTTTTTTAGGGGTAGTGAGATGACCGACTTTGGTGCAGTTCGAAGTTGGTAGATACTCGATACTACACTCGTTGAGGATTGTTTTCTTGGAATATTTTGGTTGCTAGTTCAGTGGCTAAACCAAAACGATGAACATAGAAAACAATCCAATGATATTGAGCTCCTTAGAACCCGGTTACTATTTATATGACAGGTTTTGAGCCAACTACACTCAAGAGGGTACTTATCTATGAAACTCCATGCCAGCCTAAACTTAAGGCTATTTGTGTGACTTGTGTGCTTTCAAATCTGAACTACTTGCACATTCTTGTTATCTGACAACATGAGTTCCTTGCAGGTTTTGTTTACAGTCCTTATCCAATAATCTGGACTTATTGCAGGGCTTACATACAGCACCTCACACTTTTTCTTAAACGCATAGCATACACATCATAACATCATACCTTAACATTTCCTTAACCATTTCAAGGATCTCAAAGGTTTGTGATGCAGGTCATGATGAACCAAATGTCTAGCAAGGGGCAAAGGAGATTTATTTTCCTCTAGCCAAGGTTGCCTAGAAATCAAAACACGATAACTTGAGTCAGGGGCTATGACCCACTCGATATGGTGAGCTTGAATCTTGAAGAAGGACTCTTAACAACATGAAGTTCCTTCAATCAAAGCTACCAGATTCAAATTCTAACAGTTTCTTGTTTACCCCGCGAGATCCTTGAAAACATTGCATACATGTATCATACATATCATTGCATAACAGGTCTCCCAATACAGGTCTCTCATGTTCTCACTGTTTATTTCAGAAATGGCTTTCCAACCAGACAACCAGGATCTTCATACTCAAGAGACTCAGTTCAGGGAAATCTTCCTAAACCTATCCAAGGGGCAGGAAGAGTTGAGAACACTCCTCATGGGGAACTTGGTCAAGAAAAGTCCTGAAGACAATAAGGACGAACGGCTGAAACAACTACAAGCTGAGTTCAGTGCCATGAAAACCCAAATGCTGGGGCAGATGGATCTTATCCAAGGCTTAGCTCGGGAACAAGAAGAGCTGAGAACCATTATCATCCAGCTTCATCAAGACAGATACAACAACATAAAGCAAACGGTCAAGGCTGGGGATCAAATCATTAATCAGCCTCCAAGAAGACAAGAGTTTGGTATGTTGAAGAATGGACCTCTCCAAGTTGCTACTACCTCAAGGGTCCAACAACAACCTCGCCAAGAACAACGGGTTGATCAGAGTAAGCCCAGAAGGCAATTTACCAAGCTCAACGTGTCGCTGTCTCAAGCTTTACAACACCTGTTGAGGTTGAATCTGGTGACATTAAGGGACCCTCCTAAGAATCCCAACATAACCTCCCTAAAGTAAAATCCTGATGCAAGGTGTGCATACCATTCCAACAGCCCGGGGCATGATACTGATGGCTGTTGGGCATTGAAAAACAAAGTTCAAGACCTGATTAACGAAGGAGCTTTGGAATTCACACAAGATGCTCAGGATGAGTTCTTCTACCATCCCTTCAGAGTTCACCATTTGAAGTGACAAGTCCTGAGATGAGAAAGCTTTTGTTCATTTGAATTTTCAAGTTGTAGTCTCTTTGTTATTCAAACAATTATCTATTAATGCCAAACTTTGTTTCATTAATGCATTGCATATATTTGTCTTGATTTGATCCAATCATTTTAATTACATTTAAACTATGCTTTTTACTCATTCAACTCTTGCTAAAAGTTACAAGCCTTTAGAGGTAGGATGACGAAACAATGCCATAATCTCATACAGTATGCTTTTGGACAGACCTTGCTGACGATGTACGGGCATTTCTTTCAAATCCTAAACACTAGAGTTATAAGGAAGATAATCCCTAGTCAACCCCTTCGAGCCAAAGAAGTAGGAGTTTTCTGTTTTAACACAAATTGAAACCTTTAATTTAAACCTGGGGCAGGGTAATCTCTCAGTTAATTCAAAGGCGCATTGAAGTCGCAAAACTCTCAGTTCATAATACAACGAACGACATTAAAAGCGTTCCTCTAGAATCAAAAGACAGTGGTGGTTCCTTATCTCATATGCAGTCAATCTCTCAAAAGAGAAAAGCCCACTGAGCCAAAACCTATAAAGGAGGCTCAAGAAAGCTGGGGCATCCCGCTGGCTGTAATCTCGAAAACAGGAACAATCAGGCAAAAGTTAGGGATAACAAATCAAAAGAACGAGGTCGCTAAAAATCCTCAACAACATAAAATGTTGCAAAAATGACTGCCTTCCAACAAATTCAACTTGTGTGAACCATCACCAAAAACGTCGTTCCAGACTCATTTGGAGTTCAAATGCACAATTAACTGAGTTTAGGATTGAAGAACATCACGAAGAGCGGGTGGGTACAAATATACTTTGAGCCTTTATCCTTTGTTTCTTAAACCGTGAACCAAGCCACATTACAACCCTTCAAAAGTCCTAACTGAAGCACGGGTTAGTTCAAAAGCATACTGTTACAAAAGGTATCCTGACTCCTGTAAGGCTTTGCCCTAAATCTTGTGTTGAATTTGTCTTATAAAGAGTTTTCTGCTAAAAAATGCATTTTTCAAAAAAACTTCGAGACAAGCATAAACTTTGCATTATTTGAATATCACTGTTTGCATTTGGCTATTTGTTTGACAGCGGAGAAATTCACATAACGAATATCCGATGAACGAAAGCCCTCTCAGTGAACAAAATCACTTCAAAAAGGATGACACTTCCATTGACAAACCTCCTATCAACAAGGGGACTTGACATGTCACTATCCAACACACCTGGGGCAGTCCAGTCAAGATTCCAGGAAATCTCTAAAGAAGTGCAGAGTAACCAGGGGCAAGTCTCCATCTCCGTCACTTGGGGCATTGAACATCAATCTCAGTGAAGGCTTACGTACAATTAAACATTTTCTGGCAATGTCACAAACACTTGCTACTAGGGGAAATGACAAATCCCCCCAAAATCCTTCTCATAGGATGATTCCCCAGCAAGGGTTTAATCTCTGAAAACCTTTCCCCAGCTGGATCAACCTCAAGAATCCTCGAGGACTTCCCCCAACGAAGATGTCACCTCTCTAGCGGACTGACGACAGGGTTTATTTCCCCAACAACACCAGGATTCCCCAGCTTGAGTTTTCCTCTCCGACTACTACAGATCAAAGGACCACAACTCCTCTTCCCCAGTAGACTCTGAAAGATCATCCCCAGCGAAGTTCTTTCTATCCCCAGCGGAGTTCATTCCTTTCATAGACAGAAATTCAATCCCTAACAGGGTTCACTGTCACCAGCAACAGCAATTCATCCCTATCTGAGTTTTTATTTCTCCAAATCAGCAGATCTTCTAGCAGAGTATATACTCCCCACAGAGTCATTTCCTCGTCAGTTCATTCCCCAGTGGAGTTATTCTCTCCTGCAGGATTATTCTCCCAATCATCTTCGGGCGTTATCTCCAGTGAGTGAAACTCTTTATTCTCCAACAACAGTCAGGGATTTATTTTCCCAAACTCGAACGTGCCATAATAGCATTTCATGTTCATACATCATGACGTGCACATACATATTGCATACAGCATAATCTCATTTATTTTGAGAACATCATCATACAATGCATGTCATGCATCATATATGATTAATCATGTACCTTTTCAGGAAAGATGGTTATCATCAATAACTTCCAGCAAGTTCAAGATTAACTCCGGAAACTAAACAGAGTAATTATCTGCACGATCAAATTCAGCCTTACACGGGTTCATCGTGAAGAAATCTTACACGGGTTTCTCCTAAATGCAGCTTCACACGGGCTTATCCTGAAAAATCCTACACGGGTCCTTTATCATATATTTCTGAATGAAGTTTTACACGAACTCATCCCAAAGTAACCTTACCCAGGTTCCTCCAGAAGTTTAACACAAACTTATCCCACAGTAACCTTACCCCGGTTCATTCTGAAGTTTTACACGAACTTATCACAAAGTAACCTTACCCAGGTTCCTCCAGAAGTTTCACACGAACTCAGCCCGAAGTAACCTTACCCAGGTTCCTCCTAAAGTTTTACACAAACTCATCATGAAGCAACCCTACACCGGTTCCTTCTCTTTCCAAGATGTATTTTTACACGGACTCATCATCAGGCAACCCTACACCGGTTACTTCTCTTTCCAAGATGTAGTTTTACACAGACTCATCATCAGGCAACCCTACACCGGTTCCTTCTCTTTCCAAGATGTAGTTTTACACGGACTCATCATCAGGCAACCCTACACCGGTTCCTTCTCAATTCCAGATGTAGTTTTACACTGACTCATCATGAAGCAACCCTACACCGGTTCCTTCTCTTTCCAAGATGTAGTTTTACACTGACTCATCATCAGGCAACCCTACACCGGTTCCTTCTCTTTCCAAGATGTAGTTTTACACGGACTCATCATCAGGAAACCCTACACTGGTACCTTCTCAATTCCAGATGTAGTTTTACACGGACTCATCATGAAGCAACCCTACACCGGTTCCTTCTCAATTCCAGATAAAGTTTTACACAGACTCGTCATCAAGAAACCCTACACAGGTTCTCTCTTTCCAAAGATGAAGTTTTACACGGACTCCTCATCAGGCAACCCTACACTGGTTCCCTCTCTTCAAGATGCAGTTTTACACGGACTCGTCATCAAGAAACCCTACACAGGTTCTCTCTTTCCAAAGATGAAGTTTTACACAGACTCCTCATCAAGCAACCCTACATCGGTTCCCTCTCTTCAAGATGCAGTTTTACACAGACTCGTCATCAAGAAACCCTACACAGGTTCTCTCTTTCCAAAGATGAAGTTTTACACGGACTCCTCATTAGGCAACCCTACACCGGTTCCCTCTCTTCAAGATGCAGTTTTACATGGACTCGTCATCAAGAAACCCTACACAGGTTCTCTCTTTCCAAAGATGAATTTTTACACGGGCTCGTCATCAAGAAACCCTACACAGGTTCCTTCTTCCAAAGATGAAGTTTTACATGGACTCATCATCAAGTAACCCTACACAGGTTCCTCCTTTCCAGATGAATCTTTACAGGGACTCATCATGAAGTAACCATACCTAGGTTCCTTCTCAGTCCAAACATGCAGTTCACCTCCAAAGTTAGACTTCCCCAGTGGAATCTTCTACAACAACAGGTATGCAAGTTCTCACTAAGGAATCTCTTATGCGATCGACACCCCTGCATATGGCATATATAGGCCCATCCTCCTACCAACAATCTCCAAATGGCATCTGTAAGCCCATTCCCGACGTCACAATGCTGATACTACACCATGCGAGTGCAAATTTCTGGGCACTCTAGTGTTCAATTATCTTCCACCTTCGGATCACGAAAGGCTCGAAAGCCAATATATATCCTCAGGTTTAAGAAAATTGAACAGGGGCAACTGTTGCACCCCAAAATTTGCCCTCTCATGTTTTTCCAAAGTCTTCCCCCTGCATGGTTGATCATAAACTCTTGCCTAAGGAAAAAGAAAATTTTTGAGTGGTGCTTGAAGGAGCCCTTTGATTGGCATTCTGAAAGACCCTTCGATTGGCATTCTGAAGGAGAATTTCGATTGGCATTCTGAAGGAGCACTTCGATTGGCATTCTGGAGGAGCATTTCAATTGGCATTCTGAAGGATCCCTTCGATTGGCATTCTGAAAGACCTTTTGATTGGCATTCTGAAGGAGAATTTCGATTGGCATTCTGAAGGAGCACTTCGATTGGCATTCTGAAAGACCCTTTGATTGGCATTCTGAAGGAGCATTTCGATTGGCATTTTGAAGGAGCACTTCGATTGGCATTCTGAAAGACCCTTCGATTGGCATTCTGAAGGAGCATTTCGATTGGAATTCTGAAGGAGCACTTCGATTGGCATTCTGAAAGACCCTTCGATTGGTATTCAGAATGAGCACTTCGATTGGCATTATGGACAGGCACTTCGATTGGCATTCTGAAAGACCCTTCGATTGGTATGCTGAATGAGCCTTTCGATTGGAATTATGGACAAACACTTCGATTGATCTTTGGACAAGGGCCATTCGAAGGAGGTCATCAAGAGGGCACTCAAGTCAAAAGCGTCCAGGTTCATTCAAGAGACACAAATGTTTCAAAAAAGGAAAACTTTTAATGTGTCCGTTTCTTGTCTCATGGCATTTAATGGCCTATTTAATGGCTGTCTCTTGCCATTACTGCACCCTCACACCCCTATAAATACAGAGGCCAGCATACATATCCAGGACACGAAAATTATACAACGAAACACACAAAAACTCTGCAGGAGAACTCATACGAAAATTACACACACAAAAACTCTGCAGGAGAGGACGAAAATATACAGAAAAAATAGAGAAAAGAAGTAGGGAGAACTTGGAGATACACTGCCAAAAGTCCTCAGCACTTCCAGGAAGCCATACTCAATCCTTGCACCAGCCAAAGCTGCCACCCAGCGAACACCTCCACCCTCAGAACTACAGATTAAAGCACCTCTGTTTGGTAAAGAAATCTAATCCCAAACTCATTTCGATCTCTGATTGCATAACACATTATTACTTGTTGTTGCCTTTAATTTACCATCCTAGACAGGATCGAAAGGCCTGGGTTTGGCGCCCAGGTCATGTTCTTCGTTTGCCAACACTTACTGCAGACATAGCCTGAAGAGACCCAGCAAGCGCAGGATCGAAGGGCCTGGGGTTCAACACCCAGGCCCTGTGTTTTATTTAGCTAACATGCTTTTGCAGGTATAACATCCCAGATCGAAGGAGACACCTTCTCTGGATCGAACCCATTAGTATGCTGGATCGAAGGGGGGCATCTTATTCCTGGATCGAAAGCCATGACCTCCATGATCAAAAGACAATCCTCTTCCCTGGATCGAAGGCTACTCACGCCTTACTGTCTGGCCCAATCGAAAGGACCATTTCCCTCCCTGGGTCGAAACTCCTTTTTTTCCCTGGATCGAAAGATCCCCCCCTTGTATTTTATTTTTGTTTTCATTGACATTTTTTTTTCTTTTTAATTAACATTAAAATAAAAAAAACCCACAAAAAACATTAGGCTAGTTTTTCTATTAAAATTAACTTTGTTAATTAATCTCTTAATTATCTTAACATTTTCTCAAAAAACTAAAATTAAATAGATTTAGATCATTTTCCCAAAATAAAATAAAACAACAAAAAGATTTTATTCTTAGGATTTTTAGAGGTTATTTTCAGATTTGCGCGTATTTGTTTTATTATAACTGCTTATTGGTTTGTAATAGCTTAACTAATACTTTTACTTTACTGCTTTATTCCCCAATTTTTGGACATGTAAATAATCCCCCTCCCCGAAGCCTTGTAATAGCATAGGATTTACCATTCCCGCACTTTAAATTCCTGTACATATATTAACTGCTTAGATGTATGCTAACTAGGATTGTATGACAAGATCTAAAAACAAATGGTAGAACACCTAAATAAACAAAGATAATATAACTGAAAAACAACACACTTGCACATGCCACTCTCAGGGTACACCTCACTTGGTTGCCTCGAACGTGGTCATTGAGTATAGGATATTTTGGAGGTCGTCCTTTTGTCCAAATATCATAAGTTGCCTCGAAACGGTTGCCTCGGAAAAATGATCTAAGACATTAGGATTACCGCTAAGGCGTCCTAACGTTGCTTTAGTGACCACACGTCCCTTAAACCGAATTGACCAGAAAACTCCAACGACGGTGCTACCTACTCCTTAATAGTGGGATAGCACTGTCTAAAGGACATTTACATAATTTAATTCCTTTTTGAGTAGGTAGAGGTTCTTAAGTACTTGCTCTCTTTTAAAACAAAACAAAAAATTTTCGCACTTACACTTTCTTCAAAAACAAAAATCTTTTCAAAAACCCATAAACACAAAGAAAAGAAAACTTTTGAAAACATAGTGAGCAAGTACCTAAGAGCCCGTGGATAACCACAGATAGAAAGGGTGCTAACACCTTCCCTTTCTATAATCTACCTCCCGAACCCGAGAAACATCTCGAAAAGGAATTTTTCTGTGCTTTTGTCCTTTCCTTGTTGGATAAAATAAAAGACGGTGGCGACTCTTGCTTACCGCGACACTTTGTGAAAACAAACGGAAACGCAAACTAGCATTCCAAAACAGTCAGTTCTCGTTCCCACCGATCACAGTTAGTCTTATGCAAGATGTATGCAATGTTATGATGTCATGATATCATGATAGTAAGCACACCACAAGTATCCACAAATAGCAAACATGGTAAAGGCACACAAGTCACACAGAGAGCCCTTAGATTTCAGGCTGGCAAGAAGCTTAGGTACTACCCTCTTTCAGTTCAGTTGGTTTAAACTTGTCCTAAAAATAGTAATCGGGTTCTAGAGGATCTCAATATCAGTGACTACCCTCAATCGGTCATAATTCCAGTTTAGCAACCTTTTCTTGCGGCCGAAATCATCGCGAGAGTTTAGTCTCAATGAGTGTAGCATACTACTACTGTTCTATGGCCAAGTTGGTCAATTTAAAGGTTCTAAGGTCAGTTTGTGCTTAATGACCCCTTAGAAGACCCATATTCTCCTCGTTCCAACACAAGGTATATCGGTACAGACTAAAGTGCCACACCAATGTAGCTACTGCTTCAACCGTATCGGTCTATGCCGTACAGTTTCCTCACAGTTTATTGCTACTTACCTAAAGGGTATCCCTAGATCCGGGTTAGGATCTATAGAAACTCTGATACAAGCCCACAAAGATAAATCATACAAAGCATACAATTGAAAACACAATGATCTAATCCTAAGGTACACCCCACTTATAAATACTCATCAGCAGAGTCGCCAGTTCTGTGATACGGTGGGAGAGAAAACTGACTGTTTTTGGAATGCTGGTTCCCGTTTTGCGCTTGTTTTCGCAAAATGTCGCGGTGAGCAAGAGTCGCCACCATCTTTTATTTTATCCAACAAGGAAAGGAAAAAAGCACAAAAAAATTCCTTTTTCGAGATGTTTCTCGGGTCCGGGGGTAGATTATAGAAAGGGAAGGTGTTAGCACCATTTCTATCCGTGGTTATCCATGGGCTCTTAGGTACTTGCTAAAAGTATTTTCAAAATTTTGTTTTCTTTGTGTTTGTGGGTTTGAAAGAAGTTTTTGTTTGAAAGGTGTAAGTGCGAAAAGTTTTGTTTTGTTTTAGAAAAGAGCAAGTATCTAAGAACCATCTACCTACTCGAAAAAGGAATTAATATGTACAAATGTCCTTTTAGACAATGCTAGCCCACTATTGATGAGTAGGTAGCGTCGTCGTTGGAGTTTTAAGGGTCAATTTGATTGAGGGACGTGTGGTCACTAAAGCAACGTTAGGACGCCTTAGCGGTAACCCTAATGTCTTAGATCATTTTTTCCGAGGCAACCGTTTCGAGGCAACTATGATCTTTGGACAAGAGGGCGGCCTCTAAAACTTCCTATACTTAATGACCACGTTCGAAGGCAACCAAGTGAGATGTACCCTAAGAGTGCGCATGTGCGAGTGTGTTGTTTCGGTTATTTATCTTTGTACATGTCATGGGTGAGCTATGTTGATTTTAGGTTAAAGATTTAATCTTGTCATGCATTCCCTATTTATCAAACTTCTAACAGTTAATATTGTGCGGAAATTAAATTGCGGAAATTAAATCTAAACTATTACAAGGCGTCGAGTATTTACATCGCCAAAAGCAACCCTTTAATTTAAATTGCGGAAAATAAAAGAAAGCGATAAAATGATTAAAGTCCTATTTAAAGCTATTACATTCCGAAAGCAATTACAATAATAAGACAAAATTGATCGCGTGCGAGAAAATTAAATCGGATGCGGAATTTTTTTTAGGGTTTTGACCCTTTTTTTTGAAAAGAAAGCCTTTTATTGTTTATTTTTGAATTAAAAAAGAAATTAGATCTAAGTTAATTAATTAAATAAATAAATAAATTAATTAAAAGATATTTTTGGATTTTTTATATTTAAGGAAATAAAATAAATTGGTCAAAGTTAATAAAAACCTAATTCTACATTAATTTTAATTATTTTGCAAAAGATATTAAAATTATACCTAATTAAAGCTAAATCAATTAAATTAATTTATTTACAAAAATAAAAGTGAATTTAATTTTAATAAATAAAAATATATTTTTTTGTGGTTTTGATTTTATTAAGAAAAATGTTAATTGGTTAGTTTAAATAATAATAATAATAATTAGTAAATAAATAAACAAAATAAATAAAAGAAAAGAATAACCAAGGGGTTTGGGCCAGCTTTGGAGGGTGAGATCATCATTTCTTTGGCCCAACAGGCGCATGCCTGTATTGACTTTGCTGCTTCCATGGGACACATTGACTAGGGTGTAGTATGGACTTCTCATCTGGGCCACCAGATCTGGCCAGGAGGCCATCTGGCGCTGGAGATTTAGAGGTGTATGATAGACCACGCCTTGGATGTTGCATAGGAGTACCTATGGAAAAATAATAACAAGAAATTGGGGGACCTGGGATTCGAACCCATGTCCCATTGGACTTTGACACACTTCACTTACCAACTCAACCACTACATCTTTATTGTTAACGGATAGACAATAATTATTATATAGAAAACAAACCATTATGCCTGGAAATAAAAAAAAATAGCGTGAATATATGAATGAGCCAATGAAGACGAGCCACGTCTTCGTCTTCTTCAACAAAACCTGGTTTCCTTACCTGCAGATTTTTATCCGCAGCAAAATCCCTAGGTTCGTCCTAAAATTAATTCTAGGCTGTAGAAATGCAATCCAAAGCCATGGTTCGCTTCGTCTCTCCTTCCTGAGCATCTCTATACCCATTATTTGTCCCAATTTTTCCTGTAACTCAAACGCCTAAAAAACAAGAACCAAAACCCTAGTTTCGCGTACAGGGTTACAGGCTATGAAAACAAAATCAAATAATGCAGAAATGTTCTAAATGGATCGATTAGCATGATTGTGCAAAGATTTTGGCAAAAGGATGCAAGAATAAGAGATTATGGTTTCATGTACATGGAGACTTTTCAGAAGACTTACAGTGCAATTCAAGAGGTGATTGGTTTGGCTTTTGATTGCAATAGCTTCAGTGGGTGTCAGGCAAGAAGTCCACGTTGAGATTTTGTCTTGAATTGGCCTCTAACCAAGATTTTGATTCCACACTTTTCAAGCTTTTTCCAAGTTTTGGTTTCTCTGATTATGCATCCCCTTGGTCGTGTCCTTTGTGCCTTTTCCTTGTGTGATTATAATAGAGTGAATTAGGTTTAATTTTGGGCCTTGAGTCCTTGTGTATTGATGATTCAAGATTTGATATGAACCACCATTAAAAAGCTTCCAAAATTGTCCCAAATCAAATATTTTTTGCATGAGATAGCTTGATACGAGTTTGATTGTGTACATCATGATAATTAAGATCTGTAATGATCAAAAAGACTCCAAGTTATCAATTTTTAGATTTTATTTAGATTTAAATTGATTTAAAATGAATTAATTCAATAAAAATCAAATAAAATATAAAAATTAATGAATGGACATAAAAATGAAGATATGACACGTGTGTTGTGTGACAAGATCAAATCAAGTGGAAAAAAGTGGGCCCATTTGACAAAATTTGAAGTTTTTGGGATAGTTGACTTTTGGCAATTTGGGAAAAATGCCCAATGTCAACAATGCATAACTTCTTCAATTTTGAACTTTTGGAGGTTTTATTAGACTTTTTAGAAACCTTGAGATGTCCTCTAACCAACCCTTTTGGTCTCATCTCAATTTTATATTCCATGCTCAAGTTACAAGCTTTGGCAAAAAAGGTGTTTTTGTTGACTTTCAAAAATGACCTATAATGTCCAAATTTGTAACTTTTTGTGAGTGCATTTCTTGATCTTGGGGTATGAATATGGATTGTAGGAAATTGCATCCTATTCAAAATGAGCTTTGGATGGGTCATTTATCATAAAGTATAAGAAAGTTATGCTTGGTCAAAGTTGAGTTGACTTTTCCTACAAAACCCTAATTTAGCAACTTTTGAATCTTGATGAATCTTGAGCAATCCTTGATGAATCATGATCAAACCTTGATAAAATGATGAATTATCCTTCAAAATGAGAATGTTGACAAAAAATCTTGAGGTTTGACTGTATTTGGGTCACAGTTGACTTTTGCCCTAGCACAGTCGATTTTTGGGCCTCTTGCGCAATTGACTGAGCAAACTTCCTCTGCAAGGCTTGAAATTTGACATGGATGAACTTGAGAACATATTATGACATTTGGGAGCACTTGAGGTCATTTGGATGTAAGGACCTTGATGCAACACAAAACCCTAGTTTTGAGGTTAACTGCCTTAGGAGATGATTTGACTGTCCAACTCTTGAGCAATCTTGAACCACTTGGAGATTTCCCTTGTAATGTCTTGAGAAATATGGGAGAGAGAATTTTGGGGTACAAGACATCCACTAACCATTTCAAGGGTTTGGATCTTCATCTTTGTTCTTGATTTGTAGGTCATGGAATCTCTTCGCAGGAAAACAATTCAAGTCAACCTTGTGAGAATCCCTTCTCAACTCAAGGAGCTCACTTCCAGGATTCCAGAGAATTCTCTCTTCAGTGAAAGACATGGTAGACTTCTCAACTTGGTCAACTCCAACATTGAAGAAGACATGGTGAAAGTTCTCTTCCAGTTCTTTGACCCCCTACACCACTGTTTCACATTCCCTGATTACCAACTAGTACCCACTTTAGAGGAATTTTCTCAACTCCTGAGAATTCCTATTCTTCATCAACTACCCTAAAATGGTACGGAAAAAGAACCAAAGCCTGAAGATGTTGCTCAAGCATTACACTTGCAACCATCTGACATCAAGGGACATTGGGAAACCAGAAGTGGTGTCAAGGGTGTGATCGATGGATCTGGAACTGACTGTTTAACGCTGGTTCGCGAAATGTCGCGGAAGCAAGAGTCGCCACCGTCTTTTATTTTCTCCAAATGGAAAGGACAAAAGCACAGAAAAATTCCTTATAGAGATTGCTCTCGGTTCGGGAGGTAGGTTATAGAAAGGGAAGGTGCTAGCACCCTTTCTATCCATGGTTATCCATGGGCTCTTAGATACTTGCTCATTTGTGTTTTCAAAAATGGTTTGTTTGCTTTTCAACTGTGGGTTTTAAAAAGTTTCTTTGAAAATTTCAGTTCGAATCTTGTATCGGTCCTCAAGAGTGTTTGAAAAATTGCTTTCGAAAGCTTTTTGAAAAGGTGTCGGTGTGAAAAGTATTTTTGAATTGTTTTGAAATTTAGAGCAAGTATCTAGAGTCGTCTACCTACCCTAAGGAATTCGTCTGTGTAGATGTCCTTAAAGTAGTGCCATCCCACCATTGAGAGGTAGGTAGCACCACCGTTGGAGGTGTTCGGGTCAATTCGAGGTTTGGGACATGGTGATCACCGGAGCAATAGGAAGACACCTTAGAAGCTACCCTCATGCCAGGTTCCCGGATCATGAGGACTTACTAAGACATCCTCTACTCGACGATCACCTTTCGAGGCAAGGCAACAGTGAGGCGTACCCTAGGGGTGGCGTGTGATTTGTGTGTCGTTTAAGATATTTTGTCTTGTCATGTTATGAGTGAGCTAGCGTTTGTTTTTATTTTTGTCCATACATTCTTTCATGCCTTGATTAACAGTTAAAGATTGCGAGAAGGTAAAAATTCTAAGCTATTACAAAAGGCGCGGGTCCACATCGCCAAAATTTCTTGAACACGATTTGACAGAAAAAATAAAGAATTAAAGAAGAGTAAAGTGCGAGAAATTAATTTACAAGGCCTTGGGAGAGATACAGAAATATTAAAAGAAAAACGAAATAAATACGCGAATTAAATAAGAATTAAGACGAGGGCGTTGGACCCTTTTTGCAAAATTAAATTAAATGAGGAGATTAATTAATTAACAAAGAAAGAGAAATTGTTTTTGGTATTTTTTGGTATTTTATAATTTTAATGAAAAAGAATTAACTAAAATAAATGCTAACCCTAATTCTAGTTGCTTTTAATTTATTAAAAAGAAGATTAAATTTTAACCTAAAATTAACCCTAATGAATTTACATGTAATTTAATTACAAAAATAAATATTTAATATTTTAATTATTATGAAAGAAAAATAAAAAGGAATAAAAATTATCATGAACCCTAATTCTATATTTTTTATATTTTTATTAAAAAAAGTTAAGATTAAAACCTAATTTAAAACTAGTTAGTTAATGAATTTATTTACAAAAATACTAAAATAAAAATATTTATTATTATTTTTTTTATCTTTTCTGATTTTTTGATGTTTTTTATATATTATAAAAATATTAATTTAATTAACAAAACAATAATTAAAAGAAAATAAACATAATAAAAAAAAATAAAGAAATAAATATTTTGCAAACCTAGGGGGTCTGCCCCTAATTTTGGAGGTGAAGCCCATCAATTTTGAGCCCAAGTCAGCATGGCCTCGTTGACTCTGACACTAGCGTGTATACGCGTTGACTAGAGTGCATCATGTTCCCCCAGATCATGGCCTTTGATTGAATGCCCTAGGACGCGTGGACAGTTTGATTTTGTAGGTGCATGGTGGACACCACTACTGTAACTGCATATGAACATTATGTGAAGAAAAATATGAAAGGGAGTGAGGACCTGGGGCTCGAACCCAGGTCCTGAACGTTACCACTCAAGCGCTTCACCAACCAGGCTATTTGTTTTCTTTGTATATTAAATAACAAATAATAAATATAAAATAAACCAACGCGTTAGTATCTTTTTAGCGCGAATTTTCAAATGAAGCAATCAACTCCTTACACATCAGCGTCTTCTTCGTTGGCTTATTTTTCCTGAAATAAAAAAACACAGGCAACGGTTTTTACACCGTTCTAAAAGGCATCATTAGGGAAAATAGCGAATAGCCATTGGAGCCTCATAAATTAGGCGCGATAGTCTCATTCTTTTCGTCCAAGCTCACTGAATTGAATGGCCTAGGTTTCAAGCTCCAATTTTTCCTTAAACGAAAACCCCCAATTCACAATCCTGCAAACCCTAAAATACAACAATGGCATCTTTGCATATAGTACATAAAAATCCAATCAAAGCATATGGTTAGCTTGCAAACATTATTCTAAACACAAAAACAACAATGAAACATGTTAACAATGCATGAATGATAGAAAACGATTCTGAAATTTTCCCTACCAACTTCAATGGTGATTTCGCGTTTTCTTGAGTATGGGGCTTAGGGAATGATTGAAACACGTTCTATGATCCTTAAGGAAGCTAATGGAATAGCTATTTGGCCTTGAATCGTTCTAGAATTAGGTTTTCAGAATTGAGCTTTTTTGATAAAATTCCAAGTTTGTGCCAGGGTTTCTGGCGCAGCTTCTTGGTTCATGGCATTAGGTTTTGCTTCTTTGTATATGTATGAATGAATTAGGTCAAAAATCTGATCAAAGGAATCCAAGAATTGATTATGCAATATTTGATTTTCAAGCATTAGTTTTTCCAATCTTTTTCATGAAATTTGATATCAAATCATATCCAATCCTTCCCTAATTGATCATGCACGAATTTGAGTGTCCAATGAAAGTATTTTCTGCACAAAAGATTTCATTTCATTAGTTTAGCATTTTTCCACATTTTATTTGGTTTAAATGAATTAATTGTAATAAAAAATTCAAATAAATAAATAAAAATAATAAAAAAACTTCCCTTTGGGCCAAATGGTCGTGTGCATGTTTTGGATGATGAATTGTGGAAGAAAAATAGGCCCATTAGCAATTTTAGGTCATTTGAATCAATGTTGACTTTTCAAAATATCCAAAAATTTCCCAACTTCCACAAGGCATAACTCGCTCAATTTTTAAGCTTTGCTCATGTTCTTGGACATTTTGGAAAGGTCTTTGAGTCCTCTAACCAATGCCTTTGGTCCCATGTCATTTTGATTTACCAATCTCAAGTTATGGCCTTTGACTTAAAGTCCCTTTTGGTTGACTTTTGAAAATGACCTATAATGTTGAAATTGATAACTTTTTGTGAGAGCATTTCTTGGACTTGAAGTGTGAAGAGGAGTTGTAGGAAATGTCTTTCTCTTCAAAATGAGCTTTGGATGGAATTTTTCTGATAATCCATGTGAAAGTTATGCCCTGGTCAATTTACAGTTGACTTTTTCAGCTGTCCAAATAAGGAAACTTTTGCATCTTGATGATTTTTGAGCCAAGCTTTGAGAATCATGATCAAGCATTTATCAAATGATTTTTGTGGCTTCACAATGAGATGTTGACCAAAAATTTGAACTTTTGACTGTCAAATGACCATTTTGCCCCTACAGTTGACTGTAGTGCAATTAGGGTTTTGACTGTGCAATTTTGTGATGTAAGTCTTGAAACTTGATATGAGGATGCTTGACCATATTTATAGGCATGTGGGACTTGATTGGACCCTTGGAAACTTCATTTTATTGATCAGAACCAAAACCCTAATTTTGACTGTTAGGAGGCCTTTGAACTGTGCAACCCTTGGGGAATTTTGAAGCTTGACTTTGGCAATTCCTGAAGAATATGGGAGGGCAAATTTTGGGGTACAACAGTTGCCCCTGTTCAATCTTCTTAGACCTGAGGATGCAGATTGGCTGGCGTGCCTTTCGTAATCCGAGGGTAGAAGATGATTGAACACTTGAGTGCCCAGAAATTTGCGCTCACATAGTAGCAGTGTAATGATGGGAATGGGCTTATAGATGCCATTTAGATATTGATGAATAGGATGATGGGCTTATAGATGCCATCTGGATGTTGATCGCGTAAGAGATTCCTTAGCGAGAACTTGCGTACCTGCAAAAGAAAAATGAGTACCTGACATGTTGCAGGAGCTGGTCTTCAGACGCTTAGTATAGATGTGTCCTGACTGGTTACAGGAGCTGAGTCTGGATCTTCAAAAGATGATGACTGAACCAGGGGTGGTTACTGCCTCAGCAGGAACGGTGAGAGAACCTTGGATTACCTCAACTTCAACAGCAGTTTGTTGAGAGAATCTTGGTGGGAATTACCATTTCCGCAGTATCGGGAAGAGAACCATAGGCAATTATAATCTCAATAACATTCATTGAGAAAAACCTGGAATGGAATTATCATCTCCGCAGCATTGGGGAGAGAACCATAGGAAATTATAATCTCAAAAGCGGACGTTTGAGAAAAACCTGGAATGGAATTATCGTCTCCGCAGGATCGGGGAGAGAACCATAGGAAATTATAATCTCAAAAGCGGACGTTTGAGAAAAACCTGGAGTGGAATTATCGTCTCCGCAGGATTGGGGAGAGAACCATAGGAAATTATAATCTCAAAAACATTCATTGAGAAAAACCTGGGATGGAATTATCATCTCCGCAGCATTGGGGAGAGAACCATAGGAAATTATAATCTCAAAAGCGGACGTTTGAGAAAAACCTGGGATGGAATTATCATCTCCGCAACATTGGGGAGAGAACCATAGGAAATTATAATCTCAAAAGCGGACGTTTGAGAAAAACCTGGGATGGAATTATCGTCTCTGCAGCATTGGGGAGAGAACCATAGGAAATTATAATCTCAAAAGCGGACGTTTGAGAAAAACCTGGAGTGGAATTATCGTCTCCGCAGGATTGGGGAGAGAACCATAGGAAATTATAATCTCAAAAACATTCATTGAGAAAAACCTGGGATGGAATTATCATCTCCGCAACATTGGGGAGAGAACCATAGGAAATTATAATCTCAATAACATTCATTGAGAAAAACCTGGAATGGAATTATCATCTCCGCAACATTGGGGAGAGAACCATAGGAAATTATAATCTCAAAAGCGGACGTTTGAGAAAAACCTGGAATGGAATTATCATCTCCGCAACATTGGGGAGAGAACCATAGGAAATTATAATCTCAAAAGCGGACGTTTGAGAAAAACCTGGAATGGAATTATCATCTCCGCAACATTGGGGAGAGAACCATAGGAAATTATAATCTCAAAAGCGGACGTTTGAGAAAAACCTGGAATGGAATTATCATCTCCGCAACATTGGGGAGAGAACCATAGGAAATTATAATCTCAAAAGCGGACGTTTGAGAAAAACATGGAATGGAATTATCATCTCCGCAGCATTGGGGAGAGAACCATAGGAAATTATAATCTCAATAACATTCATTGAGAAAAACCTTTGATAACTTCTACTGAGTCTTCATCAGAAAAATCTGTTTGGGGTCAATTTAGCTGGGCTAGAGAAAGCCTTGGACTGGATAAGAAATCTTTGGAGTCGATTAACTGAACCGGTCTAGGTCTTGAAATATGATTGAGAATTTAACTAAATCTTTCCTGAAAGGTAAAGGTTAGTCATATGCAATGCATGATATGGATCAAGCGATGATGTTCTCAACATAAATGAGATTTGTAAGATATGATGCGTCCATGCATGTTATAATGATGTATGTGATGTTTAGGAATGTATGTTTTCGTTAGGAAAGTAAGTCCTTGACGGGTGCCAGGAAGTCATATCCTGGGCTGATGTTTGAAGAATAGATTTCGCTTCCGCTGGGGATGATAGCTGCAAGAATACCGGTAGGAGAAGATGACTCCGTTGGGGAATAAACTTGGCGAATGGAATAACTATGCGGGGAGGAAAGTACTCTAACGATTTTGCTGGGAAGCAATACTCTGTGGGGAGAGAGATACTTTGTTGAGTGTTGATAATAACTTGCTGGGGATACCCTTGTTGCGTTGGAAGTGTTAATAGACTTTGCTGGGGATAAGAAGACTCCGTCGAGGACCCTCTTTCTGTGGCTTTTGGCTGAGGATAACCCAGTTATATCCTGGTAAGGAAATAACTCTTTGAATAAAGCCGGGCGACGCGTTCGTGCTCTGCGAGGGATAAGCTTCCAGAATCTACTGGGGATAAGCTTACTGCTTGGGGAGATAAATTCCAACTTTCCTGGGGAACTGGATTGGACTCTCCTGGGGAAGTTTTGAACTGCGGGGGAAGTGATTCCTTTGAATGTTTGATATACCGCCGGGGAACAATCTTTAGGTTAAGACTGCCGGGGATGCTTGTTATGAATATGTGTGCTGCTGGGGCATGTTGAGATCTGCTGGAGGATACTCAACTTCCTTACGTTTGATAGTAGCTTCGCTTGGGGAGAGTGCACTGGCTTGCTGGCTCACTCTCTGGGGAATTAAGACATCTGGTTATGTTTTTCAACTGAACATCCCTTATATCTTGTGGACAGAGCAATTAGATCGCTTGGACGACTCATCATTGCCCCTGCTTCTGAGGTGGGAGAGGAAGACCTGTGAAGGAGTCTTTGACAATTGCCGTTTGACAAACCTTCTTTCTGATAGGCAAGTGACAAGAGGACGGGACATAGTCGTTCGCTTTGATCCCTAACTTTTGCTTGGACCGCCCTTTCGGGTTTTCAGTCCACCAGGATACCCATTTTTGCCCAAGCCGCCTTTTCAGGTTTTCAACTTGCCGGGTGTACAGATTTTTCATTTTCATCCCTTATTTTTGCCCGAACCCTTTTTGGTTCGTCGGGAAGCCCTTATTTTTGCCTAGGTATGTCAACCTAGCGGGTCTTTGATTCTGCGTAGTATTTTTTCGACTATGTCCATGCTCTCAGAATGTAGGGAGTTGCCCCTGTTAGAAATGTTTTGTCACGCTACCAGAAGATGTTTGATTAGGCAAGATTCGTTATTGGAGTGCCCCAAGTGACTCAGGCGGAGATTTGCCCCAGGCTATTGGCCTTTTGAGAGATTATCCGAATCTTGACTTAACTGCCCCAGATGATGGACAATAGTCATGCCATGCCCCTTGATTGGAAGTACTTCTGTTCATTAGGCATTCGTCGTGCGAATTTCTATGCTGTTCAAACAAAAAGTCATATGCAAACAAAGTTATGTTAAAAATGCAAAGCCTATGTCCGTTTTGAAGATTTTGAAAAATGCATTCTTTTTCATAAAACAAATAAATGTTTGCAAAACGTGATGTCAACTCCTTCTTTATAGTAAGCTTTAAGGAGTCAGGATACCTTTCGTACAGTATGCTTTCGAACTAACCCGTGCTTCAGCTAGGACTTTTAAGGGTTATAACATGGCTTGGTTCACGGTTTAAGAAACAAAGGATAAAGGCTCAAATTATTTGTACCCACCCGCTCTTCGTGATGTTCTTCAAACCTAAACTCAGTTGATCATACGTTAGACCTTGTTTGAGTCTTTGCTCTGATTTTCTGGTGATGATTCGGATGTTGATAACTTATTTTGAATAGGCAGTCATTCCTTTTTTGTCGAGGGTTTGTAGGACCTCTTTCTTGTCTGATTTTTTGTTATCCCTTTCTTTTTTCCTGAACTGTTTCCTTTTTTGGAATTACAGTCAGCGGGGTGCCCCAGTTTTGTAAGTCTCCTTCATTGGTTTTGACTTATTGGGTTTTTATTATTATTTTTTTTTTGAGATTTTTTTGACTGCCTATCTGTATGATTGTTCGGAACCATCACTGTCTTTCTTCGTTTTGTAAGGATCCTTTTGGTGCCATTCGTTATGCACTTGGATCAACTGAGAGAACTACCCTGCCCCAGGTTATGATGAATGTTTTTAATTTTCGAAAAGAAAAACTCCTACTTCTTTGGTTCAGAGGGGTTGACGAGGGATTATCATCCTTATAACTCCAGTGTCTAGGGATTGAAACAATGCCTGTACCTCATCAGCGGGGTCTGTTCAAAAGCATACTGTGAAGATTATGGTATCGTTTTCGTCATCCTCCCTCAAGAGGCTTTAGAATTTTTAGATCAAGAGTTGACATCAGAAAAAAAATATGAAAACAGTTTGCATATAGTGAATGCGAATATATTGCTTCAAGACAGACATATGCGATGCATTAATGAACTAACAACGTTTAATCATGAATAAATGTTTGAACAGTTAAAAGAAAGTTACAACTTGAAAATTCTAATAAACACAAGTCTTCCAGTCTCAGGGCTTATTACTTCGACTGGTGCATCTTGTAGGGATGGCAGGAGCATTCAGCCTGGCCCATCTGGGTGAAATCCACAACTCTTTCATTAATCAGATCTTGAATCTTATTCTTCAAAGCCCAGCAGTCGTCAGTGTCATGTCCTGGACTGTCAGAGTGGTATGCACATCTTTCCTCAGGATTGTACTTTAGGGAGGTTGTGTTGAGACGCTTAGGAGGGTCCCTTAACGTCACCAGATTCAACCTCAACAATTGTTGTAAAGCTTGAGACGGTGACATGTTGAGTTTGGTGAACTGCCTTTTAGGCTTGTCTGGCTTGCTCTGATCAGCCCGTTGTTCTTGGCGAGGTCGTTGTTGGACCTGTGAAGTAGTAGCAGTTTGGAGAGGCCCTCTCATTAAACCAAACCTTTGTCCTCTCGGAAGCTGTTCAATGACCTGGTCCCTGACTTGGGCTGGTTGCCTCCTGTCTTGATGAAGCTGACTGATCATGGCCCTCAGCTCTCCTTGCTCCTGAGCTAAACCTTGAATGAGGGCCCTTTGCCCCAGCATCTGGGTTTTCAATGTGTCTACCTCAGCTTGTAGACGTTTCAGCTGTTCGTCCTTGTCGTTCTCAGCATTGTTCCTGACCAGAGTCCCTGTGAGAAGTGTCCTCAACTCCTCCTGCCCCTTGGATAAATTCAGGAGGGTTTCCCCGAACCGAGTCTCTTGAGCAAGAAGGTCCTGGTTATCTTGTTGGGAAGCCATTGCTGAAATAAACAACGCAGATGGTAAGTGACCTGTCAAAAGGGTACCTGTTATGCAATGATATGTATGACATATGCATGTAATGTTTTCAAGGACCTCGCGGGGTAAACAAGAAAATTTATTAGCATCTGGTAACTGGTGGCTTGATTGAAGGCACTTCATATTGTTGAGAGTCCTTCTTCAAGGGTCAAAGGCTCACCATATCCAGTGGGTCATAGCCCCTGACTTTAGTTATCATGTCTAGTTCTAGTTTCCAAATAACCTTGGTTAGGGGAACCTTCTCCAGGAGTCAAAGCTCACCATATCAAGTGGGTCATAGCCCCTGACAACCTTGGCTAGAGGAAAATAAATCCTCTTTGCCCCTTGCTAGATGTTTGATTTATCATGACCTGCATCACAAGCCCTTGAGATCCTTGAAATGGGTTAGGATGTATGCAATGGTATGATGTCATGATGCATGGGGTAATGTAGGTAACCCTGTTACGAGTCCCGATTAAGGACTGCAAACCAAAACCTGCAAGAAACTCAGTACACTCTGTTATGAGTCCCAATTAAGGACTATAAACAAAATCTGCAGGGAATTCAAGTGTCAGATAACAAGCATGCAAGTAGTCAAGTACGAAGGCTCACAAGTCACACAAGAGAAGCCCTTAGAGTTTAAGGCCAGCATGAGGTCTGGGTATTACCCTCTTGAAGTTGGTGGGTTCAACCTGTCCTATTAAAGTAACCGGGTTCTTAGAGGATCCCAATATCATTGACTACCCTCAATCGATCATAACTCCAGCATCGCAATCTTTTCTTGCGGCCAGAACCATCACGAGAGTTTAGCCTCAATGGGCGTAGCATACTGCTACTGTTCTAATGGCCAAGTTGTGTCATTTAAGGTTCTAAGGTTGTTGGTGCTTAATGACTCCTCAGAAGACCCATATTCTCCACGTTGCAACACAAGGGATATCGGTACAGACCAAGGTGTCACACCAACGTAGCCACTGTTTCACCCGTGTCGGTCTACGCCGGACGGGTCCCTCACAGCTTATGCTACCTAAACAGGGTATCCCCAGATCCGGGTTAGGATCTATGTAACTCCCATGCAACCCACAAATTTAAAGCAGACAAGTCAATACAATTGAAAACAAAGTTATGAACTAACCCTAAGGTACACCTCACTTTAAGTTTATGTCCCCAGCAGAGTCGCCAGTTCTGTGATCGGTGGATCTGGAACTGACTGTTTAATGCTGGTTCGCGAAATGTCGCGGAAGCAAGAGTCGCCACCGTCTTTTATTTTCTCCAAATGGAAAGGACAAAAGCACAGAAAAATTCCTTATAGAGATTGCTCTCAGTTCGGGAGGTAGGTTATAGAAAGGGAAGGTGCTAGCACCCTTTCTATCCATGGTTATCCATGGGCTCTTAGATACTTGCTCATTTGTGTTTTTAAAAATGGTTTGTTTGCTTTTCAACTGTGGGTTTTAAAAAGTTTCTTTGAAAATTTCAGTTCGACTCTTGTATCGGTCCTCAAGAGTGTTTGAAAAATTGCTTTCGAAAGCTTTTTGAAAAGGTGTCGGTGTGTAAAGTATTTTTGAATTGTTTTGAAATTTAGAGCAAGTATCTAGAGTCGTCTACCTACCCTAAGGAATTCGTCTGTGTAGATGTCCTTAAAGTAGTGCCATCCCACCATTGAGAGGTAGGTAGCACCACCGTTGGAGGTGTTCGGGTCAATTCGAGGTTTGGGACATGGTGATCACCGGAGCAATAGGAAGACACCTTAGAAGCTACCCTCATTCCAGGTTCCCGGATCATGAGGACTTACTAAGACATCCTCTACTCGACGATCACCTTTCGAGGCAAGGCAACAGTGAGGCGTACCCTAGGGGTGGTGTGTGATTTGTGTGTCGTTTAAGATATTTTGTCTTGTCATGTTATGAGTGAGCTAGCGTTTGTTTTTATTTTTGTCCATACATTCTTTCATGCCTTGATTAACAGTTAAAGATTGCGAGAAGGTAAAAATTCTAAGCTATTACAAAAGGCGCGGGTCCACATCGCCAAAATTTCTTGAACCCGATTTGACAGAAAAAATAAAGAATTAAAGAAGAGTAAAGTGCGAGAAATTAATTTACAAGGCCTTGGGAGAGATACAGAAATATTAAAAGAAAAACGAAATAAATACGCGAATTAAATAAGAATTAAGACGAGGGCGTTGGACCCTTTTTGCAAAATTAAATTAAATGAGGAGATTAATTAATTAACAAAGAAAGAGAAATTGTTTTTGGTATTTTTTGGTATTTTAAAATTTTAATGAAAAAGAATTAACTAAAATAAATGCTAACCCTAATTCTAGTTGCTTTTAATTTATTAAAAAGAAGATTAAATTTTAACCTAAAATTAACCCTAATGAATTTACATGTAATTTAATTACAAAAATAAATATTTAATATTTTAATTATTATGAAAGAAAAATAAAAAGGAATAAAAATTATCATGAACCCTAATTCTATATTTTTTATATTTTTATTAAAAAAAGTTAAGATTAAAACCTAATTTAAAACTAGTTAGTTAATGAATTTATTTACAAAAATACTAAAATAAAAATATTTATTATTATTTTTTTTATCTTTTCTGATTTTTTGATGTTTTTTATATATTATAAAAATATTAATTTAATTAACAAAACAATAATTAAAAGAAAATAAACATAATAAAAAAAAATAAAGAAATAAATATTTTGCAAACCTAGGGGGTCTGCCCCTAATTTTGGAGGTGAAGCCCATCAATTTTGAGCCCAAGTCAGCATGGCCTCGTTGACTCTGACACTAGCGTGTATACGCGTTGACTAGAGTGCATCATGTTCCCCCAGATCCTGGCCTTTGATTGAATGCCCTAGGACGCGTGGACAGTTTGATTTTGTAGGTGCATGGTGGACACCACTACTGTAACTGCATATGAACATTATGTGAAGAAAAATATGAAAGGGAGTGAGGACCTGGGGCTCGAACCCAGGTCCTGAACGTTACCACTCAAGCGCTTCACCAACCAGGCTATTTGTTTTCTTTGTATATTAAATAACAAATAATAAATATAAAATAAACCAACGCGTTAGTATCTTTTTAGCGCGAATTTTCAAATGAAGCAATCAACTCCTTACACATCAGCGTCTTCTTCGTTGGCTTATTTTTCCTGAAATAAAAAAATATAGGCAACGGTTTTTACACCGTTCTAAAAGGAATCATTAGGGAAAATAGCGAATAGCCATTGGAGCCTCATAAATTAGGCGCGATAGTCTCATTCTTTTCGTCCAAGCTCACTGAATTGAATGACCTAGGTTTCAAGCTCCAATTTTTCCTTAAACGAAAACCCCCAATTCACAATCCTGCAAACCCTAAAATACAACCATGGCATCTTTGCATATAGTACATAAAAATCCAATCAAAGCATATGGTTAGCTTGCAAACATTATTCTAAACACAAAAACAACAATGAAACATGTTAACAATGCATGAATGATAGAAAACGATTCTGAAATTTTCCCTACCAACTTCAATGGTGATTTCGCGTTTTCTTGAGTATGGGGCTTAGGGAATGATTGAAACACGTTCTATGATCCTTAAGGAAGCTAATGGAATAGCTATTTGGCCTTGAATCGTTCTAGAATTAGGTTTTCAGAATTGAGCTTTTTTGATAAAATTCCAAGTTTGTGCCAGGGTTTCTGGCGCAGCTTCTTGGTTCATGGCATTAGGTTTTGCTTCTTTGTATATGTATGAATGAATTAGGTCAAAAATCTGATCAAAGGAATCCAAGAATTGATTATGCAATATTTGATTTTCAAGCATTAGTTTTTCCAATCTTTTTCATGCAATTTGATATCAAATCATATCCAATCCTTCCCTAATTGATCATGCACGAATTTGAGTGTCCAATGAAAGTATTTTCTGCACAAAAGATTTCATTTCATTAGTTTAGCATTTTTCCACATTTTATTTGGTTTAAATGAATTAATTGTAATAAAAAATTCAAATAAATAAATAAAAATAATAAAAAAACTTCCCTTTGGGCCAAATGGTCGTGTGCATGTTTTGGATGATGAATTGTGGAAGAAAAATAGGCCCATTAGCAATTTTAGGTCATTTGAATCAATGTTGACTTTTCAAAATATCCAAAAATTTCCCAACTTCCACAAGGCATAACTCGCTCAATTTCTAAGCTTTGCTCATGTTCTTGGACATTTTGGAAAGGTCTTTGAGTCCTCTAACCAATGCCTTTGGTCCCATGTCATTTTGATTTACCAATCTCAAGTTATGGCCTTTGACTTAAAGTCCCTTTTGGTTGACTTTTGAAAATGACCTATAATGTTGAAATTGATAACTTTTTGTGAGAGCATTTCTTGGACTTGAAGTGTGAAGAGGAGTTGTAGGAAATGTCTTTCTCTTCAAAATGAGCTTTGGATGGAATTTTTCTGATAATCCATGTGAAAGTTATGCCCTGGTCAATTTACAGTTGACTTTTTCAGCTGTCCAAATAAGGAAACTTTTGCATCTTGATGATTTTTGAGCCAAGCTTTGAGAATCATGATCAAGCATTTATCAAATGATGTTTGTGGCTTCACAATGAGATGTTGACCAAAAATTTGAACTTTTGACTGTCAAATGACCATTTTGCCCCTACAGTTGACTGTAGTGCAATTAGGGTTTTGACTGTGCAATTTTGTGCTGTAAGTCTTGAAACTTGATATGAGGATGCTTGACCATATTTATAGGCATGTGGGACTTGATTGGACCCTTGGAAACTTCATTTTCTTGATCAGAACCAAAACCCTAATTTTGACTGTTAGGAGGCCTTTGAACTGTGCAACCCTTGGGGAATTTTGAAGCTTGACTTTGGCAATTCTTGAAGAATATGGGAGGGCAAATTTTTGGGTACAACAAAGGGTTTCTTGGTAAAGTTTCTGTTTGAGAAGGCATAAGACTGCTGGAATTCTCTAGATCTACAAGCCTTTGAAGAGATTGTGGCACTCCTCATCTATGGGTTGGTCTTGTTCCCAAACCCTGATCAACTTATAGATGTGAATGCTGTCAATATTTTCATATCCTGGAATCCTGTACCTACATTGCTTGGGGATATCCTACACTCATTTTACACACGAACAATGAGGAAAAGAGGTGTTCTCATGTGTTGTACTCCTCTCCTAGCAAGGTGGTTTATTTATCACCTTCCACAATCAGTTTTGAAGAATGAGCAGGGTTTAAGGTGGTCACAACGGTTGATGACCCTCACACATTCTGATGTACATTGGTGTTCTCAGTCCAGAGAAAATGTCATCATCATTGATCGTTGTGGGGAATTCCCTAATGTCTCACTAGGCATTAGGGGAGGCATCACCTACAACCCCTGTTTAGCTCTAAGGCAGTTTGGATATGCTCGGAGGGATGGCCCTCATGACATGTTGATTCCTGACCTAGTTTTTGACTTCGACACCGATGCACAAGGACTTCGACAAAGGTTCATCAGAGCTTGGAGGATGCCCAACAAAGTGGATAGTAAGACACTGGGGCACAATAATTCCATCCCCCTTGAGCCTTACCTCAAGTGGGTACGAACCCGCGCCCAGAATATTATGATGCCATATCCTCACATTCTCCCCTTGATCAAAGAGCCTGTTATGGAAGGAGAGGTTCCATACACCCTCCTACATCCTGACATGCCAACATCATGGGAAGAAATTCAAAAGAGTTGGATCCAACTCAAGGAAGAACGGAATACTTTTGAAGCCAGCTTCTATGCCAGTGAGAAGAAGGTTTTGGAGCTTACCCGTCGACTTCATGAGGAGGAAACTCTCAACACTTACATCGCACCAAAGAGGATGCGCAATGTCTTTTTACATTAAGAATTTTGTAATATTTCGCCCATGGGGCACTTATGTACTAACAATGTCTTCTTAATATGACGTGTGTTCCTTTTTGTTTGCAACAAATTTGAAATTCTGAATCCTTGAATGCATTACATGAATAACACATCATTCATCATATGCATAAAAAGGTCTTCACACCAGGTTTCCTTATCTTTCTGCTATTTATTTCAGCAAGATGGATTTGGAGCAGACGGTTAGGGATCTGCAAGCACAGAATTCTCAATTCCAGCAACTCCTCATGACCTTAGCAAAGTGTCAAGAGGACCTTAAAGCACTGTTGGAGAAAAATAAAGAGGAAAAGAAGAAGAGGCCCGGAGTAGCCACTTTTGGAAGAAGGTTTGAAACCAATGCTAGAAAAGTTCTCGAGTTCCCCTCAACGTCTGACGAAGGGGCTGGTAAAGGAAAAGGAACTGCGGGACCTTCTGAATCTGAAGTTGAAGAGGAAGAAGAGGAAGAAGAGGAAGAAGACGAAGACTACTCCGAACAGCAATATCCCCCGGCGGATGATAAATATAAAAATCTTGAGGATAGATTGGCAGCCATGGAGTTGCAGAGGGTACCTGGTTTAGATTTTGAAGAAATAGGGTTGGTCGTTGGGATCGTCATTCCTCCCAAGTTCAAAGTTCCTACATTTTTTAAGTATGACGGTCTGTCCTGCCCGAAAATGCATCTGAGATCGTATGTCAGAAAGATCCAACCCCACTCATCTGATAAAAACCTCCGGGTACACTTTTTTCAAGATAGTTTGTCCGACACACAATTGGATTGGTTCTATTAACTCGAGAGATCAGAGGTTCACAATTGGGAAGACTTAGATGTTGCTTTCTACCGTCAATACCAATACAATGCTGATTTGGCGCCCACTCGTACTCAACTACAGAGTATGGGTATGGCTTCTAATGAAGGGTTTAAAGAGTATGCTCAGAAGTGGCGTGATCTGGCTGGAAGGGTGAAGCCACCATTATCAGATAGAGAGTTGGTTGACATGTTTTTAGGGACTCTGTCTGGCCCTTTCTTCAATCATTTAATCAGGAGTTCTTCTACGGGATTTACTAAACTAATTTTGACCGGCGAAAGGGTCGAGGCCGGTATTAAAAGTGGTAAGATCCAGAAGGATACTTCCACGTCCACTGCCGTTAAGAAAACCTTCCTAGCTAAGAAGGAAGCCTCTGCTGTTTACTCTCAGAAAAGTCAGGGAAGAACCGAGCGCCGACCAACTGTAGGGGCTGTGATGATTCAAAACTCTTCAAATGATCAACCTCGCGACAATCAGTCGAGACCTAATCAACAACGGGTAGAAAGGCCACAACGGAAGTTCACCCGAATCAACATGACGTCAACTTAAGTACTCCCGCATTTGTTAAAAATGAATCTGACCAGTTTGAAGGAAGCGCCAAAGAACCCTAATACCTCCTCTCCATACTACCACTCCAATGCCAAGTGTGCTTACCACTCTGACAGTGTTGGGCATGATACCAACAATTGTTGGGCGCTTAAGAACAAAATACAAGACCTGATTGACGCCAAGGAAGTAGAATTCGATGCGCCCGAAAAGCCAAATGTGATTTCTTCCCCAATGCCCAAGCACGGTCATAATGTTCATGCCGTTATGGAAGACCTTCATGTTACTGATGTTACTGAACTTTTGACTCTGTTACTAGTGATTAAAGAGAATTTTATGAGAGCCGGGATATTCCCAGGCTGTGGGAAGGACTGTTACTTTTGTTTAAACATACGAGCTGACTGCCCAATGTTGAAATCAGGTGTCCAACGCCTGATGGATACCCAAGAGATACTCTTCCAAAAAACCCCTGTTGATACCTTCACTCCTGTTACTCCTGCTACTTTTGCTACTTCAACCAACGATATTGCAATCATATCCATTTACGACAATCTTCCCAAGGCTTGAAAAAGGCCTGTCAAGATTACACCTGATTCTGAATTTGTACCATTAAAAATCACCATGCCGGGGCCTGTCCCGTATCAATCTGACAAGATGGTACCATGGAACTACGGGGGAGAAATATTCTATCATGGTATCAAACAGATTGAAGCAGTCCAAGAGAATTTTGAAGAGGAAACCCCTGATATAGGGAACATTGTTGGAACAAGCAAGATAACCCGCAGCGGACAGATTTTTTCTCCGGAGATTGCTCCCCCTCGAGCAGTCTTCGGACCCTCGAAAGCTTCTGTACCTGTTAGGCCATCTGTGCAAGGCCCGATGATTGAAGAATTGGATACTCCTGAAGTAAGACCATCTGTTGATACTATCGACAAGGGTAAGGGGATACTAGAAGCTCCTGTCAGGACGAAGGCTCATGCTGTGGTTATCCCCGAAACCACCCAGAAAGAAATGGATGAAATCTTGAAAATAATCAGAAAGAGTGACTATGACGTCGTGGAACAGCTAGGGCAGACCCCTTCTAAAATTTTAATGTTGGCTCTTCTACTCTGCTCTGAGGCCCATGCTAAGGCCCTGATCAAATTTTTGAAGGCGGCACATGTACCCCAAGAAACTTCGGCTGACCAGTTTCAGGAGTGTGTGGCCAGTCTTACTGCTGATAATGGCCTTGGCTTTTTCGATGCTGATCTGACTCCCAAAGGAAGGAAACACAACGACGTGCTACATGTCTCAGTTGAATGCAGGGGAACCACCCTCACCCATGTCTAAGTTGATACTGGTTCTTCCTTGAATGTGTTGCCGAAAAAAGTGTTGGACCGTTTGGACTGCGAAGGATTGACCCTCAAACCTAGTAACATCGTTATTAGGGCCTTTGATGGGTCCAAAAGAATAGTTCACGGAGAGGTTAACATTCCTATCAAAGTAGGCACAGAGGTTTTTAACTCCACCTTTTATGTGATGGACATCCATCCTTCATACTCGTGTTTGTTGGGAAGACCGTGGATCCATTATGTCGGGGCAGTTACCTCCTATTTGCACCAAATGCTGAAATATCCTGTTAAGGGTAAAATTATAACAGTGCACGGTGAGGAAGAGTACATGATAAGTCACCTCAACTCCTTCCGCTATGTGGAGTTGGATGGTGAGTTCATCAAAACGCCTTTCCAACATTTTGAGGAAGTTTCTCCTGAGGTAGAAGTTGCGAAGACATTGGTTGAGGTGCCTATCATTCCCAAGCATGTATCTAGGATGGAATCTCTCAAGAACGCAGAGGCTGTAGTCAAAGAAGGGAAGAGTACAGTATGGGGGCAACTGCCCGATTTTCCCCATAAGACGAACAAGTTTGGGTTAGGATTTACTGCTGCAGGACAAAAGGCTATGCATCGCTCCAAGGCTGGAGGACCACCCGTCAAGATCACCCGCCATGGAATCAATGCTGTAGAAGATGAAGATGAAGAGAGCCACTTTGAAGATTGGATCTTCCCAACCGTCGAAGGGGGTTTAAGCAACTGGGAAGCAAAGGATTTTATTCCCATCACCTTTATCAACCAGTAATTTTATCTTTCCTATTTTCGGTCTGTAATAACTAAACAATTTGTACACTATTTTCACCTCATGCCTTGCCCGGGGGATGTAGGTCCATTTGTAAGGGCTTGATTTTCTTCATTATCATATGCCATGTTTTAATGAATCATTGGACGTTTTTCATCTATAAACTATTGTGTTCATTTTCTTTCCTTTTGCATTTTTGTTTGTTTAAGGATGGTTATCCCTTACACACACCCACACTCACAAATGCAGGTACCCATCCACTCCGGATTCCATGGGTGACTATTCTGTTTTAGCCTTCGATAACTCTGAAGATTTGGTCAATCATGTTGAGTACGAAGTTAACGAAGACTGTGAAGTGCCGGGAGAGTTAACCAGACTTTTGCAACAAGAAGAGAGGGTTATTCTGCCTCATGAAGAGTTTCTAGAAACCATCAACTTAGGAACAGAGGAAGATAAGAAAGAGGTTAGAGTGGGTGCCAACCTAGAGCTAAGTGTCAAAGAGCGCCTAGTTCAACTGTTGAATGAATATGTTGAGATCTTCGCCTGGTCATATGAAGACATGTCGGGGCTTGATACATATATTATGGTCCACCGTCTCCCTACAAGAGAAGACTGTCCACCGGTCAAGCAAAAGGTCCGCCGAATGAGGCATGACATGTCTGAGAAGATCAAAGCTGAGGTAATGAAGCAATTCAATGCTGGCTTTCTGGTTGTTACTTCCTATCCATAATGGGTTGCTAACATTGTGCCCGTGCCTAAGAAGGACGGCAAAGTCAGAATGTGTGTGGACTATCGGGATTTAAACAGGGCTAGCCCCAAAGATGATTTTTCACTGCCACACATCGACATCTTGGTTGACAACACAGCTCAACACAAGGTATTTTCCTTCATGGATGGATTCTCGGGATACAACCAGATCAAAATGGCCCCCGAGGACATGGAGAAAACTACTTTTGTCACGCAGTGGGGTACCTTCTGCTACAAAGTGATGTCATTCAGACTGAAGAATGCAGGGGCAATCTATCAACGCGCCATGGTAGCTTTGTTTCATGATATGATACATCATGAGATCGAAGTTTACGTAGATGACATGATAGCTCGATCACAGACAGAAGAAGAACACCTTGATCATTTGCAAAAGTTGTTTGCCAGGTTGAAGGAGTATAAGCTCAGGCTGAATCCAAGCAAGTGCACTTTTGGAGTTAGGTCTGGTAAACTTTTGGGATTTATTGTCAGCAACAAAGGCATTAAGGTTGATCCAGCTAAAGTGAAGGCTATACAAGAAATGCCTGCCCCCCGTACTAAAAAGGAGGTTAAAGGATTCTTGGGACGCTTAAACTATATTGCGAGGTTCATCTCTCACCTGACATCTACCTGTGAGCCAATCTTCAAATTGTTGAAGAAAGATCAGGTAGTTGAATGGAACAATGATTGTCAAGTTGCTTTTGATAAGATCAAGGAGTATTTACTGGAACCTCCTATTTTGATGCCACCCGTCGAAGGAAGGCCGTTAATCATGTATCTGACTGTGTTGGATAATTCAATGGGGTGCGTACTGGGCCAACATGACGAGTCTGGCCGAAAAGAGCATGCCATTTATTACCTTAGCAAAAAGTTTACCTACTGTGAGACTCGCTACTCACTGCTCAAGAAAACTTGTTGCGCTTTGGTATGGGCTGCTCGCGGCTAAGGCAATATATGTTGACTCATACCACTCTGCTGATTTCCAAGATGGATCTGATTAAGTATATCTTCGAGAAGCCTGCTTTATCTGGAAGAATTGCTAGATGGAAAATGATCCTAACTGAGTATGATATCCAGTATACTACCTAAAAAGCTATAAAGGGGAGTGTACTAGCTGACCATCTAGCTCATCAAGCCGTCGAAGATTACCAATCTATGAGATTCGATTTCCTTGACGAGGACATCATGACATTGGACAACATTGAAGGTAACAGACCGTATGAAGGACCTGAACAAGGATCCCGATGGACCCTATACTTTGATGGTGCTTCAAATGCACTTGGCAACGGTATCGACACGGTACTCATTTCTCCGGAAGGTTGCCATACACCCTTCATTGCCCGAATTTGCTTCAGCTGTACCAACAACATGGTTGAATATGAAGCTTGCATCTTTGGTCTCAAGGCTGCTATAGACTTGGGAATCAAATCTTTGGTCGTATTTGGGGACTCGGCTTTGGTTATCAGTCAAGTAAAAGGAGAGTGGGACACCAAACATCCTAATCTTATCCCATACAAAGAACATGTCTTGACATTGTTGCCTCATTTTGAGCAGATTACCTTCGAGCATTTTCCGCGAGAAGAAAATCAGCTAGCCGATGCTCTGGCTATAATGTCTTCCATGTTTAAACTCAACTGGGATAACGAGGCTCCCCAAATCACCATCGAGCGAATGGACGAACTTGCGCACTTTCACGACATTAACACCGAAGAAGTAGTGGAACAACCCTGGTTTCATGAAATCAAAAGGTATCTCCAGACTCGAGAGTATCCTAAAGAAGCTTCCGTCAATGACAAAAAGTTCTTAAGGAGATTTGCTACCAAGTTCTTCCTAAGTAATGGCATCCTTTATAAGCGCAGCCATGATTGTGTTCTACTTTGTTGTGTGGACAAGGTTGAAGCAGAGTTGATCATGACCTAAATACATAGTGGCACATTTGGCACCCACTTGAGCGGACATACGATGGCTAAAAAGATTCTAAGGGCATGCTACTACTGGTCTACCATGGAAGCTGATTGTCATCAACATTCCCGTACTTGCCACAAATGCCAAGTCTATGCTGACAAGGTACATATTTCTCTTGTTCCTCTCAACGTCCTGACAGCTCCTTGGCCATTCGCAATGTGGGGCATTGACATGATTGGATAGTTCAAGCCTACGGCATCCAATGGACATCGCTTCATCCTGGTGGCTATTGACTACTTCACCAAGTGGGTCGAAGCAACTTCCTATGCCTCTGTTACAAAGAATATGGTTGCCCGCTTCATCAAGCAGAACCTCATATGCCGGCATGGTATCCCCGACAGGATTATCACAGACAACGGTACAAATTTGAACAACACTATGATCACCGCTCTATGCGAGCAGTTCAAGATTTTCATCACAATTCATCTCCCTATCGGCCGAAGATGAACGGTGTTGTTGAAGTCGCGAACAAAAATATCAAGAAGATCATTCAAAAGATGATAGTCACCTACAAGGACTGGCACAATATGTTACTGTTTGCTCTGCATGGATATCGTACCACGACACGTAATTCAACAGGGGAAACCCCCTTTTCTCTGGTATATGGCATGGAAGCCGTTTTGCCTATGGAAGTTCAGATTCCTTCCTTGAGGATTATGAAGGATGCTGGTTTGAGTGAAGACGATTGGATTCAGACCCGGCTTGATCAACTTAACTTGATCGACGAGAAGCGACTTACTGTTGTTTGTCATGGTCAGACGTATCAAAAACAGATGATCAAGGCTTTCAATAAGAAAGTCAGGCGTCAAGTATATCAAGTCGGAGATCTTGTTATCAAGCGGATCATCTTGCCGCAAAGTGATCCCAGGGGCAAGTGGAATCCTACCTACGAAGGACCATTTGTGATCAAGAGCATCTTTTCTGGTGGGGCAATGATTCTTACCACCATGGACGACGACGATTTGCCGCACCCTGCGAACGCAGACATAGTCAAAAGATACTACGCATAAAACGACCCGACAAGTTGAAAACCCGAAAGGGCGACTTGGGAAAAAATGGGCATCCCGGTGAATCGAAAACCCGAAAGGGCGGTTCAGGCAAAAATTAGGGATAAAACAAAAAATATGTACACCCGGCAAGTTGAAAACCCGAAAGGGCGACTTGGGCAAAAAAGGGTTTCCCGGTGGATCGAAAACCCGAAAGGGCGGTCCATGCAAAAGTTAGGGAATTAAAGCGTATGACTATGTCTCGTCGGATCACTTTAAGCACAATCTCTTCACCAACAAGCTCCAAGCTTCTGATCAATCCAGTCATCGGTGGGCGAAGCAGCGAATGGACAAGATATTCAGAGTTGTGAAGGCTATAGCAGAATGGGAACCCCATGGAATTATTACACATAACCATCTTTCTTTTGTATAAAATTTTTCTCAATTTTTACGACAACATCCTCTTACTAGGATGTCTGTCTCCTTTGTACAAAGATACTTACGAAAGTTAATACAAAGATACTTCAAAGTGCGGAAATTTGTTTACCTTTCTTTGCTTTTTTACACTTATGTTTTATTTGAAAACGTCCAATGTTTTGTTAAATAGGCATATGCATTTGAATATAATCGCCGCTTACAAATAAAACGAAATTGAAAAAGGATAATTACTGATAGGTTGAAGGTGTAGGAAGATCGCCTTGTGCTGATCCAGAAGAAATCCTCTACAATACATCATTCAGATCCTCAACCAAGCTAAAACCTCGGAGTACATGTCCCCAGCGGAGTTAAGCTTCAAGATCCCCAGTGGAGCCAGTGCATCCTAAACTTGATTCCCCAGCTGAGTTAAGTTTAAAAGTTCCCATCAGAGTTCAAACTCCCGATCCCCAGTGGAGCCCGAAAACCCTGAAGTACCTATCCCCAGCGGAGCCAGAATATTTTAAATCTTCTTCCCCGGCGAAGTCAAATTTCCAACTATCAATCCCCGGTGGGAACTGTTCAACTTCCCCCAATTTCCCCAGCAGGCTATCATTAGAAGTTTTGAAAACCAAGCAGATAACAATTAACTTCTTAGCGTATCCCCAACTAGGATACTTCCCCAGTAGTTTGGCGTGCAACCCAATCTCCTGATTTCACTGGCCGAGTAAACATTCTCCCCACAGAGTTATCTCCCAACAGATCGAAGATTCTTGGTCTCATAAGTTTTAACTCCCCGGTAGAGATTTTCAGAGTTTTCCCTATTTCCCAGGAAAGTCATGAAGGATTCTCATTCCCCGCAGAAGTTGTCAAAAGCTCTTGTTAATCCCCACAAGTCACCAAGGATTTTCAATCCCCAGCTTTGGTCCCAGGATTTCTCCTTCTCAAATAATCAGAGATCTGTAATCCCCAAGCAGTCAGCAAGGGTTTCTCATCTTCAACAAAGATTTTTGAGTCCTCAGCATCGGTCAAGGATTTACTTTCCCCGACAGCAGTCAAAGATTTCATTATCTCCAGTTATCAAGGATTTATTTTCCTCAGCAAGACAGCTACTCAGCTTACATGCATAACCATTACATACATATATCATAAACATTGATGAAACACAGTTCATTGCATCATACATATCATGCAACATAACTTTGTGTTTTAGCTAACATTTTACCCTTTTCAGGATAAGATTAAAAGACTATCGTTAACAATTTTTCTGATACAGTATGGATACACCCCAAACACAGCGGTCATTCTATTACTCATTCAGAACTTCAAGTCAAAATACAGTACGAATACACCCCAGACACGGCGGTCATTCTACTACTCATCCAGACTTCAGCAATCCGATACAGACTAGATATGCCCCAGACACGGAGGCCATTCTATCTCTCATTCAGATTCAACTATCAACTTCAGGTTCAGATACGCTCCAAACACGGATGCCATTCTGGCCCTTACACCAGCAATTTAATTCTCCCCAGTGCAGTCGCCACGGAAGTCATTCTGTCACTTATTCAGATCCCAGTTACAGTTTCAGATACACTCCAGACACGGAAGCCATTCTGCTACTCATACAGATCTTAACTTCAGATACAGTCCAGATATGCTCCAGACATGGTTTCCATTCTGTCACTCATTCAGAACTTATCCTCAGCACACAATTGCTCCATACACAGATTTTTCTCTGTTACCCATTCAGAATACAGATACACTCCAGACACGACAGTCATTCTGATATTCATTCAAAGAATCAAATACAGTTACAGCTCAGTTTCGCTCCAGACACGGACGCCATTCTTTGGCTCATATAGACTCAGTCTCCAGATACAGTTTAAATGCATTCCAGACACGAATACCATTTTGATGCTCATTCTTCTGACCTACAACATTGCAATTCAACAAACATTCTTGGATGGCATCTTTAAGCCCATCTCCAGCAAGATTCCACCATCTCCAAATGGCATCTTTAAGCCCATTTCCTCAGCTATATTTTGACGAGTGCAAATTTACGGGCACTCTAGTGTCCAATCCTCTTTTACCTTCGAGTCGCGAAAGGCAAACTTGCCAATCTAACTCTTCAGGTTCAAGAAGATTGAACAGGGGCAGCTGTTGTACCCCAAAATTTGCCTTCTCATTCTTCAAGGCCTTTCTCACAAGGATTCTCAAGGTTCAAGCTTGCACAAGTACTTTGGAATTTTCCAGTACCAAAATTAAAAGTAAACTGTCAAAAAGGGAGAAAACAGATAAAAATATGATTTTGACAAAATTTGGAGAAATACAAGTGTTCTTCATTTCGGCTCCTTCGATTGGCCTTTTGGCCTCTTTTGATACAAGCTTGGCTTGTATCCTTCGACTGGGCATGGGCCTCTGGCACATTTTGGTTTGGATTCACAAGGAAAAAAGCCTCTTGTAATCTATTTCATTTCCAAGGCAAAAGGCTCTCTTTTAGCATCCTTCGATTTTCACTTTTTGTTCCCTATATGCCTCTTTAGAATCTGAACATTTTGTCCTCCTACATGCACCTTTCGTTTGGACATGTTGGTTCCCTTTATACAAGCTTCGTTCGAAAATAGATCTTTTACGTGTTGGCATGAAGTCACAAGACAGGGACCCTCTATGTACACTCTTTCGTTTGACCACATGTAACCCCTGGCATGCAAGCCTTCGATTGGACATGAGTCACCTTCACACAAAAGCTTTGATTGGAGTTTTGGGTTCCCTTCGAATCAGCATCTTTCAAACCCAACTCTGAATCCTTCGACGCAGTGTTCTTTAACACATTTCTAGAAATCTTCGACACAAGTGGAAAATAGGATTTTGAAAGGACACTGATCAAATCTTTGGACCATGCTACATGATCTTATTTACAAGCCTTAATGCTTGTATTTCACTCCATAATTAATTGCTTACACTTTGGATTAAGTTATTGTCCAGGTGATTAAACCTTTGTCTAGAAGATTATTTTCTTGAAAGTGAATTTGTTAGTACAAATCATGTCCTAAGCCCATGCTTTGCTTAAATACTATTTGTACTTCACCATAAGTCAGGGGAGTCAGCCCCTTTTAACCAACAACTTCAGTACTTCACCTTGGGATCTTGGAAAATCTGACTTAGCTTAATATTCACGTTTCAACCAAGCCACCTTTTTGTTTAAACTCCCAAACCTTTTCTCTATAAATAGAGAAACCATTGACAAAGAAAGGGTCCAGATTTTTGCTAGAGAAAAAATCATAAAAAACACTCAAACTCTCCCATATTCTCAAACTCTCCAACATTCTCAAACCTTCAAAACTCTAAGATTTTTTCGTAAAAAGGCCTCAGTAGTGTACCTTTCAATTTACTTCCCCTAAACTGTAGCAACCTTATATTCACGCATCACCATCATATACTCTCTTTCGATTCAGTGAATTCCCAAATCAAGCAGTAACAGAACTAGCTTCAGGAAGATCCCAACGAAGCTCCCTCCACCATCAAAGAAGTCACCTACAGCTCTTTCGATTAAACACTTCAAGAGGTAAGTTCTCTCTAAACTTGGAACTCTTTCATTTAAACATCATATGCACATGCCAATAAAGGAAAATGTAGATATTTCTATACCATGTTTTAGCATTAGATTCTGACCGCTCTTATGCTGAAAACTCAACCTTAATTAGTTATAATTTGGACTTTGAGACCCATTGGTTTTTGTGCTAACCCCTGGACTGTAGTTATGTTTGGATGTTGCATTTTAATAACTTGAGACAGGTTTGTTATACCCTTCGATTGGCTAGCTGCACAAGCCTTTCAAATCACAATTTGAGGGCCTAATATGCTTACAAGGAGTCAGCAAGGAGCCTGTGGAAAAGCCATAACCTTGTTGTTTCCAGACCTCAGAAGAAATCCACAACCTTTCTGTTTCCATGCCTCAAATAAAAGATAGAACCACTGACTCCAACCCCTAGTCGAAGGAGACAAAGGAAAATCGAAAGCCATTCCCTCACTGCTTTCAACCCCCAGTCGAAGGAGGCAGAAAGGCAGATTGCATCTTATACTGGTTCCAGGCCCAGTCGAAAGGCACAACATGCTGTCCCACTAGTCCCAATCGAAAGGCACAACATGTTGACCGTGAGGCCTCAGTCGAAAGTCATGCCTTCACCCTTTTCAGGCCAAATCGAAGAGAGCCAGAAAGTGCAGAATCGAAGGGTTTTCTACCTCAATCGAAAGACCCTCATTTTTATTGCTTTTATTTTATTTTTGCCTTTATATTTTCATGCAATTCAATATGGTTGTAATAGTGTAGGATTTTATCTTTATGCGCTTTATTACTTTTATATGCTTGCTAGTAAATAGGATATGTATGGCAAGATAAAATCAACAAGTAGACAATCACTAATAAAAAACAAAGCATGAAAATAACACACATGCACACTTGCACCCCTAGGGTTTCAATCCACTTGTTGCCTTCAAAAATGGGCCATGATATGCATGTCAAGTACTTTGGCAAAACAAAAACAAAACAAAATATCATAGTCCCTCAATGACGCTATCTGAGTTGCCTAAACAAAATGATCAAGTCCCTCAAGAAAATTGCCAAAAATACTTGACACCATTGCTATCATGGTCTATACGATGACCCGCGCATGTCTCGTTTAACATCCTAACACAAGGTTGTTCACCAAATACAATGGTGAAGCAACACTGTTAAAAGGGTTAAAAAAATAAGAAAGATCTTTGAGTAAAATAGGGTAGACAACTCTTAGTTACTTGATCAAAGCTTGCAAAAACATCCTTGCTATCTTCAAAACACACTTCACAACGCAATTTCAAAACCCTACTTTCAAACATTGGGAACTTTTCAAAAGACAAAAAACACCTTACATTTAAACAAGAATCATTACAAAGGTTGCCACAACGATGGCCTCTTTTCAAAACATCTTTCAAAACCGCACACAAAGCACCATTTCAAACAATTGAAAAGCAAAGCAAGTGATCTAAGCAAGTAACTAAGAGCCCATGGATAACCATGGATAGAAAGGGTGCTAATACCTTCCATTTCTATAATCTACTCCACGAACCCAAGAAAACATCTCAAAGGTCTTTCCTGTGCTTTTTGACCTTTCCATTGGATAAAATAAAAAGTCGGTGGCGACTCTTGCTAAACCGAACATTTGCGAACACAAACGCAAAATCCCAAGTCAGTTTTCCCACCGTATCACAATGACACTCTCACGAATGCCTAAAGCAGTCATAGCATGGTCGTCAGCATAAATGGTAGGACACATCTTACGCTCAGCTAGATCCTCAAAGCGCCTTTTCTGGTTCCTACCTCTCAGGGTTATGTTCATGTAGTTTATGCGTGCCATGGAGCTAAATATGAAAGTTAATGAATTACCCTGAAAATGTTTAATAAATGTATGAAAAACTAAGTTAGTATTTTCAGGTTAAAATGCCGAAGTTAATCAAAAAGAAAAAGAAGTTTAAAATAGAAATAAAAATAAAAGAAAAAGAAAATAAAAAGGAGTAAGGGATGCAACATGAAAGTTTTTAAGATTAAAATAAAATAAAAAAAGAAAAACATATTAAAACAACAAAAATAATTAAAAGAAAACATGGGTTGCCTCCCATGAAGTGCCTTTGTTTTATGTCGATGGCTCGACAGACAGTACCTATTCAGTTAGGTATCGGGGTAGGTGGCTCACTTAACTGCAGATAAGCCGAATAGTTTAGATTTCCGATGTTAAAATATTGCTTTAAGCGCTGGCCATTGACTATAAATGGTTCGATGGAATTTCCTTTAATTGCTACCGCACCACTTGGGAAAACTTTATTAATTTCGAATGGTCCTGACCATCTGGAACGTAATTTACCCGGGAAGAGTTTCAGTCTAGAGTTGAATAGGAGTACGATGTCTCCTTCCTTAAATTCCTTCCGCGAGATACGCTTATCATGCCATTTTTTTGTTCTCTCCTTATAGATTCTAGCATTTTCATAAGCGTCTAAACGGAATTCTTCTAATTCATGGATATCCAATATTCGTTTCTCGCCAACAGTCTTGTAATTTAAGTTAAGGGTTTTAATGGCCCAGTAAGCTTTATGTTCTAATTCTACTGGCAAATGCCAAGATTTTCCATAAACTAATTTAAATGGCGTTGTTCCGATAGGGGTCTTAAAAGTTGTTCTATATGCCCAAAGAGCATCATTTAGCTTGGAGGACCAATCCTTTCTGGATGTGGCTACGGTTTTCTCAAGGATTTGTTTAATTTCCCTATTTGACACTTCCACTTGTCCACTCGTTTGAGGATGGTATGGTGTGGCTATGCGATGTTTAACGCCATATTTTGAGAGTAGTTTTTCAAAAATTCTAGAGATAAAATGGGAACCACCATCACTGATTACTAGTCTTGGTATACCGAATCGTGGGAAGATAACATGCTTGAATAGTTTAAGTACTACTCGTGTATCGTTTGTGGGTGCAGCGACGGCTTCAATCCATTTTGATACGTAGTCAACAGCTACCAATATATACTTATTTCCAAAAGATGCGGGGAACGGTCCCATGAAATCAATTCCCCATACATCGAAAATTTCTACTTCGAGAATCCCTTTTTGCGGCATTTTGTCACGTCTAGATATATTTCATGTGCGTTGACATCTATCGCAGTTCAGAATTTCCACGTGGACGTCTTTCCATAAAGTAGGCCAAAAGAAGCCAGCTTGAAGTATTTTTGCACAAGTTTTCGATGTACTAGCGTGTCCACCATAAGGGGAGGAATGGCAATGGGCAATGACGTCGTCTATTTCATCGTTAGGAACACAGCAACAGTAGATACCATCGGCGCCTCTTTTAAAGAGTAGTGGTTCATCCCAAAAGTAGTGTTTAAGATCATGGAAGAATTTCTTCCGCTGTTGGTACGTTAAATTGGGTGGTAAAACATCGGCGACTAAGTAGTTAACGAAATCAGCGTACCACAGTAATGTGGTGTTGGTACAAATGGCTTTTACTACCGCAGTTGTTAAATGTTCATTGTGTTGATCTAAATTGTCGGTAGGAGTTATCTCTAGTTTAGAAATAAGGCGTTCATATGGGAAATCTTCATTTATGGGAACATTCTCGGTTTGGATTCCATCTAATCTTGATAAATGGTCCGCTACCACGTTTTCAGTCCCTCTTTTGTCTTTTATTTCCAAGTCAAACTCTTGTAGGACTAAGATCCATCTGAGTAGTCGTGGTTTGGCATATTTCTTACTTAGCAAGTATCGAATTGCAGCATGATCCGTGTAAATAATGATTTTGGCGCCCACTAAGTAGGAATGAAATTTGTCCAATGCGAATACAACAGCTAAGAGTTCCTTCTCCGTAGTGGCATAATTCATTTATGCGGGATCGAGTGTTCTGCTTGTGTAGTAGATAACGTGAAGATTTTTATCCTTGCGTTGTCCTAGGACTGCGCCTACAGCATAATCGCTCGCATCGCACATTATTTCAAATGGTAGGTTCCAATCAGGAGGTTGCATTATAGGTGTTGAAATTAAGGCTTCTTTAAGCGTCTCAAATGCATTTAAGCATTTATCTTCGAAAATAAACTCGACTTCTTTCATTAATAAATCAGTTAGCGGCTTAGTGATTTTAGAGAAATCTTTTATAAAACATCGGTAAAAACCAGCGTGTCCTAGAAAACTTCTTATTTCTCTAACTGTTTTGGGTGGTTGAAGGTTTTTGATAACCTCGATTTTTGCTTTATCGACTTCAATCCCTCTGTTTGATACAATGGTGACCCAACACAATTCCTTGTCTCACCATGAAGTGACATTTTTCCCAATTGAGCACTAGGTTGACATTGACACAGCGTTTCAGTACTAGTTCAAGATTTGATAAACATCCGTCAAAACTTTCTCCATAGACAGAAAAATCGTCCATGAATACTTCCATAATTCCGTCTAAAAAGTCTGCGAAAATCGCCATCATGCATCGTTGGAAAGTTGCAGGTGTGTTACATAGTCCAAATGGCATTCTTCGGTATGCAAAGGTACCATAGGGGCATGTGAACGTGGTTTTCTCTTGATCATCAGGATGAATGGGAATTTGGAAGAATCCCGAGTATCCGTCAAGATAGCAAAAATGGGAATGTTTGGCTAAGCGCTCGAGCATTTGATCAATGAATGGTAATGGGAAATGGTCCTTGCGCGTAGCTTTGTTTAGTTTTCTGTAATAGATACACATTCTCCATCCTGTTTGGGTACGTTGTGCCACCGATTCGCCTTTTGTGTTTGTTATAATCATAACACCTCCTTTCTTAGGTACTACGTGAACTGGACTGACCCAGTTTCTATCTGATATTGGGTATATGATGCCTGCCTCTAGTAGTTTCTGCACTTCTTTCTTAACGACTTCACTTAGGATATGATTTATTCATCTTTGATGTTCTCTAGAAGTCTTGCAGTCCTCCTCTAGCATAATGCGGTGCATACATAGAGAAGGGCTTATTCCTTTTAGATCTGATATATTATATCCTAACACGGTTGGATACTTCCTTAACACATTAAGAAGTTTTTCAATTTTGATCTTTCCTAAATTGGCATTCACTATAACTGGCCGTTCGAGTTCTTTATCTAAAAATTCATACCTAAGATCTTCAGGTAATGTTTTAAGTTCAATACCAGTTTTCTTATCAGTTTGGGTAGGATCAGGTGTTAAGGCGAAACATTCGCTTAGGTTGGCATCTTGATATTCTTGTTTCCAGTCATCGTCCTTGAAGATAGTTGGTGTCGGAATTTTCAACATCCCTGAATATGTGTCTTCTTGGCTTTCTAGTTCTTTGACACATTCATCAATAATATCTAGGAAACAACATGAGTCATCTATAGCAGGGGCTTTGAAGAACTGGGAAAGAATGAATTCTACTTTTTCTTCTCCTACCTCGAAGGTAAGCTTTCCTTTCTTAACGTCAATAATGGCTCCTGCAGTGGCTAAGAATGGCCTTCCTAATATGATGGGAATGTTTGAATCTTCCTTTATGTCCATTATTATAAAGTCAGTCGGTATGTAAAATTGTCCTATTCTGACAGGAATGTTTTCTAGCATACCAACAGGGAATTTAACTGATCTGTCGGCTAATTGTAGGGATATCTTGGTAGGTCTCATGTCACCTAGTTTGAGCTTATCGCAAATAAATAATGGCATTAGACTAAAACTTTCTCCTAAATCACATAGAGCTTTGTCTATGACAGATTTTCCAATTACACATGGTATGGAGAAACTACCAGGATCTTTTAGCTTTGGAGGCATGTTATTTTGAATTATGGCGCTACATTCGGCAGTTATCATAACAGTTTCGTTTTCAACAATTTTTTTCTTATTAGACAATATTTCTTTTAGGAATTTAGCATATGACGACATTTGGGTTATAGCTTCTGTAAACGGAATAGTAACGTTTAATTGTTTCAGAAGTTCTACAAATTTCTTGAATTGCCCCTCGTTTTTGGATTTTGCAAGTCTTTGAGGGTATGGAATTGGTGGTTTATATGGCGGTGGGGGTACGTACGGTTTTTCTGAAGCCTCTTTGTTCTCATTCTCGTCTTCCTCTACATTCTCAGATTGTTCTTTCGATTTCTCTGCTTCCTTTTCAGGTTTTTGATACATGGTCGGATTTTGGAGTCTAGGATCTACCGGTCCATCAAGTGTTGTCCCACTTCGTAATGTGATAGCATTGGCATTTCCTTTAGGATTGGGTTGTGGCTGTTCAGGAAACGTACCAGCAGGTGCGGCAGAACTAGCTTGGTGTTATGCTACTTGGGAGATTTGGGTTTCTAACATTTTATTGTGAGTCGCTAGGGCATCTACCTTATTTGCTAATAGCTTCAATTGTTCACCGGTGTTTTTCCAGGAAACGTACCAGCAGGTGCGGCAGAACGTTTTGATTGAGGAATTCTTTATTTTGTTGAGCTTGATTAGCGATAAAATTTTCCATTATGATTTCAAGGTTAGATTTCTTAGGAATGTTAGGAACATTAACAGCGGGTTTTTGATAGCCTGGAGGTATAGCAGGTGCTTGGCCAGGTGCATATAAAGCGTTATTGTTCTTGTATGAGAAGTTAGGATGGTTCTTCCAACCAGGATTATAGGTATTAGCATAAGGATTACCTTGAGCGTAATTCACCTGATCAACTGATATTCCTGCTAAGATTTGACATTCGGTTCTAACATTACCAGGAACTCCACAAACTTCGCAGTTTGGGGTAACTGCAGCCACGGTGGCTGCAGGAGGTAAGGTCAAGCTTTCTATCTTTTGGGCAAGAGCATCTACCTTAGCATTAACTTTATCTAGGCTACTAATCTCGTACATCCCACTTTTGGTTTGAGTTTTCTCCACAGGTGTTCTTTCTCCTCCCCACTGATAGTGGTTTTGAACCATATTTTCAATGAGTTAGTTAGCTTCGTCGTAAGGCTTGTCCATCAGTGTACCACTTGCGGCGGCATCTATAGAGAGTCTTGTGTTGTACAAGAGTCCATTGTAAAATGTGTGGATGATCAGCCATTTTTCTAATCCGTGATGTGGGCACATTCGCATCATATCTTTGTAGTATTCCCATGCATCGAATAGCGATTCAGTATCCTTCTGCCTAAATCTGTTGATTTGAGCTCTTAATGCAGCAGTCTTGCTTGGTGGAAAGTATCGTGCTAAAAATACAGTCTTAAGTCCTTCCCACGTAGTGACGAAATTTGACGGCAAGGATTGCAACCAAGCCCAAGCTCTATCTCTTAGAGAAAAAGGAAAAAGACGTAATTGTATTGCATTTTTACTAACACCATTTGCTATAACTGTGTCGGCAAATTGAACGAATTTTGTAAGATGTTCATTTGGATCCTCGGTAGGATTTCCAGAGGATTGGCGTTGTTGGATAGCTGATATCAATGACAGTTTCAACTCAAAATTGTTTCGATTTATTGCTGGAGCAGCAATGCTATTGTGGGGTTCTTCTTGTGATGGAGCTGCGTACTCCTTCAGTGGACGAGTCCTTTGTTCTTCGGCCATGTCTACTTCTGGATTAGTTTTGGTTTCAGAGGAAGAATTAGAATCTGTTTCAGAATCAATCTTGATTTCGGGTTTGGGTAAAGGAATAACATGATTTAAACAGTAATCCCTGACTGTTCGTCTTATGGAAAGGATGCGTTCAGGTTCGTCCGTCGATTTGTCAAGTGGTTCGCCTTGTGAGCGAGTCCTTGGCATACAAATCGAAAAAGGGTTTCTGTTGCCTAGTCTAAATGCGCAACAGAAGAATCGTACTTAAGTGACTAATCAGTCCCCGGCAATGGCGCCAAAAACTTGATCGGTACTTTATGAGTCTATTGGGATACTAACTGCAAGTATACAATTTAGTCGTTCTAGTTTTAAATGATTATCGAACCCACAGAGACTTAGGATCAATCACATACGATCTAATGTTACAATTGTTTAACTAAGCGATGAATATTTGGTTTTAGGGTGGAAAATAGCTTAATTAAAAACATAGTAATAGCTATACCGGTATATGATAGTCGGACTTCAGGAATTCGGTGAATCGCTTGGCATATAAAGTATTTCGGTAAAAACGAATTGTTTAAAAACCTGAGACATACACTCTCGTGTTCATGAAATAAGTCATGCTACTAAACCTAGTGGATGCACTTTAAATTTAATAACACTTTTTGAAAACAATTTGAGTTTAATTAATTTGTTAAAACACTCTCGTGTATTTAAAAATTAATGTTTCATTACCACTATCTGGGTTGAACCCCAGCTCTCGCATGCAGGTTCTTGCCTTAATTAATTTCCCACTCTCGTGGCAAAATCGTGTTAATTATCCTCTCACTCTCGTGACAAGGGTAGTTAAATTAAACATGGAAATTGGAAACCAGAAATTATTTATAAATGTTTTTAGCCAAGTTATCACCGAATTCTTTCGGTGCTTAGGAGTCACATACCGGTACAAATGAATTTATCCAGACATAATATATTTAGTAACTATGCAGCTTAAAATATAATTCATAAAAATAAATGACATAGCATAAGAATAAATAAAAATCAATTGCATAAAAAAAACCTGTAAATAATGTTGTTGTGGTAATCTTGAGTGCGTACAAATTACTTGCAATTAATTGAAATCTATGACAATGTTAATTCTTAGATGAAGAACTAACACTTTGGAAACTAATTCTGGAAACTAAAAGTTACAGTAGGTATAAAATGATTCAAAAGAAAATAAAATAGAATAATGCAGAAAAGCAGAAGTTTGGCTCTGTAGAAAATTCTTCGACCATGATCCATTAAACTTCCTCATATTTATAGAAGAAGATTTTGCAGTTGAGAGAATTTAGGAACAACTTGAGTGGAGGAAGACTCGGATTGATAGTTGCTGAAGTTGAGGAAATGCAGGAGAAGAAAACTGTCCACTACGTTGCCCACGTCTCCTGTAATGCATAACGTTGCTTTTAAGCGTGTGACGGTCGTCATGAGGGGGTGACGGTCGTAATGCACTTAAATAGCGCGTTACATTTGTCAATGATGTGTGACGAGCGTCCTTCAAGTTGTGAGCGTGTTACACTCGTCATGGGGTGTGACAGTCGTCACAGCTACAAAATCTGCAGACTTTGCAGATTTGGTTCTTTTTCTTCTGATTCTTGGTTAGCTTCCTTCATGTGATCCTTTTTCACTGATTTTATTTGAAACATGTTGTACCTGTGAAAAGACACAAAAACTCGGAACAATCGGGAGTTAAACGACTTAATGTATTATGAAAATCGATAAAAAAATGTAGTAATTATATGATACGATTTCTCGTTATCAGTAACATCTCGTTCTAATCTTTGTATGTCACTGTCATCTTCTGCACAATCTTTTTAATGTTCTTATTAGCCTCTTCAACAGCCACATTCATCTTCGGCTGGTAGGGAGAAGAGTTGTGATGCTGTATCTTGAACTGCTTATAGAGCTCAGTGATCATCTTATTATTGAGATTCATACCATTGTCCGTAATGATTCTCTCTGGTACACCGTATCGACAGATCAGATTGTGCCGAATGAACCTTGCTACGACGTTCTTGGTCACAGTAGCAAAGGAAGCTTCTTCAACCCACTTTGTAAAGTAATCAATTGCTACCAGGATGAAACGATGCCCGTTGGACGCGGAAGGTCTGATCTCTCCGATCATATCAATGCCCCATATTGCAAAAGGCCACGGAGCTGTCAAGACGTTTAGAGGAACTGGAGGTATGTGCACCTTATCAGCATAGACTTGGCACTTGTGACATGTCCGAGAATGCTGATAACAGTCGGCTTCCATAGTGGACCAATAATATCCTACCCGAAGGATTTTCTTTGCCATGGTGTGTCCACTAGAATGAGTTCCGAAGGTACCTTCATGTAACTCTGCCATGATCCTTTCTGCCTCGTTCTTATCCACACATCGCAGTAAGGTCGAATCATGGTTACGCTTGTAGAGAATACCATTGCTGATGAAGAACTTTGCCGTGAACCTCCTCAGAAACTTCTTGTCATTAACAGATGCACCCTCGGGGTATTCCTGAGCCTCAAGATACCTCTTCACCTCATGAAACCAGGGTTTATCTGCTACCTCTTCAGTCTCAATGTCACAGCAATGTGTAGGTTCGTCCAACCTTTCAATGATAATCCGGGGAGCCTCGTTGTCCCAATTGACTTTGAACATAGAAGACATCGTAGCCAGCGCGTCCGCCAACTGATTCTCCTCTCTAGGGAAGTGTTCAAAGGCTATCTCCTCGAAGTGCAGAAGCAACGTCAACACATACTTCTTGTAAGGAATAAGATTCGGGTGTTTCATATCCCACTCGCCTTTGATCTGACTGATCACGAGAGCGGAATCCCCGAATGCACTCAAGAACTTAATCCTTAAGTCAATTGCTGCTCGAAGACCCATAATGCACGTTTCATACTCCGCCATATTATTGGTGCAGTTGAAACATAGTCGGGCGGTGAACAGAGTATGAGAGCCTTTAAGAGATATGATCACGGCGCCAATGCCATTACCCAAAGCATTTGAAGCTCCATCAAAGTACATAGACCATCGGGATCCTCCTTCAGGTCCTTCATCCGGTCCAAGTTCTTCACTGTCGGTTACCAACATGATATTCTCATCCGAGAATTCAAAGTTCATAGACTGGTAATCATCTACTGCCTGATGTGCCAAATGATCTGCCAACACACTTCCCTTGATTGCCTTTTGGGTCGTGTATTGGATGTCATACTCATTCAAGATCATCTGTGATCCACTGTCGCGCGCGGATCAAAACGAGTGTTTTTGCAAAACGGTTTCAAAACTGTAGTATTTAACGACAATTGTAACTCGGATATCGTTCTCACAAAGATTCTTGATTTTATTAAACAACATAAATCGAATTGGGGGGGGTGGTTTTAAGGACGATTTATCAAAAAAAAAATAAGCGCTTAAAATAAGTGATTATGAAATAAGTTGATCTACGGTTTTGGGTTCCTACTATCATCGATTAATACAATTTAACTTCCCTAAGCGGATTCCTATTCAAATTCGATCACAATTTCATCCAACAAGCGAGAATGAAAAAAAATAAGAATTATGTTCCCTTTTCACCGAATTAAGCAAACGGTTAATCAACAAACGGAATAACGAATTAAGCATACGATATAACACAATTATAATTGGGAAACATAATTCAATCGAACCAACAAGATTACTCTAAGATAATTCGAATTAAGCAAACAAATATAAAAGGCAAAATTGATATGAATAGAAATTTAATTATAAATTATATTAACCTCAAGTTTTGGAAACCAAGTTACAGCAGATCAACTCTAACGGATTAGTTCTCCATTCCCATTCGTACAAAATTGTTTTCTCCCTTTCTCCCAGTGAAAACGTGATAAAAAAAATCCCCTTATGCGGCTGCCCCCCAGGTTAAAGAGGAACAATCCATTTGGTTTACAAACCAACTGGGTTGAAAACATAACCCAGACCCAAAACAAATGACCCAAAACTTAAATATAAAATGCTACAACTTCAACGAATTTTATGGTCCTGCTACAGTCCGATTCAGCTCTAGACTTCTGAATGAAAATCGTAGCTCTTTCTCTTAGCTTTCCAACGACTGGTAGCACGCCTCATTCCGACTCCCGTAGCTTAAGTTATGAATTTATTCGTGTAGACTGCTAATGCTGAAAATAAAATACAAAAATCAATTAAAGGTAAAAATAAACTAAATTATAAAAACATTATAAAATAGAAAAATAAACAAAACAAACCATGGAAATGTCTAAGTATAAACATAAGAAAATATGCATCAATATGCACTGATCAAATTCCCCCACACTTGAACTTTTGCATTCCGAGCAAAATAAAATCAAAAGAAACACAACAACATCATCAATTACTCATTCTAGGCTACAAACTCTTCTTCGGTTAAGATTGCATCAATAGGTACTAATCTTGCACACTAAAGATATCGTAGGAACACTAATCTTGTCTCTTGAATATGCAAACCAATCCGAGTCATATTATTATGCCAAAGCCTAACTTACTCATCCTCCTTTTTGCTCTTTTCATTCAGGCGCAATCACATTAAGCCCGTTATCTCCACACACTTATAGCAAGGCGACCGGTTAGTGACTCTGATCCTTTTTGCACGGGGTTCTGGTACTTACGTGGCATAACCCTTTGCTTACTCGGTTGTAGTTGCGGGGGATCGGATCGTAATCCTCCCTACCAAGTTCAGCACCAGAAACAACTGAACCAACTAACAACGAGTCTTATTATCAACTTTTTTTATAGGTTCTATGACTGTTGGGTTAAGTGACCGGGTGAGGGTCACCAAAATTAGAAGGCGCATTCCTTTTTCTTTCCTTTTTTGTTTCAAATAAAACTTGAATCACTCACTTATTTTCACCGGCTTCCCTGTGTAGAGTGTGTGTGAGATAGTGCTGACTGCTGAAATAAACTACTCAAGAACTATTAAAAGATGAGAATTTAAGGCTATGTTATAATAAGAATTCAAATTAACTTCCATATGCATGAGACTTACAGTGTTAAGACGATACCGATCTTGTGAACTTTTCCTAAGTCTCCACAACTAACCTCTGATTAATCTATAACCCAAAACTTTCAAAAAGATGCATTTTTAATAATAACTAAAAAAAAACAACGAACAAAAGCAAAGAAAACAAAAAAAATAAACGATCCCCTCCCCCACACTTTAAACATGGATTGTCCTTAATGAAAGGACATAACTATTAAATAAGAGTGAGAGAAAGGAAAGAACACACCCGAATAGTCAAGGAGGATAAGTGATCACATAAGCAGCCTTTTCCAAAGAGAGATCTTTTATATTCTCTTCTTCTAAAGTGGGGCTCCCATGTAGTAGCTTTGGGTAATGTCCACTGAACTTGAAATTTTTATTAGTGTCTTCGCCTTTTATTCCAGGATCAAAGAATAATCTTTGATAAGTAAAAGTGTCGAATGGGCACGTGATCTTCTTTTCCACAACACCAAAGATCAAAAGATTAAGGGGTTGCCTCATTATATTTGTTACATCTTTAAGTGAGATCCTATGCATACACATGGACGAACTAGTATCATAAATATCATCCAAGATCCATCCAATTCCTTTCTTATGCTTCTTCAATACCTGCAAAAGTTTACTTTCTTGATCAAAATAAAGTTTAGAAGAAATTATAACCGGAAGTTTTTCATTCATCTCTAAATAAGCATATTTAAGATGTTCAGGAATTAGTTTAAACTCTCGGGAAGGTGGTTGTTCGATGGATGATTTATTTCAGGAAGCCGGAGTGTCGAGAGCTTCATTCACATGAACAACTTCATTTGCAACCTCATCTGCAGTAAGAATATCAACTTGCAAGGCGGCCTCAATTTCAGCACAAACAGAGCAAATTTTAATATCAGTACAAACATCACAAGAGTAAACATCATCAAAATCAGATAATGATGGAAAATCAGCTGCAAATAAATCAGTACAAGTGTCATCAACAGTCTCAGAAAGCAACTCTATTGGAAAAACAGAATTCTCTTCCTAGGGTTGTTGGTTAGATCCTTGAGCTTGTTGCATGATATTCATCAAAGAGGCAAGTTGTTCAATCTGTGTTTGCAAAGTCTGGAGAGTAGAATATATTTGTTGTTCATACTGGAGATTATCTTCAGCCATTTGTTTGACAATGTCCTCTAGCGAAGGTTCAGAAGGTTCTGAGCACACAACTTGGAATTCCTTCAGATGCTTATGCGGATCCTCACCTGTAAGACTATTAAGCTTTGATAACAAGTGTATTAAATCAGATTTCGATTCAAAAGGTGTATCAACTGCAGGATAGTCAATACATAAACCATTATAGCTCACATCAAAGCCAACCAACTGCCTCAAAGTTCTTTGTTCAGCCATGTTATCAATAAACACAAAAATACCAACTATGTCCCTGTTGGCTGAAGATTTTGATAATGTTATTTAGAATTTAAAATTGGTTAAGAGTTCTGATCGAAATGGAATTAAACACCATATTTCGAAGTTGCAGAAGCAGTGTTTCGAATGAGTGTGTCAAAGCTTGAAGCTTCGAACGGTGATTATGGGAACATGTCCAAAAGGGTCTCGAAACAACAGCGAGGCTAGGTTTGGGAAGAGCGTTCGAAACGGAGAAACACCAAAGCATTTAAAATTTAAATGGAAGCGGGACTTTCAAAGTTTGAAAGTTATGTGTTGGAGCATTTGGGGACACGTGGAAAGATGAAAGAAGCATTGTCTTGCATGTTCGAAACGTGGCATGATCCTATAGCGAGACCGTTAGGGTAGAATTAGTATAAATAGAAGTCTTAGTATTAGGATTTCAAGTGTGTCATATCTGTTATACAAAATACTCAATAACATTCAAACTACCACATGGCAAGGGAAACAAATGCAAGAGAGATGTATGTATGATAGCACCATGTATTTTTAACTTAATGAAAGCCTTTTTACCATTTCCAGTACTTTCCTCTTTTCTTTTTATCGAATAACATTTACAAGTTTCTTTATTTATTGTCTTTTCATTTCAAAGTCTTTTCCTCAAAGTTTTACGTTTTATTGCTTTCTTTATATTTCAAGCACTTTATATCTCAGAGAACTGTTACGCTTTCAATACCTTTACTTCCAAGTATTGTTTTTCAAACGCATCCTTTTACTTAAAATCATTTATAGATTTCTTGCATTAAACGCTTTCTTCACATTTTTAACTTCTGCATTCCAGAAATCTTTTATGTTAAATGCTTTGCAAATCGAAACCATTTACTTCATTTTTCATGCAGTTTTATATGTCTCTTCAATCAGCATTACGATTAGCATTTATTCGTATAACTTAGTTTTCATGTACAATTCGACCACATTTTTAAACTCTTAGAGAGAAGGATTGAAATAAACCAAACACTTGTACAATAGCAACCATGAATAATTGTTCGATTGTGAGAGTAACTTTAATATCCAAGGAGTCCTAGGATCAATCTAGTCGATCCTGTGAGTTACCAGAGAGATTGAGTAGCGTTAATAAAGATTATTCGATAGTTTGGAAGACTAGCGGTTGTTTACCAGAAATCACTGGAAACAAATTGGCACACCCGGTGGGACCAATAGTTGGATATCAGAATTAAGGATTGTCGAGACATAGCCATCCCAAAAACGTAGGAACCATAAGAAATTTGCTGTTTTATGAACCTAAGAAGTGGTAAGATAACCAACAGCAACCAACCTTTATCCAGAAGAAAACGTTTGGACAAAATGTCTAATTCAGACAATCAACAAGGAAACCAAGGTGACCCACATGCAACAGGCACTAACGCGTCCATTTCGAGCGGAACATCTAATGTAATCCCTTCGAATGCACAGTCTGTTGCATCTTCAACCAGTAACATAGCCACCACCGGAGTAAGTGGCATATCAACTAACAGTTCGATCTTAGGAAATGCTGGAACTATGGGCTACCCTGGGGGATTCGTCCCACCACCAGGAACACAATCCCATTTAGCCACACCATTAACTAGACCACCCGGCTTCGATGGGAATAGAATTAGAAGTTCTTCTTACAGAATGCCAACATCTTTTATGGCAGGTTTACACAATTCCACTTCGAATTCATCCCCACAACTAGGATCTGGGTCTGGGGCGAACCAATTTATGACGAATAACCAAGGGTCAGTGGGTTATAGCACGTTGCCTATCCTAACCACAGATAACCAGTTGGCTTTTAGGCAATTGATGGATGACAGCAACCACAATATGATAGGGGTGTTAGCGCAAACCATGCAGGAAATATTTGCCCCAATAGTTCAGAATGTGACTGTGACGAACAGGGAAAACGCTGACAATATGAGTCGAATAGCAGATTTCTTTGCTCCTACAGAAAGGCGTAGGCAGAACCAGGCGGGATTTCGAACAAACATGCCTGTTATAGAACGAATTGCTAACGACCCAATTCAGAGACTACCCAGAGAAGAAGCTAACTTAGGGGCCAGAGCACCAAGGTTAGAAGCCCCAGTAATTCAGGGCCCACAAAGGGAAGTTATGGAACCAGGGGCAAGGATCGAAAGGCCAGAAGCCCCGGAACTTCGAGAAGAACAACCCAGGGGAGTTGTTTTTGTTGGTCGAAATCAAGATGCCGATGCCGTCGTTCATAGGATTCGAAACGATAACATCTTGGCAGAAAATAACCTAACCACCATGATAGAGAGGATCATGGCCCAGAATGGCCTCAATACGGGAATGAGGAGGCCAAATTACGCTTCTCCTATATTGGATTGTATAATGCATACTGATTTACCAAGGGGATACAAAGTCCCTAAATTTACAAAGTTCGCTGGGGACACCAATGAGTCAACGGTCGAACACATAGCGAGATATCTAACCGAAGCGGGAGATATAGCCAATAATGAAGACCTCAGGATCAAATACTTCCCAAGTTCCTTGACAAAAAACGCCTTCACTTGGTTTACCACGTTGCCTCCTGGATCTATTGACACTTGGGCCCTTTTAGAGAGATTATTCCATGAACAATTTTACATGGGACAAACGAAAATAAGCCTGAAGGAATTGGCCAGTGTTAAGAGAAAGTTCACTGAACCCATAGATGATTATTTGAATAGATTTAGGCTGTTAAAATCCAGATGTTACACAGTAGTGCCTGAACATGAGTTAGTCGAAATGGCCGCTGGGGGTTTGGATTATTCTATTCGAAAGAAATTAGATACTCAGTATTTGAGGGATATGGCTCAATTAGCCGATAGGGTTCGACAGGTCGAAAGACTAAAAGCCGAAAAAGCCAGAGTCTTTAAGAACAGTAAGAAAGAAAGGATTTCCTATGTTGGGACTGAGGAAATAGAAGAATATCCTGAATTCGAATTCGAAGAGGTCGAAATCGACCTCGCTGAATTAAAACAGGCCCCGCCTTACTCCTGCAAAATGTTAGTTCCCACGAAAGGGAAAGATATTGTCGAAAATGAGAAAAGTGACAAGTTTCCAAAGAAGGTTTATACCTTCGACGTCACTAAGTGTGACGAAATTTTTGACTTGCTTGTCAAGGATGGCCAACTAATTGTGCTATCAAATGTCAAAATACCTCCCTTGGATCAGAGGAAGAAAAGGGGATTTTGCAAATATCATAGTTTCCTAGGCCACAAGACCTCACAATGTTTTCTTTTCAGGGACTTGATTCAAAACGCGATCAAAGATGGCAGACTAAAGTTTGCTGATAAGGTGAAGATGAAAGTGGACGAAGATCCTTTGGACGTCGCAGACACCAACTACTCCGAGCCTGCATGCGTTGGAGAGGTCAACATGGTGGAAACTGATCAAAGCGATGCCCCAACAGGAGAAAAGGACACTGGAGTCGAAAACTGGGTGATGGTCGAAGTCAGCGAGGAAGTCACTGAAGACATCCAGAAAACGCCAGACACTTCGATTGTTGCACCTGTGGCTGTTGCAGGAGAAACCCAGGCTACTGAAGGCCAAGGGAATCAAAACGAAGCATTGGCACAAGTCACTGAGGGCTTGAGGCTGGAATTGGAGAAAATCCAAATTACGCAACCAGTTCCCCTTCAGAAGGAAATATGGGACACTCTAGGGGAGCCCAGTGGGAAATTTGACTATCTGGTCAAATATTCTGCCCCGGAAAGTTCGAAGGTCCCGATCGAAGATATAAAGCCCACAGGATGGGGCGATGACGAAACTAAAGAGGGGGATGTGGAAATAAATATGGTGGATATGGAAGGACCCCGTTCTGAGATGGAGGAAGTGGAAAAATACTTAGAAAAAGAAAAGCACAGAATGGGGGATAATCACACTGGAGATGCTACTCTCAAAGACTATCTCATGACATGCCACAAAGGAGATCCAGGCATGATATTATGCCCTAGGTGCAGCATCCTCTGCAACCAAAGAATTGCTGCAAATTTCGAAAGGGTACAGAGGGCTCGAACTGGCAACAATTGGTGCCAGGATAACCAACTCTTTAGGCGCTATCCCAAGGCTGGAGAGAGTCTGTTGGAATTTGTTTTTCGCTGCTACAAAGGGGAAACTAAGTGTTTGGTTTGCCCAAGATGTTCTGCTGTGTATGACCAAAGCATGGCCAGGGCCTTCGAAACGATCCCCTTCGCCCCTTGCTGGAACCATCAAGAAACTGCCCAGATGGGCCCGCGTTTCGACAGCAGATACAAACAGCGAAGACCTGATAGCCCTCACCCCAAAGTTGCTCGAAGAGTGACTTTCAAACTCCCTGCTGAAGTGCCAACCGATAGATGGCTACAAGTCAGAAATGACAAAGGCAAAGACAAATGGAGGAGTGCTGAACGAAATGCACGCCATGCTGTGACATACAGGAGGCAATTCAACACACAAAAAAGGGAGGAAGTAAGATTAGAGAATTACAAAGGAAGGAACCCCATGTCAAGATCCCAGTGGCGCAGACAGCAAAGGATTCGAAAGGCTGAGAGAGAAGCTATGGAAAACAAAGGGGATACTTCAACGAAGATACAAGGTGAATCAAGCACCAACAAACCAAAAAATCAGACTGAAGAGAAACCTCCAGTCAATAGGAGGCTTTTTTCTGAAGACCAACGAGACGAACCAAAGGAATATACTCCAGGCCCGGAAGAGGACGAAGATATGATAACAGATAACTTCGAATCGGAGGGGGAGTCTTCATTCAACCTGAACTGTAACGTGGTGTCCGTGCTTCCCTGCGAATTTGGGCAGGAAACCGAAATCAATGAATATGAGGAGGAAGACACCACAGATTTAATGAAACATAGGCCCGTGTGCTACTACGTGATGGACAATGGGGCTGTTGAGGAACAAAATGCGTTCTTCGAACGTCCAGAGCCTGCAATGAAGAATCATCTCAAGCCACTTTTCATTCGGGCGAAAGTAGGTGTCCATGGTGTGAACAAAGTTCTAGTGGATGGGGGTGCTGCAGTCAACCTGATTCCCCATTTCATGCTAAAAAGGTTAGAGATCCGCGAAGGAGATATCAAGCCCCATAATATGGTTCTATCCAATTATGAGGGAAAAGTGGGCAAAACACTGGGGGTGGTCCAGTTGGAATTGACAATAGGCTCAAGTTGCAGGCCCACCATGTTTATGGTTATCGAAGCCAAGGCCAACTATAACCTACTGCTAGGAAGAGAATGGATTCATGGCGTGGGGGCAGTTCCTTCGTCAATGCATCAACGACTAGTTCTGTGGAGAGATGACGGAATCGTGGAAAACATCGAAGCAGACCAGAGTTACTTTATGTCAACTGTCAATTTAGTTGACAAAAGGGATTATGATAAAAATCTGGCAAAGATTGCTCCATGTGTCCCAAACGATGAGATGAATGAAACTAGAAACGCCCACTACTACATGACACTTCGTCATGATGGTCTTTACTGGGATAGAACAATAATCAGTGAAGAAGAGGAAGTTGAAGGTGCTATACAAAAACGGCCAGCAGGCTGGAACTTCGACAACCTTAACCATGACTGAGTCTACCTTCTTCGAAAGGATTTCGGCCTATATGGCTGAGAATGAATCGAAAGCGGCCTTAGAGGCTGAAATAAATGAATCAACTGTAAAGACGAATGAAGTCAGTGGGGGGGGGGGTGCAAAATGCTCACCCATCAAAGAATTGGAGATGGATCAAAGGTTGGATGCCATCTATGACAAAGAACCCTTAGGCTTCGAAAGGGACCCCATAAACTCAGGTGTCAAAATGTTGGCACAGGACCCGCTCGAAGAAGTCAACTTAGGGGATGAAGAAACGAAAAGAGTAACTTACGTGAGTGCTAAACTTAGCCCAGGCCTCAAGGAAAAAGTGATCGAAGTCCTTAGGAAAAACAAAGATTGTTTCGCATGGGATTATGATGAGATGCCTGGTTTAAAGAGGGAGTTGGTCGAACATAGACTGCCAATCAAAGATGGCAAGAGGCCCATCAAACAAACTCCCAGAAGATTCGCACCAGCGGTTCTCACAAAAATTAAAGCTGAGATCGAAAGGTTGTTGCGCTGCAAATTCATCAGAACAACAAGGTACGTTGAATGGTTAGCAAACATAGTACCTGTTATTAAGAAAAATGGTTCTTTAAGGATTTGCATAGATTTTAGGGATTTAAATACTGCAACCCCTAAGGATGAATATTCCATGCCCGTGGCAGAAATGCTAGTAGATTCTGCTGCAGGATTCGAATACTTGAGCATGTTAGATGGATACTCTGGATACAACCAGATTTTCATTGCTGAAGAAGATGTTGCAAAAACAGCATTTCGTTGCCCAGGAGCCTTAGGCACCTACGAATGGGTGGTGATGCCTTTCGGTTTAAAAAATGTTGGGGCAACTTATCAAAGGGCGATGAATTCAATCTTTCATGACTTCATCGAAACCTTCATGCAGGTGTATATTGATGATATAGTCATCAAATCTATATCTGCAGAAGCACATTTGCATCATTTAAGCCAATCATTCGAACGGATGAGAAAACATGGTTTAAAGATGAATCCCCTTAAATGTGCATTTTTTGTGCAGGCTGGAGACTTTCTCGGTTTTGTGGTCCACAAGAAAGGAATTGAGATCAACCAGAACAAAACCAAAGCCATAATGGAGACGAAAGCACCTGCGTCAAAAAGGGAGTTGCAATCTCTATTAGGGAAAGTTAACTTCCTCAGAAGATTCATTTCGAACCTGAGTGGAAGGACCCAAGCTTTCTCTCCGTTACTTCGTCTGAAGCAAGGTCAGGCCTTCGAATGGAACGAAGCTCACCAGGAGGCGTTTGACAAAATAAAAGAATATCTTTCCCAGTCTCCTATTTTGTCTCCACCATCATGGGGGAAGCCCATGAGATTGTACATATCTGCCTCTGAAGTTAGCATAGGTAGTATGTTAGCACAAGAGGATAACAATGGCGTCGAAAGAGCCATATACTATTTAAGTAGAGTGCTAAATGATGCAGAGACCAGATATAGCAATTTAGAAAAGCTATGTCTCTGTTTATACTTCTCTTGTATGAAACTCAAGTATTATATAAAACCTGTTGATGTTTATGTTTCGTCTCACTTCGATGTCATTAAACATATGCTTTCAAAGCCAATAATGCATAGTAGAGTTGGAAAGTGGGCTCTGGCCTTAACAGAATATTCATTGACTTTTATGCCCTTAAAAGCTATGAAAGGTCAAGTGATTTCTGATTTCATTGTGGATCATTCGTTGGTTGAGCAGACAAGCATGAGTTACGTCGAAATGCAACCATGGAAATTGTACTTTGATGGTTCAACCCACAGGAATGGAAGTGGTGTTGGAGTCCCTCTAATTTCTCCTGAAGGAATTCCAACAAAATTCAAGTATAAATTGGATGGTCCTCGTTGTTCGAACAACGAAGGTGAATATGAAGCGCTCATTGTTGGACTTGAAGCTTTGTTGGAATTGGGGGCAACCAGAGTCGAAATTAAAGGAGACTCTGAATTGGTGGTCAAACAAATCACAAAAGAATACAAGTGCATAAAGGAAAATTTAATGGTATACTTCGTCATAGTCAATAGGCTATTAAGAAAGTTTGAATACATGGATATTCAACACATACCAAGATTAGAAAACCAAGAAGCAAATGACTTAGCACAGTTGGCTTCAGGTTATAGAGTATCAACCAAGAATCTTAAAGATTTGGTCGAAATAAGGGGAAGAGTTATGGCTACTAGATTCACACCATCGGATCTGGAAAGTATGAGATTGGGATATGCTGAGAAACAAGGATTCGAAATTCTAGCCATAAATACTTTGTCAGATACAGATTGGCGAAGTCCATTAAAGAGTTATTTAGCAGACCCAACTTTAAAGGTGGATAGAAAAACAAAATATAGAGCATTGTCATATCTCCTCATGGGGAACGAATTGTTCAAAAAGACCCAAGAAGGTGTGTTATTGAAATGCCTAGGAGAAAGTGAGGCATATTTAGCATTGTCTGAGGTCCATAATGGGGCATGTGGGGCACACCAAGCAGGCCATAAAATGAAATGGTTGCTATTTCGATATGGTTTGTATTGGCCTAGCATGCTCAAAGATTGCATAGACTTTGCTAAAGGATGTGAGGAATGTCAGAAACATGCAGGAATTCAACACGCCCCTGCAAGTGAGTTGCATTCGATCATCAAACCATGGCCATTCAGAGGATGGGCATTGGATCTGATAGGGGAGATAAATCCTGCTTCGTCCAAAGGTCAGAAATATATCTTGGTAGGAGTAGATTATTTCACCAAATGGATCGAAGCTATACCTTTGGTAGTTGCTGATCAAGAGGCAATTATCGAGTTTATACAAAAGCACATTATCTATAGGTTTGGATTGCCAGAAAGTATAACTACAGACCAAGGCTCTGTATTTACTGGTCGAAAGATGCAAGGATTTGCCCAGGAAATGGGGTTCAGATTGCTAACATCAACACCATATTATGCCCAAGCAAACGGACAAGTCGAAGCAGCAAACAAAGTAATAATAGGATTAATCAAGAAGCATATTGGCAAGAAGCCAAGAAATTGGCACAAAACTCTGGACCAAGTGTTATGGGCTTGTAGAACATCTCCTAAAGAAGCCACTAACACTACGCCTTTCCAACTTACATTCGGCCATGATGCAGTATTACCAGTAGAAATTCATCTGCAATCAGTTCGAATCCAGAAACAAAACGAAATCCCAGCTGCATTATATTGGGAAATGATGATGAATGAATTAGTTGAGTTGGACGAAATTAGATTACATGCGTTGGAAATTCTGATGAGGCAAAAAGAAAGAGTGGCCAGAACATACAATAAAAGGGTGAAGAAAAAAGTATTCGTTATTAATGACTTGGTTTGGAGAGTCATATTGCCTATGGATAAGAAGAACAAAGCATTAGGTAAATGGTCACCTCATTGGGAAGGACCTTTTCGAATATTAAAAGTATTCTCAAACAATGCATACGAAGTCGAAGAACTCTTGGATGATAAACGAGTCCTAAAGGTTAATGGGAAATATTTAAAGAAATATAAGCCAAGCCTGCGGGAGATTCGAATAATAACAACATAAACAAAATATTATAAAAAGCCAAGATGGCAAGATAAGAATGCCAAAATGGCGTTGTTCGAATATTACATGTAAAGAGCCAAAGTTATGGTCAGACAGACATAAAAATCTAGAAATAAACATTATTTTTCAATCGATTAAAGGTGCTTCGAAATGTTTCAAGTCTTTGCTGAGCAAACCGCCTGGCACCTTCCAAGGTCGCCACTTCTCCTTTAAGTTGCTCTGCAGTCTCCATTTCTGCAAGCCCCCGGTTGAGAAGCTCTTCGAATTGGTTACCTGCAGGATTAGTTTCGAAGGCTAGTTGTTGTTCCTTCGCCTCCTTAACTTTCTGCTGAAGTTCCAGAATCTGCCTTTCCCAAATAAGAATGGACTCAGCTCGAGCCTCATAGTCAGTTTTCGCCTGCTTCAGATGCATAGCCTGATCCTTAGCTTCTTGAGAAAGCTTTGAAGCTTGTTCATAGGCGGCATCCATGGCAATGCGTTTCTCGTGAACCTTCTTGGCAGCATATTCGTCTTGGAGAAGGTAGCCAGTTACGTTGTCCAGCAAGTTCTGAAGATCAAACAAGAGAGTACTAACTGGCAAAGAGCAGTTGGAAAGATTAACCTTTGTGAGCAGCTCCTTCATAGTATAGCAAGCAGTACTATCTTGCTTAAGCACTTCGAAGATATCCACATTGAGAATAGTTCTCCTAATTTTGTTAAGAAGAACAACTCTTTCATCTGTGGGAAGAGGATAGCTGGTTGAACTTGTGCCAGCCCTAGCGATTGGAACATCCCTCTGAGCCAACTTTGCCTTCATATACCCAATGGGGTCATTGCGCCTCAGAAGTGCCAGTTCCTCGTCAGTCATTCGAGACGGAGAGGATTGGGGGAATTCCACGCGTAGGGGAACCACGTTTGTTTCAACCTCTAGGGTTTCGTTGATTGCATCACCACCCCCTTCATTTGCTTCGTGCTCTTGCTCTTCTTCATCTTCGTCCAAATCTACCACTTCGATACCATCCCTTTCGCCGCTATGTGCGTTAGACTCCGTCCTGGCAGTCGAACCATCATTGGCGTTATCCTCGTCATTGACGTTTTCCTCGTCATTGGCATTTTCCTCCTCAGATTCTTCGCCTGCAGATTCTTCGAATTCTCGCCCAGAATCAGCTTTTTCTTCTTCAGTCTGAGTATCCTTTGGGTCCTCTTGAAGAGTTTCAAGAGGGTACTTTTGAAGAACCCTTTGTGAATCCTCTGCAGACGTTTGAAGTATTGTTTCGTTCACCTCTTTCAGAGGAATGGAGGTACCTTGGTCATCTGGCTGTTCAGAAGTTCCAGCCAAAACCGCCACATTGGAAGAACCTTTGTTTTGGACCAAATTGCTGGAATCTCCTTGAGGAGAGGAGTTAAGCGGAGCAGCAGCTCTAGACGGTGAGGTCGAAATGGTAGAAGTGGGATTCAAGATGTTCTGCAAGGAGCAGCAAAATGTTAAAGAAAAATATTCACCAAGGTAATAAGAAGTTAAACGTTTTTAGAAGTAGTTCGATTTACCTGTGGGCCCTCAGAGGAGAGGTTACTAGCTATGCGTTCCAACTGTGGGTTGGAGGTCGAAGGTGGATTTTTGTATTTTGGTAAGGGAGCAGCATCCCTGGAGTCGAGTCCAGAGACACTAGTCGGAACAGTACTTTTAGGTGTAGCTTTCTTTAGCTTCTTCTTCGAAGCAGTATTTGAGTTTCCTCCAGCAGTGGGATCTTCCCCAGTAGTGCTTGGTTTTCGCTTCTTAGGAGTAGTGGGAGGAAGCTTGTTGGTATGAACGAATTTTAACGAAGTTAGATATAAAAAGCTTGAGTGAATTCGAAGCATCAAAAAACTAAGTGATTACCGTTGGAATTGGGGCACTTGTTGTTGGCGTTATTGTTGTTGTTGTAGTTGCAGCAGTAGCAGTTGTTTTGGGTGGATTAGCTTTTTCAGTAGTTTCAATGGAGGTTTGAGAGGCACTCCCTTCCTTCGATTTCGAGGCAGCAGTCTTTATCCTGATAGCTGAAAATCAAAACAATTAAGGCAAAGGTTAAAGATATGGAAAATAAAAGACATTTGGGATTGTTCCCAAGCATTCGCACCTGTGCCTTGATCAGATTTAATTGACATGGCAGAAAGGTCATATCAAAGATGTCCTGGGAAATCATGAAGCCAGTGTCGAGCCCATGTCACAGTCTCAGATGGCTTTGGTTTCCTTTGAAGATATTTGAACATCTCTTTGCAAGTAAACCACCATGGATATGGAGGAAACCAAGCCAGAGCCAGTTCTGAGGTAGGTAATCTGGGAAATTTAGGTGGATGCATTTCGAATGCCAACCTATACCTATCCTCAGGTGACAGCCCTGAAGGAAGTTTTAGCTTAGAAACTTTTTGTTTAAATTTTTCCTTCAAGGTCTCAGCTGCTTGATGCACAGTGGAGTCCAAGCGCGTGGGGTCGTAAGTAGTTTCAAAATAATTTTGAAAAGCTTTTATCTCTTTGGCATGAGTAAACATACCTTTCTTTGCTGGTACCTGCACATCGAAGGCATCAATTAGTTTCTGTCGAATTGTAAGTGTATCGAACATGCAAGTTTGATAAAACTTAATCCACCACTCCAGAAATCCTTTAGCCGCGAGATGGGTAGGTTCGAAGGCTATCAGCTCAAATTGGGCAAAGCCTTGATATTGTTCTTGTTGAATCTTGGCTTCCCTTGCCTTGAAAGTTCGACCAGATGTAATGGCGCTCTCAGTTTGGAACAAAGGTTCAGGAATCAGTTGGCATAAGCCAAACTGCCTCGAAACGAAGTTTGGTTGGTAGGCAAAGAGAAGAATTTGGTTCTTAGCTGGGGTTATCCTCGAAGAGATGAGTCTAGGAAGCAAGAAAGCTCTCCATACATCTTGGATCTCCTTGCTCTTGATGGCTTCTGAGAGAGCCATGGTGAACCAAGAGGGTCCATGAGTCCTCGAAGCAAAAGGCGCCATGCTCTCTTCGAACTTATGCCTTTTGGAGAGGATCATGATGTACTTCGAGAATTGAACCTTGAAGTCATCCTTGTCATCATTAGGAGTTAGTCTTCGAAGCCTAGTGCCTTCGACTATCCTATCACTTATTTCTGAATCTTGCTCATCTATGGTGTTGGCGGTTGGTAAAGAAGGTTCGAACATGGCGTTTAGCCATAGTTGGAGTAACCAAAATGGGCCAGCTAATAGAATGTTTTTAGAGGTATGGGATTTAAGACTCGAAACGACTGACCTCAGGCTTTCGTAGAGGTCAACTAAGAGTAACTCACTTAGGCACACCTTGCGATTTTCGTGTAAATCCCTAGCTAGAGGAATGAACCTACTAGCTACCTGCAGGGATCTACTGCAGAAAACGTACCTAGACAGCCACAGGGTTAAGAATGCAATATGCTCTATGTCAGATACATTATCCCCTTCAGCATGATAATGGCTGATAAATTTGGAAAAGCTGGCTAACTTGACTTCGAAGTCAATTATGCTGGAGTGTTCTTCGTTGTCAGGAACATAAGTTTCTCCCACTGGCGACAGCCCAGTAATAGCCGCTATATCAAAGAAAGTTGGGGTAATCATTCCACCTGGGAGATGGAAAGTGTTGTAGGTACTATCCCAGAAATAAAGGGACGCAAACAGCAAAGGATGGCTATAGGTGAATCCAGGTTTCGATAGCTTAATGAGGTTATAAATGCCTAGTTCTTCCCATTGTTGGGATTTTTTGGCTTCTACTTTCGCGAACCAATTTTGATAGGCAATATCAGAAGTAGGGCAAGATCTAAATGGTTTAAAATTGCTTTTTACATAATCCAAAACAAATGGGTCCTTGGGAGGAACAGTTGGGGTTTCTGCGGTATTCGAACTGAGGGATTCTACTACCCTAGGGGTATCCATTTTGTTGAATAAAGGTTTGAAGCTATAACATACGGGAAAAATTGTCCTGGTGTCCTTTAGTATTTCAAAAACTGTAAGAGGACCATTTAAGGCTAACCTCTTACCAGCAACATGGGTAGGGATGAGTACCTGTGATGCGTACAGCATTTCTTTTTCTTTGGAAATCATTTGAGGAGCAAGAGCAGATTGGCCTTGAATGGTGACGATTTTACTCTCCATGGTTGCTCCTGTAGTTTTTCCTTTCTTCTTTGAGATTTTCTTGAGTTGGGAAGAAGTGGAAGAAGACATTTTTGTTGTTTGAGAGCTTAGATTGTTTATGAGAGAAGAAGAGTGAAAATTCAGAGTATGAAAGACTTAGAGTGTAAAAAAGGAAAAGGAAGAGTAAATTGACGTTTTATAATGAGAAGATTAAACATTCACCGAGTAAAAGTGTGATACGTGGAGATCATGGGTTGGTGTGTTGAAGAGGTGGCGAGAAGTTGATATAGGTAATAGGCGTGATTTAAAAAACAATCATTACTTATAACTGCACCACGCTGTGAAGTGACTCTGGGCGGTTAAGGAACCCAAAAGGTGCTATGATTGATGTGACTGGAGTCAAAGGCATTAAATGTTATGATGATTCGAAAATCCTATCAAAATCTTGTATAAATGTTTAAAATAGGTATTTCTCAAAGAGATCGAAATACATATTTTAAAGGGGCAATTTGTTGGCTGAAGATTTTGATAATGTTATTTAGAATTTAAAATTGGTTAAGAGTTCTGATCGAAATGGAATTAAACACCATATTTCGAAGTTGCAGAAGCAGTGTTTCGAATGAGTGTGTCAAAGCTTGAAGCTTCGAATGGTGATTATGGGAACATGTCCAAAAGGGTCTCGAAACAACGGCGAGGCTAGGTTTGGGAAGAGCGTTCGAAACGGAGAAACACCAAAGCATTTAAAATTTAAATGGAAGCGGGACTTTCAAAGTTTGAAAGTTATGTGTTGGAGCATTTGGGGACACGTGGAAAGATGAAAGAAGCATTGTCTTGCATGTTCGAAACGTGGCATGATCCTATAGCGAGACCGTTAGGGTCGAATTAGTATAAATAGAAGTCTTAGTATTAGGATTTCAAGTGTGTCATATCTGTTATACAAAATACTCAATAACATTCAAACTACCACATGGCAAGGGAAACGAATGCAAGAGAGATGTATGTATGATAGCACCATGTATTTTTAACTTAATGAAAGCCTTTTTACCATTTCCAGTACTTTCCTCTTTTCTTTTTATCGAATAACATTTACAAGTTTCTTTATTTATTGTCTTTTCATTTCAAAGTCTTTTCCTCAAAGTTTTACGTTTTATTGCTTTCTTTATATTTCAAGCACTTTATATCTCAGAGAACTGTTACGCTTTCAATACCTTTACTTCCAAGTATTGTTTTTCAAACGCATCCTTTTACTTAAAATCATTTATAGATTTCTTGCATTAAACGCTTTCTTCACATTTTTAACTTCTGCATTCCAGAAATCTTTTATGTTAAATGCTTTGCAAATCGAAACCATTTACTTCATTTTTCATGCAGTTTTATATGTCTCTTCAATCAGCATTACGATTAGCATTTATTCGTATAACTTAGTTTTCATGTACAATTCGACCACATTTTTAAACTCTTAGAGAGAAGGATCGAAATAAACCAAACACTTGTACAATAGCAACCATGAATAATTGTTCGATTGTGAGAGTAACTTTAATATCCAAGGAGTCCTAGGATCAATCTAGTCGATCCTGTGAGTTACCAGAGAGATTGAGTAGCGTTAATAAAGATTATTCGATAGTTTGGAAGACTAGCGGTTGTTTACCAGAAATCACTGGAAACAGTCCCAAACAGGCAGAAACAAATAGAAAGAAAGAAAATGATTAAAATAAATTCAAAAAAATAAAATAACACCAGATTTAATCTAATTAGGAAAAATAACAAATTTGAGAATTTTTTCGATTTTTTTAGACTCTATGAAAACAGTAAAAAATTCATTAAAAATAGAAAAAAGATGAATTTGCGATTTTGAGGGCCAAAATCTTGTAGAATTTTATTCTAAAGGAGTATTGTTCGTCGATTTTTTTCGGAACTTCAGGAAAAAATTCGGAGCAAATCGAAACAGTAGGTTTCAAACTTACCCGGTATGCTGAAAAATTGTACTGCAACCGAAATTACAACCCTGGAAATCAACAAACACAACAAAAAAAACAAGACAAAAATAGCAAGAACACTATACCTATGACTAAAATATTAATTAATAACAACAAGAATCCCCGACAACGGCGCCAATTTGATCCGCTGTCGTGCGCGGATCAAAACCAGTGTTTTTGCGAAACGGTTTCAAAACTGTAGTATTTAACGACAACTGTAACTCGGATATCGTTCTCATAAGGATTCTTGATTTTATTAAACAACATAAATCAAATTGGGGGGTTGGTTTTAAGGACGATTTATAAAAAAAACAGAAAATAAGCGCTTAAAATAAGTGATTATGAAATAAGTCGATCTACTGTTTCGGGTTCCTACTATCATCGATTAATACAATTTAACTTCCCTAAGCGGATTCCTATTCAAACTCAATCACAATTTCATCCAACAAGCGAGAATGAAAAAAAATAAGAATTATTTTCCCTTTTCATCGAATTAAGCAAACAGTTAATCAACAAACGAAATAACGAATTAAGCATACGATATAACGCAATTATAATTGGGAAACATAATTCAATCGAACCAACAAGATTACTCTAAGATAATTCGAATTAAGCAAACGAATATAAAAGACAAAATTGATATGAATAGAAATTGAATTATAAATTATATTAACCTCAAGTTTTGGAAACCAAGTTACAGCAGATCAACTCTAACGGATTAGTTCTCCATTCCCATTCGTACAAAATTGTTTTCTCCCTTTCTCCCAGTAAAAACATGATAAAAAAAATCCCCTTATGCGGTTTTCCCCCGGGTTAAAGAGGAACAATCCATTCGGTTTACAAACCAACTGGGTTGAAAACATAACCCAGACCCAAAACAAATGACCCAAAACTTAAATATAAAATGCTGCAACTTCAACGAATTTTATGGCCCTGCTACAATCCTATTCAACTCTTGACTTCTGAATTAAAATTGTAGCTCTTTCTCTTAGCTTTCCAACGATTGGTAGCACGCTTCATTCCGACTCCCGTAGCTTAAGTTATGAATTTATTCGTGCAGACTACTAATGCTGAAAATAAAATACGAAAATCAATTAAAGGTAAAAATAAACTAAATTATAAAAACATTATAAAATAGAAAAATAAACAAAACAAACCATGGAAATGCCTAAGTACAAACATAAGAAAATATGCATCAATCTGCCATATTGCTATTCTTCCGGACAAGGCAGACTTCTCGAAGATATACTTGATTGGATCCATTTTTAATATCAATAGGGTAGTGTGAGTCAGCATATACTGTCTCAGCCGGCGAGCAACTCATGCCAAAGCGCAGCAAGTTTTCTCGAGCAACGAGTAGCGGGTCTCGCAGTCGATAAACTTTTTTTAAGGTAATAAATAGCATGCTCTTTTCGGCCAGACTCGTCATGCTGACCCAACACACACACACCCCATTGAGTTGTCGAGTACTGTCAAGTACAAGATCAAAGGTCTCCCTTCAACTGGAGGCATCAGAATAGGTGGCTCTTGGAGATACTCTTTGATCCTTTCGAAAGCGGCCTGACATTCATCGTTCCATCTTACCACTTAATCTTTCTTCAGTAATTTGAAGATTGGCTCACAAGTAGCAGTCAGGTGCGAGATGAATCAGGCAATGTAATTCAGTCGTCCCAGAAAGCCTCTGACTTCTTTTTTTGTTCGGGGAGCTGGCATTTCCTGTATAGTCTTCACCTTTGCAGGATCTACCTGAATACCTTCGTTGCTTACAACGAAACCCAACAGCTTACCAGACCTCACCCCGAAGGTGCACTTGTTCGGGTTTAACCTCAATTTGTACAACTTCAACCTGTCAAATAACTTCTGAAGGTGGTCCAGATGTTCTTCTTCAATCTGGGATCTTGCAATCATGTCGTCGACGTATACCTCAATCTCATGATGGATCATGTCGTGGAACAAGGCGACCATAGCACGCTGATACATTGCCCTAACATTCTTCAATCCGAAAGGCATGACTTTGTAGCAAAAGGTACCCCATTGAGTAATAAAGGTTGTCTTCTCCATGTCTTCGGGAGCCATCTTAACCTGATTATAACCGGAGAAACCATCCATAAAGGAGAAGACCTTATGCTGAGCGGTGTTGTCAACTAGAACGTCGATATGAGGTAAAGGGAAATCATCCTTGGGGCTTGCCCTGTTCAGATCCCTATAGTCAACACACATTCGGACCTTACCATCCTTCTTCGGCACTGGAACCACGTTGGCCACCCACTGTGGGTAAGAAGTAACTGCTAGAAAACCGGCGTCAAACTGTTTCATAACTTCAGCCTTGATTTTCTTAGACATCTCCGGACGCATTCGGCGAACCTTCTGTTTCACAGGAGGACAGTCTTCCTTGGTAGGTAATTGGTGAGCCACAATATCGGTATCCAACCCAGTCATATCTTCATAAGACCAGGCAAAGATCTCAACGTAGTCTCGTAGCATCTGAATTAACTGTTGCTTAACACTAGCTTCTAGATTTGCACCGACCTTGACCTCTTTCTTGTCTACCTCTATACCCAGATTTACTGCTTCCACGAGCTCTTCATGCAGCTGTATGGCCCTCTCTTCTTGAAGTAGCAGTCTAGCAAGTTCACCAGGCACTTCGCAATCATCTTCACCTTCGTCTTCGGCTAAGTTGATCGGATTTTCGAAGTCATAACCAGAAGTAGCAAAGTCGTTATCAGTGGGATCCAGAGTGGATGTAGACCTGTATATGTGAGTGTGTGTAAAATAGCTGTTTTGCAATATGTAATAAAAGAAAAACAAGGAGCGCAAAATTTGAAATGCAAGAAACGTCTAATGCTTTTATTAATGATATATGTAGATGACACACATAAAGCCCTCACAAATAAAGCCACGGTGCCCTGGGTAAGACACCGGGCCGTAAAGTTTAAAAATGTTTGTTACAAAATCAAAACAAAAGTCTCATTACTGGGTGATAACAGAAACAGGCATAGAATCTTTCGCTGTCCAGTTTCTCAATCCACCGTCGGCAGTCGGGTAAATCCAGTTGTCAATGTCAAACTCTTCATCATCATCATCCCCGATAGCATTCACTCCCACATCATGTTTAGACTTTTCTGGTGCTCCGAACTCGATCTCCTTAGCATCAATCAAGTCTTGTACCTTATTCTTCAAAACCCAGCAGTTATCCGTATCATGCCCCGGGCTATCAGAGTGAAAAGCACAACGGGCATTCAGATCATACATCGGTGATGTTGTGTTGGGACTCTTCGAGGCCTCCCTCGGAATCACCGAGTTGGTCTTTAATAACTGTGGCAGAATCTGAGATAAAGTCATGTTGAGCTGAGTGAATTATCTTCGAGGTCTCTCGGCCCTTGGCTGATTGTTGCGCTGAGGAGCAACAACAGGTCTTGATATAACAACCGCATTAACAACTTGGCGACGTTCTGGTCTATTATGGCTCTTCGCACTGTAAATTGCGCTCGACTCCTTCTTAAAATGATTCTTCTCGGTGCTTGATGAGGCACCCTTCTGTATTTTACCAGATTTGATACCAGCCTCAATTCTTTCCCCGGTCATAATCAGCTCTGTAAACCCGGACTAAGAACTTCCAATCAGATGGTTGAAATACGGACCAGACAAGGTCCCCAAAAACATATCCACTAGCTCCCTATCAGCCAAGGGTGGTTGCACTCTTCCAGCAAGGTCCCTCCACTTCTGAGCATAGTCTTTGAAACCTTCTCCCGCATCCATAGATATACCTTGGAGTTGGGTACGCGTGGGAGCGAGGTCGGCATTGTATTGGTACTGCTTGTAGAAAGCAGTGGCCAAATCTTCCCAATTACGGATACTAGCTCCTTCCAGCTGGTAAAACCATTCAAGCTGAGTCCCTGAGAGACTGTCTTGAAAGAAGTGGATCCAGAGGTTCTTGTCAGCGGTGTATGGCTGAATCTTCCTAACATACGAACGGAGGTGCAGTTTTGGGTAAGAAACCCCGTCGTATTTAGCGAAGATAGGTGCTTTGAACTTGTAGGGAATCACCACCCCAGATGACAGACCCAAATCACCAAAGTCCAGACCAGGCACTTTCTGAACTTCCATTGCACTCAAACGATCTTCCAGTTGCTTGTATCTATCCTTGGCCGGAGGATACTGGTCTTCGTCGAAGTCAGTCTCGTTGTCGGAAACCACAGAGCTAGGGGCCCTCCTTTCTTCCTGATTATCTCCCCCTCCAGATGAGTGGGTCAAATCAACCTCTTCTCGCAAATTGTTTCCGAATCTGCGACCCATATTAAATAGGACCGTCTTCTTCTTCTTTTTCTTCTTCTCCTTCAAGATAAGGGTCTTCAGATCTTGCTGACCCTTAGCCAAACTCATGAATAATTCCTGGAACTGGGAATTTTGAGCCTGTAAAGCCTTGATTACTTGTTCAGTTGATGTTTCAGAAGACATGATGCTGAAATAAATAGCGAAGAAGATGAGAAAACCTGTAGGGGTACCTGTTATGAGGTGCATGGGAAAGATATGCGCATGATATGATTTCAAAGACTTTAGGGATACAAATTTGTAAACCAAAATGAAACACACTTTTATTAAATAAACTTGAAATTCAATTGTTCAACAGATGCCTTTAAGGTGTTACAAGAAAGAAAAACTGGAAAATAAATCAAAACTAGAAATAATCAAAAAGACAATCAGTGCTCCCATGGTCGTTTCTTGTCGGTGCGGACATAGTCATTGAGGATCCGCTCGTTCTCCAAATGCCTTGTCAACTTCTGGATCTTCTGCTCTTGCTCGTGATACTTTTCTCTATAAGTATCCCGTTCTTCTCTCAGCTGCATCCACGATCTCTTTAATGCCCCAATGTCAGTAGGCATGTATGGATGGAGGATGGTAGGAGGAACCCCTTCTTCATCAGCAACCTCAACAATTATAGGCAAGACGGCTTCGTACGACATTCCCAGCTTTTGGGCACAGATTCGAACCCATCGGAGATATGGCTCCAACGGAAGAGAAGTCTTCGCACCTAGCTCATGCGGATCAAACCTGTGTACCCTATCCCAAGCTCTTATGAATCTGCGGCGTTGCTCGTCACTATCCCCTTGGAAGTCAAAGACAATACTAGCATTAGCAACTCATGAGGTCCTTCCCTTCTAGCTCTCCCAAACTGACGTAAGGCCAAGCACAGATTATAAGTGATTCCTCTATTGGTTCCTATCAGTGGAACATTGAGGTATTCCCCACATCGATCAATAATAGCCACGTCTTCCATACCCTTAATAGTCCAAATGATGTCATTATGAGAGAGAGACATAATCCTATAGGCCCAACCCATGCCTTCTTTGTTCTTCAAAACTGATTTGGGGAGGTGAGAAATAAACCACCTCGCCAGCAATGGCGCACAACACATAAGTGTTCCCCGCTTCCGAGCAGTACGGGCATATAGAGAGTGCGGAATGTCACCCAAGAGAGTGGGCACAGGATTACCGGATATGAAAATCTTCACTGCATTCACGTCGACGAAAGCATCTGAGTTAGGAAACAATACCAAACCATATATGAGAAGAGCCAGAATGTCTTCAAATGCCTGGAAGTCTAGACTGTCCCAGAACTGATTAGCCTTACCAACCAAGAATTTAGTCAAGAAGCCTTTTGTTCCACTACGAGTTTCCTAATTAGACATTACCTCAGCCTTTGTCAGATGGAGGGCTGAAGCAATCTCTTCCGGTCTAAGAACCTTCTCCCAACCTATGAACGGGGTCTGCTCCAGAATAGAGATACCAAGCAGATCAGAGAACTCCTCCAGAGTGGGGACTAACTGGTAGTCCGGAAAAGTAAAGCAATGGTACAGTGGATCAAAGAACTGGACTAAGACACTCATCATTTGTTCATCCATCTTGGAGGTGACCAAACTAAGAAGGTGCCCATGTCTTCTGATGAAGGAGGTAGTATCTGAAACCTTTGCAACCAATTCCTTAAGTTGAGTGGGAATCTGGACAAAGTTGATCCGGATGGTGTTTCTACGCATGGGTGCCATGACCTACAAAACAGAACAAAGATGAATCCCTCCTGTCTTTGAAATAGGTTAGTCCAATGCAAGATGCATGCAATGTCATGATGTCATGATGTCATGATAGAAAACACACCACAAGTATCCACAAATAGCAAACATGGTAAAGGCACATAAGTCACACAGAGAGCCCTTAGATTTCAGGCTGGCAAGGAGTCTAGGTACTACCCTCTTTTAGTTCAGTTGGTTCAAACGTGTCCTAAAAATAGTAACCGGGTTCTAGAGGCTCTCAATATCACTGACTACCCTCGTCGGTCATAATTCCAGTTTAGCAACCTTTTCTTGCAGCCGAAATCATCGCGAGAGTTTAGTCTCAATAAGTGTAGCATACTGCTATTGTTCTATGGCCAAGTTGGTCAATTTAAAGGTTCTAAGGTCAGTTGGTGCTTAATGACCCCTTAGAAGACCCATATTCTCCTCGTTGCGCCACAAGGGATATCGATACAAACTAAAGTGGCACACCAACGTAGCTACTGCTTCAACCGTATCGGTCTATGCCGTATAGTTCCCTCACAGTTTATTGCTACTTACCTAAAGGGTATCCCCCAGATCCGGGTTAGGATCTATAGTAACTCCGATTTAAACCCACAAAGATAAAGCATACAAGTCAAGCAATTGAAAACATTATGAACTATTCCTAAGGTACACCCCACTTATAAGCGTCCCCAGCAGAGTCGCCAGTTCTGTGATACGGTGGGAAGAACTGACTATTTTTTGGAATGCTGGTTTGCGTTTTGCTTTATGTTCGCAAAATGTCGCGGTAAGCAAGAGTCGCCACCGACTTTTATTTTATCCAACAAGGAAAGGAAAAAAGTACATAAAATTTCCTTTTTCGAGATATTTCTCGGGTTCGGGGGGTAGATTATAGAAAGGGAAGGTATTAGCACCCTTTCTATCCGTGGTTATCCACGGGCTCTTAGGTACTTGCTCAATTGTTTTCAAAATTTCTTTCTTTGTGCTTGTGGGTTTTGAAAAGTTTTTGTTTGAAAACTTCGATTTAACTCTTGCTTCTGTTCTCAAGAGTGTAATGAAGTGTTTTTGAAAACTTTGTTTGAAAAGGAACGTAAGTGTGAAAAAGGTTTTGTTTTTGAAAGAGCAAGTATCTAAGAACCATCTACCTACTCGAAAAAGGAATCGTTCTATGCTAATTTCCTTTAGACAATACCATCCCACTATGAATGAGTAGGTAGCACCGTTGTTGGAGTTTAAGGGTCAATTCGAATGAGGGACATACGGTCACTAAAGCAATGTTAGGATGCCTTAGTGGTAACCCTAATGTCTTAGGTCATTTGTTTGAGGAAACAATATCCGAGGCAACCATTTCGAGGCCACTATGATCTTTTAGACAAGAGGACGACCTCTAAAATGACCTATACTCAATGACCGTGTACGAAGGCAACCAAGTGGGGTGTACCCTAGGAGTGCGCACGTGCGAGTGTGTTATTTTCAATTATTTTTATCTTTGTACATGTTAAGGGTGATCTAAGTTGATTTTAGGTTAAAACATTCAGTCTTGTCATACAATCCTATTACCAAACATCTAACAGTTATAATTTGCGGAAATAAAATGGGGAATTTAAATTACAAGGCGTCGGGTATTTACATCGCCAAAGACAAACCCTTTTAAAAAATAAATAAAGCGATAAAAATAAATAAAAGTCCTATTTACTATTACAATCCGGAAGCAAGTACATTATTGGATAAAAGAAAATAAATCGTGCGGGAAATTAAATCGAGTGCGAGATTAGGGTTTTGACCCTTTAAAGAAGACATCTTTTTTGTTATTTTTTATTTTCAAGAAAGAAATTAAACCTAAATTAATTACTAAATTAAATTAATGAATTAATTAAATGAAAAAAATTAATTATGACATATTTTGACTTTCGTTATTTTAAGAAAGAAAATGAAATTAATTAAATTAATGGTTAGTACCTAATTAAATCTAATTAATCATTTATTTACAAAATAGGTTTAAATTATTCTAGAATTAACCTAAATTAATTAATTAGTGTTTATTAAGAAAATGATAAAAAATTAAAATTTGATAAAGAATATTTTTTGGTGATTTTATTTTATAAAAAAAAGAAATTTGATTGGTTAGAAATTAAATAAAAATAATAAAACAAATAATAAAACTAAATAAATAAAATAGAAAAGAAAGGGGTTTGGGCCTGATTATATGGTGTTAGTAGCAATTCTGAAGCCCAATTGCAGCTGGCCTTTGTTGACTTTTTGGGATCCAATATGCACGCTTGGACTTGGACCATGGTGGACATCCACTCCTAGACCACCAGATCTGGCCTTTGGCCATCTGGCTATTGCATGTATGATGGTGCACGGTGTTCTGCAGGCTCAAGCACACATAGGAGTACCTGAAGAGGAAAAATATAGAGAAAGTGGGGGACCTGGGATTCGAACCCAGGTCCTGAAGGATAACGCGTTGCTCGCTTGCCACTACACCGCTTTGATCTGTTTGTTAGTATATTACATAATAATGATAATATAACAAAACAAAATTAATTGGTCAGAATAGAATAAAACACGCGCCATTTTTGAATGGCCCAATGAGTGAGTTCCAGCTCTTCGTCCCTGTCCTCCCACTACTATAATATCACCTGCGGATTTGAATCCGCAGCTAAAAACGTAGCTCATTCCAAAAATCGTTTCCAGTCAATAAGAATGACTTTCAAGGGCATGGTTGTGCTCGTCTCATCCTCCCGGATGCAACCATGCCCATTACATGGACTAATTTTACCTGAAATAAGAATCCCTAAAAACAAAAACACAACCCTAGCTATGGTGTTTCGGGGTTACAGCGCCTATGAATCAAATTGATTATTGCCAATGGTTTGCAAATAACATTAGGGTTATGAATATGCAATTATTTCATTCAAATGATGCCAGAATAGACTAAATCGAATCCAAGAACAGAGCTAGGTAGCGTGGGACTTACAGCGCGTTTGAGTGTCTGAACAAGCTTGCTTTGGATTGGTTTGGCTTGAGTGAATGCCCAGGAAGAGATTGGGACAAGTCTTGGCTTCTAAAAATGCCTCTAGCTATGATTTTGATTTCAAGCTTTTTGATGAATTTTCCAACTTTTGTTCTGCCTCTGCCTGCACTTTCCAACCCTGATCTCGTCTCCTTTGGCTTGCTTATGTATTGTGTAGTGTATTAGGGTAACAAATATGGACTAAATCTTCCCATATCAATGCATATGAATTTGATTTGATCTCCACTTTAAACCTTTCCAAATTTGATTCCATTCAATCTTTTTTCCCATGATTTGGCTTGATACAAATTTTATGGTGATGCTAGCTGTGAACAAAGCCTAAAACCATCAAAAAATCAAGAGTTATTAATTATTTGGATTTTCTATGATTTTATTTGATTTAAAATGAATAAATTCAATAAAAAAATCAAATTAAATAATAAAAATGAAATATGGGCTCATGGCTGAAGCTAGGACACGTGGTAAACTATGCAAGCTCAAATCAAGTGGAAACGAATGGACCCATTTGACAAAATTTGAAGTTTTAGGGATAGTTGACTTTTGGCAATTTTACAAAAAAGTCCAACTTCAACAATGCATAACTTCTTCAATTTTGAACTTTTGGAAGTGTTCTTGGACTTTTTAGAAATCTTGAGATGTCCTCTAACCAACCCTTTGGTCTCATCTCATTTTTATATTCCATGCTAAAATTATAAGCTTTGGCAAAAAAGGTGTTTTTGTTGACTTTCAAAAATGACCTATAATGTCCAAATTCATAACTTCTTGTGAGTGCATCTTTTGATCTTGAGGTATGAAGATGAATTGTAGGAAATCACATCCTATTAAAAATGATATTTGTATGGGTCATTTCTCATAAAGTATGAGAAAGTTATGCTTGGTCAAAGTTGGGTTGACTTTTCCTGCAAAACCCGAATTTAGCAACTTTTGAGTCTTGATGAATTTTGAGCAATCCTTGGTGAATCATGATCAAACCTTGATAAAATGATGGAATATTCTTCAAAATGAGAATGTTGACCAAAAATCTTGAAGTTTGACTGTTTATAGGTCACAGTTGACTTTTGCCCTAGCACAGTCGATTTTTGGACCATTGAGCAATTGACTGAGCAAACTTACTCTGCAAGGATTGAAATTTGACATGGATGATCTTGAGAACATATTAGGACATTGGGGAGCACTTGAGGTCATTTGGACTCAAAGATCTTGATGCAACACAAAACCCTAATTTGGGGTTGACTGCCTTAGGAGATAGCTTGTCTGTCCAACTCTTGAGCAACCTTGAGCCACTTGGAGATTTTTCTTGCAATGTCTTAAGAAATATGAGAGGGCAAATTTTGGGGTACAACAGTGACCCTCTCTAATATCATCTTGATATAAGAATAGGACTGTCTCTATTGAGTTGTACGTTCTGTTAATCACTTTTAAGCTTATAAGCATTGAGTGATTGTGTCTCTTTGAAGTGTGACTTCTAAAATATTATAAGTATTAGAGTTTTCATCACTGTTGTGATTGAAAGAGAATTGAGAAGGGTCTCATACATAGGTGAGTCTTAGGTAAAAATTAAGCACGAGTAGTTATTGGTGAGTAGATTATAAACTGATGATACTTTATTGTGGGTCTACAAACTGATACTATTTAGTGGGCTTCCTCCCTGACTTGGTATCCCCTAGACGTAGGTGTTGTTGCACACCGAACTGAATTAACAACTTTGCATGAGTTCCTTTTACTTTCAGTACTTTTATCTGATTTCATATTGTCATTGTGTTTTGATTAGATATCAATGTCTCGACATCTCTTAGGACATTTGATATTCGCATACCAAAATTTCAATTGGTATCAGAGAAGACATCCTACTCTGTATCTAGGTGAGATTCGGGAAATATATTTTCTGGTACAATGGACAAGGAAGGAGGATTCGTGAACAGATCATCTATTCTTGATGGAACTAGTTATGACTATTGGAAAGCTCATATGGTGGCTTTTATTAAATCCATGGACAACAAGGCTTGGAAATCCGTTGTCAAGGGATGAAATCCACCAATGGCTAAAGATAAGGATGGGAACATTACTGATGAGCTGAAGGATGAGGAAGACTGGGATGATGAAGATGATAAATTAGCTCAGGGAAACTCCAAAGCATTGAATGCTCTATTCAATAGAGTGGACATGAATATATTCAGACGGATAAGTAGTTGCATTGTTGCTAAAAAAGCTTGGGAGATCTTGAAGATTGCTCATGAAGGAACCTCTAATGTGAAGATGCCAAGACTTTAACTTCTTACCACCAAGTTTGAGAACTTAAAATTGAAGGAGGATGAAAGACTTCATGACTTTCACATGAATATTTTTGAAATAGCCAATGCCTCAAGGGCTCTTGGGGAGAAGATGTCAGAAGCAAAGTTGGTAAGAAAAATTCTCAGATCTCTTCCAAAGAGATTTGAAATGAAGGTGACTGATATTGAAGAAGCCCAAGATATAAATAACATGAAGTTTGATGAACTTATGGGATCTCTACAGACCTTTGAATTAGGGACCAGTGAAAAGTCTGAAAAGAAGAAAAGCACTGCCTTTGTCTCTAATGCTGAAGACTTAGAAGATGAATGTGACCTGGATACAGACGAAGGCATATCTAATGCTATTGTGTTACTTGGAAGACAATTTAGCGAAGTGATGATGAAGATGGACTGGAAGTCAAGATCAAATGTCAAGAACAAGTCACTCGATATCAACAAAAATCAGGATTTTAGGAGAAGGCCCAGAATTGAAGAAAATACTAACCAAGGAAAAGGAATCTAATGTCATAGATGTGAAGGGTTTGGACACATAAGAGCTGAGTGTACCACTTATCTCAAGAAGCTGAATAAGGGTCTATCTGCATCATGGTCAGAAGATGGCTCTAAAAGTGACCCTGAAAAGGAATATACCAAACAAGTTAATGCATTGACTGAAATTTGTGATTCTGATTAAGAATCATACTGTGAAGAACTCACCTTTGAGGAACTTGCTACTTCATACAAGGAGTTGTGCCTTAGAAGTGAATAAGTATGTAAATAGAGAGAAGATAAAAAGAAAGTTATCACTCAAATACAGGCTGAAAAGGTACAATATCTGTCTATCATCTCTAACCTGAAGAATGAATTTGTATTTCTCAATTTAAAACTTGACAATATGACTAAGTTTGTAAGAATGCTTAATAGTAGTTATGATGTACTGGATAAGATTCTTCAAACTGGAAAGAATGCTGGAAATATAAAAGGTCGTGGCTATGATAATAAAATTGTGATGAAGAAGGGTAAAGGGCTTGAAGTGAAGTTTGTTCGTCCAAAGAAAAAACAGGAACAAAAGATGTCAAATCAAATGTTCCAACATCAAAATAATTACTCAGGAACAAGAATCAATGATGGAGATGTCATTATTTTGGGAGGTTTGGCCACATAAAACCATATTGTTATAGATTTTATGGCTATCCCAAACATGTTACACAACCCATAAGAGAACATAATATGGTTAAAGACAAGAAAAAGTTGATTCCCATAAATGACACTTTTGGACTCATAGCTCACACCTCTCTCAGAGCTTATGCCAGAGAGGATTGGTATTTTGATAGTGGTTGTTCTAGACACATAAGTGGTGTCAAGAAACTCTTGGTGGATATTAAATCTCATTCCACTAGCTATGTCACTTTTGTAGATGAATCAAAAGGTGAAATAAAGAGTGTTGAAAAGATAGACTATACAGGACAACCTAGTCTTGATGATGTGATGTTTGTTAAGGGGATAACTGCAAATTTGATAAGTATTAGTCACATGTGTGACTAAGGTCTCAAAGTTAACTTTACTAAATCTGAATGCCTGGTGAAAAATGAGAAGAATAAAGTTATCATGAAGGGAACCAGATCAAAATATAACTTCTATCTATGGAGTCCTCAAGAAATAGACTGTCTCTCCACGTGTTGGATGTCAAAATAAGATGAGGTTAAGTTATGGAATTAAAAGCTTCGCCACTTACACCTGAAAGGTATGAAGAAAGTCTTGTCAAAGGAATTTGTTAGAGGTACTCCCAAGATGAAAATTTATAAGGGAAGAATTTGTGGTGAATGTACAATTTGGGAAGCAAACAAAAATGTCACATAAGAAGCTCCAACATCTGACCACTTCAAAAGTTTTGGGGCTACTTCATATGGACTTGATGGGACCTATGTAGGTTAAGAGTCTTGGAGGAAAAATGTATGCATATGTTGTTGTTGACGACTTCTCAAGGTTCACCTAGATGATTTCATCAAAGAGAAGTCTGAAGTGTTTAAAGTTTTCAAAGAATTGTGTCAAAGGATTCAAAGAGAGAAGGATCATGGCATTGTCAAAATTAGAAGTGACCATGGGGAGGAATTTTAAAATAGAAAGTTTGATGAGTTATGCGCCTCTGAAGGGATTAGTCATGAGTTCTCTTCACCCATCACTCCTCAACAAAATGGTGTGGTGGAGCGCAAGAATAAGACTATTCAAGAATGTTCCAGGGTCATGCTTTATTCTAAGAAACTACCATATCATTTTGGGATGAAGCCATGAATATTGTCTGCTATATCCATAATAGAGTGACTATCAGATCTGGTACATCTGTTACACTTTATGAATTGTGGAGAGGAAGAAAGCCAACTATGAAATATTTCCATGTCTTTGGAAGTAAATGTTATATTTTGGCAGATCATGAGCATATGAGGAAGATGGATCCTAAAAGTGATGAGGGGATCTTTCTGGGATACTCTACAAATAGTAGAGCTTGTAGAGTATTTAACTCCAGAACTAAGGTGATGATGGAATCTATAAATGTTGTGGTTGATGACTCAACCAAGGAAGCTGGTGTCATAGATGTTATTGAAACATCTATTCCCATGAATGATGATGTTCCTAAAGATGTTGAAGACTCAAGTGCTAATAATGAACCTAAAGAAACTGAGACAACTGACAAATGACCCTCTATTAGGGTTCAGAAAGACCACCTGAAAGAGCTTATAATAGGAATCTGAATGAAGGAGTGATCAGCAGATCAAGGGAAGTTGTGTAAAATGCTTTCTTTGTTTGAAAATCTGAATCAAAGAATGTCAAGGAGGCCTTGACTAATGAGTTATGGATTAATGTTATGCAAGATGAACTTGGTTAATTCAAGATAAATGAGGTTTGGGACTTGGTACCAAGACCTGAAGGAACAAATTTTATTGGTATTAAAGGGTGTATAAAAACAAGTCAGATGAACATGGAGTTGTTACAAGAAACAAAGCCAGACTTGTTGCTCAAGGATACACTCAAATTTAGGGAGTGGACTTTGCTGAAACATTCGCTCATGTGGCTCGCTTAGAATCTATCAGGTTGTTGCTTGGAGTGGCATGTCTTTTAAAGTTCAAGTTGTTCCAAATGGATGTTAAGAGTACTTTCTTAAATGACTATCTTAATGAAGAATTATATGTTGAACAACAAAAAGGATTTGTTGATCCTACTTTCCCAAATCATGTGTTTAAACTAAAGAAGGCTTTGTATGGGTTAAAACAAGCTCCAAGAGCTTGGTATGAGAGGTTGAATGAGTTTCATATTAACCATGGATATAAAAAGGGTGGAATTGATAAAACTCTTTTTCTCAAAGAGAAAGATTGAAAAATTATGATAGCTCAGACCTATGTGGGTGCCATTATTTTTGGAGGAATGTTGGAAGAGATGGTCCAACATTTTTTCAAGTAGATGTAATATGAGTTTGATAGGTGAATTAACATACTTTCTTGGTCTGCAAGTCAAGCAGATGGAAGACTCCATCTTTCTTTGTCAAAGCAAATATGCAAATAATATTATAAATAAATTTGGATTGGAGAATGCCAGCCATAAAAGAACTCCTACTCCTACACACTTTAAGTTATCCAAATATGAAAAGGGAGTTAGTGTCGATCAAAGTTTATATAGAAGCATGATTGGTAGTCTTCTATATCTTATAACAAGCATAATGAATATAACTTTTGTTGTAGATATCAAGTAGAACCCATACTAAGTCACATAAATCAAGTAAAAAGGATTCTGAAGTATGTGAATGGCACATGTGACTATGAAATGTTGTATTCTCATGATTCTAATTCCATGTTGGTGGGGTACTGTGATGCTGATTGGGCTGGTAGTGCTGATGACAGGAAGAGTACCTCTAGAGGATGTTTCTTCTTGGGAAACAATATGATTTCATGGTTCAGCAAGAAATAGAATTGTGTATCCCTATCTACTGCTGAAGCTGAGTACATAGCAGCAGGTAGCAACTGTTCTCAACTAATATGGATGAAACAAATGTTGACTGAATATAATCTTACACAAGATGTCATGACATTATTCTGTGACAACTTGAGTGCTATTAATATCTCCAAAAATCCTATTCAGCACAATAGGACTAAACACATTGATATCAGGCATCCCTTTATTAGAGAACTTGTGGAAGACAAGGCCATAAAACTTGAGCATGTTAGCACTGAAAATTAGCTTGTTGATATTTTTACTAAAGCCTTGGATGCAGTCCAGTTTGAAAAATTAAGACGGGAACTTCGTATTTGTGTTTATGTGGATTTGTAGCAATTACTGCTATTTATGTGGGTCAAGCAAAGTCTCAAATTTTATCTCTCCCACTCTCACGCTTTCCTAAGCCCATTACTTCAAATTTCACCTCTTTGGACTAAAACATATTATCTATCTCAAAAGTTCAAGAAATTTGCTCTTCCTCTTAGAAATTTGTGGTCTTTCTTTCTCGTGTGTGCCCTCAAAAAACATCTGGTTCGTGTTCGATCAAAGATGTCTCAGCATTCTTCATCCGGGCCATGCATGTCTCATCTGAAAAACCTTGGGTCATCTCCGTCAAATACTAAGGCTGATAAATCATTCCAAATGATTAGTTCGTCTGACCTCATGCTTAATATCACCCCATTATCTATTGTTCTTGCTCCCACTCAAGATAAATAAAGATCACCTGTGTTAAAAATGTCAAGAATTTTCTAAGTCATCATTCTCTCCAATTATGACTGATGCTAAAAGGGTGTATAGGTTAGATAAATCTGAGAGGATGAATCCCATTGGGTCTACTACTGTTGATTAGAATTTAACTAAAGCTAAAAGGAGTAACATTGATAGGAACCTTCAAAAGTTTGTTGTGCCTATCTTAAAGGAAGTAGGTTCAAATGTCGTGTCAGATGTTCAAACATCTTTGGCAAAAGAAACTATCCCTAAGGATAATTCTAATGAAATGACTGATGATTGTGTCCTTGAGCAAGTTGTTCGTGAAGCAAGGAGTAAGAAGAAGGATGATGTTGTTATCAATGTTGAGGACCTAACATCTGATGAGGAACCCATTACCAAATACTTGGCTTCTGGAATAGCCAAGAGACTTCATAGAAGGAAAGGAAAGGTTGTGGTGTTTGAAGATTCAACTTCTAAGGAAATCAAAGGTAAATCTGAAAGTTCCAAAGAAAACTCTTTAGTTGGTCCTGCTAAATCATGGAGTAAAGTTGATGTTCCTACAAGGAAGAGGAAATTTGTTTCTTCTAGTGAATATCAATTTGAAGCTGGTGAAGATGTCCAGGACATCATTCCCATAAAAAAGTTTTCCTCCAAGAAGACTTATGATGCTGCTCACAAGGCTCCAGTGGATAATGTAACATTTCATTATGAGGAGAATGCTGAAAAAATGTGTAATACGGTGGGAGAACTGACTGTTATACTGGTTTTGCATTTGTATTCACAAATGTTGTGGTAAGCAAGAGTCGCCACCGACTTTTCTTTTGTCCAACAAAGGAAAGGGTGAAAAGAACAAAAAAAGACCTTTCGAGATTATTTCTGAGTAAGGAGGGTAGATTATGGAAAGGGAAGGTGTTAACACCCTTTCCATCCGTAGTTATCTACGGGCTCATAGTTGCTAGCTCATTTGAAAATGCCTTGTGTTTGTATGTTTGAAAAAGTATTTTGAAAAGACGCCTTAGTGCAGTGAACTTTGTAATGTTTCTCAGAATGGTAGAGAATGTATACAAAGTGTTTGAAAATATTTTTTAAAAGAAATTTTTGTGTAAGTGTAAAGGTTGTTTAAGCAAGCATCTATCAACTATCTACTTTAATCGAAAGGTTGTTATTTTCCTATTTTCCTCTAGACAATGCTATCCTACTATTAGTGAGTATTTAGCCCTAGTCGTCAGATGTTTGAGGGACATTCGGGACGTTTATACAATTACAAAGGCAACTGGGCAAGAAACTTTAGTAACTACCCTAGGATTTTAAGATCATACCGAGGAAACGTCGAGAGGGTCATAGAGGGACTTATGATCTTTAAACTGGAGGACAGTCATCTTCCACCATAAATGGTGACCACTTTCCTATTAACCAGGAATTTCAACTTCTGATGCAACGTAGAAGTCATAGCACTGGCACCATGGATCCACGGGCGCCATAACTAACAACGGTAGGAAGGATTAATATCCATGATAAAGAATGTCACGTTGAAGATCTGAGGACCTATCTTTATAGGCAAATCAACTTCACCGGATACAACTCTTTTCGATCCGTCAAATGCCTTAAACACCAAATCGTTGGGCCTCAGCACAAACCTTTCACAACCATTTCTATGAGATTAAGAATATGGAGCAAAGAAAGAATCGAATTATTCGAAGACGCCTGTCTCAATTGATCGATTATCTTGTAATCACCCTTCTTTATATATTTCATCAACTTTTCTGCATTTTTGGCTATCTCGACATCCACAGTCGAAACAGGAGGATTGTGCCCCAGTTTTTAAACATTAACCACAACCTACTTGCCTTTAACCTTGGCCCAAGCGCCAGTGCTGCTTTCGAGTCGATCAGGCGGAGAGAAAATCTGACCACTTCGGGTAATCCTGCTTTTGCTGACAATGTCATAAACTTTAGGCTTATCTTCCTCAAGTTTACTTTCTTCAGGTTTCTCCACAACATGCTTTTGCCCCTGAGAGGAAAATTCACCACCGTATTTCTAAGGAACTGCCTTATCACTAACGTACAAAACTGGACCAGGTAGAGTGATGGTCAGTGGCGACTGCTTGGATGGAATCAGAGTTGTGACAGGCACATGAATTGTCTTAGACTTGAAGGGAATAGTAATCACGTCAATCTCATCCTCCTCAACCTTAGCCTCAATAACCACACGGTCAAACTGGAGAGTTCCTTTAGTGATCAACCTTTGGATTTCATCTTTCAGACATTCACAACCATCTGGCTGAATCAAACAATCTTCACAGTCGAGACAACAACCCAAGAACACGCCTTTCTTCGAAAACTTCTCTTTCATAAATAATAGAGGTGTAATCAACTGGTTTACATCCATCACCAGATCTAAACCTTCATCTTCTACAATGGCATTGACAATGGCGCTCCCATGAGGTGGAAAAGGTTGATGGAGAATATTAGGAGTCACCACATGTCTGAAGTTAATAGCTTTGGTGTCAAGTAAGTCATGTACTTTATGCTTGAAAGACATACAGTTCTCAAGAGTATGCCCCTTCCCACCAGAATGGAAATTTCATCGTTCATTTGCATCAAAGTGGTATGGCAATTTCTCTGGGTCAACCTTCAAAGGGCGCAACTCAACCAGTTTCACTTTGAGCAAAATAGGTAATAGCTCAGTGTAGGACATGAGAAGTGCATCAAACTTCTGTGGGGATTGTATTTGCTTATGCTTATTATCTCGTCTCGGTGTATAGCCTTACTTTTGAGGCATGACAGACATAATAGTCACGACAACAATCTGATGATATGACCCATGATATCTACCTTTTCCTTTTTGTGCATGCAGCGCGCTAGCTTCACCTTCTTTCTTCTTCTAGAAACCCCTAAAATATTTATTTGCATTACCGACATTAGCTTCAGAAACATCCTTCGAAATATTTCCAATCTTAATTCCATCTTCGATTTTTCCCTATAGGTTACCAATTCAGCAAAAGTATCGGAAGTACTTCAAGAAGTATAATAGTGCCCCTGCAGGGTGCTGGTAAACATGTATACCATTTCTCTTTCCATCATTGGCGGCTGAACCCTAGCCACCATTTCGCACCACCTTTGCGTGTATTCCTTAAATGACTCATTATGCTTTTACGACAGATTCTGCAACTAAGTTCTTGTAGGCGCCATGTCAGAGTTGTATCGATAATGCTGGATGAAAGCTTCATCTAGCTTTCTCCATGTATATATACAGTTGGTCTCAAGCTGTATATACCATTCTAATGATCCATTAGTCAGATTGTTCTAAAAGAAGTGCATGAGTAGCTTTTCATCATCAGAGTACACTAACATCCTCCTTAGTAAGACTTGACATATGTCCTTGGACAAAAGGTGCCTTTGTACTTCACAAAGTCTGGTACTTTAAATTTCTAAGGAATCCTCACTCCAGGGACTAGTCCCAAATCAGTCATATCAAGGCCCACAACACCTTGATTCTTAAAAGCTTGCATACGCTCCTCGAGCATATGCAGTTTCTTATCTTTTTTGATAGGTTCTTCAACATTAGAAGTCCAGTCCTCGAGTTATCTTCTTCAAGCTGCTGAACAATTATGCGAACACGCCTTGGCTAAATGAAAGGATGTTCTTTGTTCTAATGATGAGGAGTGGGTGGAGGATGATTTCCCATAACTTGAATCACAAGGATACCTTGATTATTACCAACAGGATTGCCAAGGTTAATAGTAGGATCATTATGAAGATTACCAACAACATTACCATTCAGATTCTGACAGCCTGGATTACCATCAAGATTATTGACAATAAACCCCACAAGATTTTCAACATCTCCCAGGGGAGGATTCAGGGTTCCATTACCATTATCTGTAGTTGCAGCAGGCCTCACAATTAATGCTTTCAACTCTTCCTACTGACGAACCATATTATGGATGATCTCCGTTAACTGTTCAACCCGAGTGTCCATCTTGACACCCATAGTAGTAACATCGGTTTGAATTTGTTCCATCTATCTTCTTGAATTACCTTTGGTGTTGTATTGGTGAGAATCATAAGTAGCAATCTCTGAAAAGAACCATACCGGAAGTAAGAAAACCTGCTGGAATTGATCTGTCGTGATAAGAAATGTTATGAATGCATGATTATGCATGCCATGTTTTACCATTTTCAGGGTATTCCAGAATTTTGTCAATTATCAAAAAATGACAGATAACATGATAAAAGAGATAGGCAATAATCAAGAGAGCACATAATGGAAATAATTATTCTCTCATTCATAAAACTTCAAGTGAAACTGAGTTCATATAAGACAATCAGTCATAATACGAAAAAGAAGATAAAACCCCGACCAACAAGCCTAAAAGTGATTTTTTTGAAAAAGAAACAACATTTAAACATCCAACTTTGATTATCTGGAAAACCTTCATCTTCACATCTGGCTCTTGAGCCTTGCAATTTCTTTGACAGCCTGTGCTAGTTGAATATCATGCCCATTGATCTGAGCCTCTGCTGCGAGCCTCTGGCTGCTTTCCTCTTCAAGCTGGGCACTTTTGTCTAGAAGTTGCTTCTCCAGAACCTTGACTTTGGATTCATACCTCTTCTTTACTTCATCCTTGGATACTCTGAGGATGTCGCAGTCTCAGCACCTCTGCTTGTACTTCTTTTCAATCTCAGCAACAATTCTTTGGTGATCTTCGACAGAAATAGAATCGTCTTCAGCTCTGGATCTGTTTCTAGAAGTACTTGGATCTTCATACACTTTAAGCTTGCAAGGTAAATCTTTCTTCTCTTCCCTTAAGAAGTATAGCTCCATCTCCTTAGCTTTCAAATCTATAAGCAGGTGTTGGTTCTAACTCTGCACTTGGTAGAAGCGTTCCTTAGGCACATCATGCTGCAACTCGTTAGGATATGGGTATAAAGAGTCTTCCCTTAAGAGCAGTAACATGAGTGTTCTCGCCCTTTCTTTAACCTAATCAACATAAGGTCTAAAAGCTATCAGCTCTTTCTGTCTGAAGAAATCTTTCCCCTTTTTGAAGATTTTATTCCAAGAAATTTCTACCCTATGTAGCATCTCAGGATCTTCTCCCTTTTTGCAAAACACAGACTCCCTGATTTCACTGCTTTTAGGTGGATTTTTCATGGCATACCCCAACTAGCGTATGGTGAGAACAAGGTTGTAGTTGATCATCCCCTGCGAGTCCCCATGAGTGGGACGTTGGAGAAACCCCCATAACTTCTGATCACTTTAGCACTATCAACTTTGAGTCTATACTGGGTTATGTCAAAAGAAGTGAGAGCCATGAGATTTGATTCCCAAGTACGGGTACTCTGAGCGTCCATGAATGGTCCTTTAGTTGGTAGCTGATACATGAGCAACTTCTATAACAACGGAACACAACAAACCACAACTCCTTTTTTACCATGCCTGGAGTGAATAACATAGTAAGTATTGGCCAAATAGTAGATACCAGATTCGGATTCATGAACACACAAATGGCGGCCAAGTCTACCAGCTTCTCAACATCGGGAAATAGAACGAGGCCATAAATCATGACTGCGAGTAGTGCGTTGAATGAAACTCAACAACCCTTGGTTGCCATCTCTTCAGCTTTGCTTATCAAGAAACCCATAGAAAGACCACTAGTCACACCCCTCTTCCTCCAATTACCTTTCACATCGCTCAGACTCAAAGCCTTAGCGATAGCTTCATGATCGGGTTCCTCTGGAACACGAGAAAAGGGAATGTGATCTGTAAATTTGATCCCCAAAATGTGAGAATACTCCTCAAGAGTTGGAAATAGATGATAGTCCTGGAAGGTGAAACAACGTAGCTCCGGATTCTGAAGCGCTCTGTCATCCACTTAAGCATCCAATAACGGTAAGAGATCCACATACCATTTACTGAAAATATTTGAGTTCGGATACACCACTGCATCGCCCAACTCCTTTAAACGTGGCCAATAGTTAGTGCTAAAATTGTAGCCAAAATTGTCCCTTGTATCCCTCCTAAAAATATCATCATTGATTTTCATTCTTGATACAGACGAGTACTCTGAAACACCCTGGAAATGAAATGCAAATGCAGGTTAAATTATTTTTTCATATAAATTCTATTTTTGAAAATAAAAAATGATATGATACAAGTGGAATAACATGTAATCAAGGTTTCCATAACACTGAGAATTTTCTATGTTGTTTATGAATATGCCGAGAATACCAAGATCAACGGTCCATAACATAAACCAAAGAAACCCAAGTCACCAACAGAACATACAGTCACCATCAGAACAAATAGTCACCATCAGAACATATAGTCACCATATGAACATATAGTCAACCTTTGTACCTGTAAAAGCATTCCCTCCCCACTCACGGATAAAGACTAGGTAACGGTAAGGTCAATGGTAACTCAAAATCATGGGTTCTCCTGAAAGCACTACCATTAAAACCATAGGCAAGGATGACAATAACACCACATTTGAACCTCATCTGAGTGTGGACAACATGATCGCACTAGTAGGACCTTTGTCCAGTAGTTGTCATGTTCCACTCTATTCCTAGGTTTCCTAGATAGTGAACTATGGCCTAGGTACTAGGACTTTTACCTAAATAGTAACACCCACCCAACATGAAAAACCATCAGCCAACACAGCAGAAAACCAGTATATGGAAAGCGATAAAAATGCAATGCATACATATTCTCAAACATATACAAATGAATAGGCTATAAAGCGTAAAGATAAACACCAAATGAATATGAAACAACAAAATCTAGGTCTGACTCTGGGATGGAGCAATATTTGGTCAATCTTATCCCCAATGTAGTCGCTAGCTGAAACAATCGGCTGAACAATCATTGAGGGAAAAATCAAAAAGTCACCATCGAACGTTTTTATCTCACCGGAAGGGAAAGGTAAACATCGAGTAAACCTGAAAATGGTGAAATAGGGGTCTTGTGACCGAGAGATATGGGTAAGGGAGTCAATTATACAAGGGGAAGGTGTTAGCACCCCTCACGTTTGTGGTACTCCATGGGATCCCTCTTGTTGTTCTAATCAATGGGTGTGTTCTAATCTAAAGCTTACGGGTTAAGAAAAATGCAAAGAGGGAATGCATGAAAAATAAAAAATGGGGAAAAGAAGGAATATTTACAAAGTTTCGCTCGCCTGGGTCCTGCGACCAAATTCCTACGTATCCCTTTTAAGGAATCAGAGCGCCATAGTTTGGCTCAAAAGTTTCCGTTTGTTTTGTGTTTTTTATGAACAATATTAATTTCGCTTCCTATCGCAACTCGACCTTTGGAGACTCACGCATTGGCATAGAAAGGAATTAACATGTTCTTACCTGAAAAGGTATTTTCAAAAGAAAAGTGCCCAAAGGCGGATAATGCTACATTGTGCTCTAGCAAGTACACATATTGCCACCCGACCTTTGGGGATTTACGTGTCGTATTACACAGATTATAATTAACACATCCTCTTGAGATTTTCAAAGAAAGGCCCGAAGGCGGAAAAACTTTAAACTTGGTTGATGTTTTTTACCTTGAAAAAGGGTTTATGAAATGTTAGAGTGTCTTATGAGTTTTCCAAAGAAAAAGGTTTTAGTCTTAATCATGAAAAAGAGAAAGAAAACATCTAAGGGGAACTATCTATCTCTATCTCTAATTTTATCATACAATGATGGTCCTAAGGTTGAGGTTTGAAAGGGAAAACACTACCTAAGTTAGCATGCATGGATTACGATCCTAATTTCTAACTTGCATTAGAAACGAAACAAGAAAATCCTAAGGGACCATACAAAGATATGAATAAAGAGCACAAACACAGGTGCAATCGAACAAAGTCGAACCAAAACCAAAACAAAATTGTGTGCGAGCTTAATAATAAACAAGGAGTCCAATGGATCTCAAAGTGGGTGTAAGGAACTCTTTCCACTTGATTTGCTCGAGCACCGACATCGAGTAAGAACTCGGAGCATCGACATTTGAAGAAATGTGAGCTAACATTGTCAAAACGATTGACAAACATGGGGATTGGTTACAAACCCTTTTCCACTTTATTTGATTCAATGGACAATAACAGGCATGGTTCAAAGTATCAACGCATGGCGCAAGCTAAGAATGACACTGACTAGAAAGTGTGGGGGTCGATTACAGACCCTTTGTTCCACTTATTGACCATATAGCAAGTACAAAATAAAAGGGAAATGGGAGGGGAGTGGAATTTTCCTTCGTCCATGTCTGTTGCACACAAACAAACATAAGCAAATGCACACATAAAAATGCCTTCTAAAGGTCTTTTAAACATATTTTTCCACCTAAAGTAGGGACTCCAAGTCATGCATCTCTATTCCTATTTCACATGGAAAGTAAAAGAAAAGACACTGCGGAAAATTAAATTAGAAGCGAAACAATACCAAACGAACAAGAGTTCGTACCAAGCAAGCAAAGTAGAGAAACCCATAAAACTTCCCGCAAGCTAGCATCAACAATAAAATAGTTAGAATATTTGTTGAAGCATCAATAAAGCACAAGGGGAATCTGTATCAGACACATCCTAATATCAACCAATGAACCTGCATCAAATACAAATCCAGACAAACAAAATAGTATATGTATCTCATGGAATGAGAATCAACAATCAAATGCGTCAGAAGTGTAATCGATCCACAAATAGAGTGGAATAACATGCTTTAATAGAATAACCAAGAGTTAGGTACTCGATTGAAAGCACTCTTGAAATCCCTTGCATGAGTCAACAAACATGTTAGAAAAAACAAGGAAACAAAATCGGAGTTATGCACTCTGATCACGACTTTAAGAGTCTATCGGGTGTAGTGGCTACAAGTGCACAGTCTAATCGCGTAGTTTTAAAAGATATCGAACCCACAAGGACCAATAATCGAACTACTTCTATCTAAAGTCACCGTGTAAAGATAAGCTAATAATTAATCTTGGGTTTTGGGTGAGATGAAAATAAACTTAGACTTAAATGAAATATTTGATAACGGGACATCGGTATGTAACACGTCAGACATCAGGGGTTCAGTAAGTCATCGATATAGCTTTGAGTATTCAAAACACTATTTCAATAAAAACTATCAATTTAAAAATCTTTATCTCACACTCTCGTGATTATTGATTCAGATTATATTATTAAACTTAAATGCTTGCTCTCGCTATCTCATTTAAAATCTAGAAATACTTTTTAAAAACAAATAGAATATGATTAGTCGTAAACCGCTCTAGCTGTATTTAAAACTAATGCTCAATTACCACTATCCGGTCAAAATCTCAAACTCTCGTTATATCGATTTTAACCTTCTTTTATATTTTACTCCCGTAACAAAACAATTTTAATATTAAATGTTAGAAACCAAACCAAAAAAGTATTTTACAAATGTTTATGCCAATTTATTACCGAACCCCTTCAGTTTTATGACCTTACATACTGGTATCAGGGAAATTAGTAAAACATGTTATTGAGAACCAACACAAAATTACAGTAAACAAACAATAACATGATAATGATTGTTAAGTAAAATTAGTATATATAAATGAAATAAGAACCTGGAATGAATAAAAGAAAACTGAAATTAACGCTAAACTTCTAGTACCAAGTGCAATCCTCCACAATATGCCGGCAATATTTTGCTTGTGGAAAATAATAACTTGAATGCATAAAGAAAATATAAAACTAAAACAAAGTCTGAAAGCTGTGAATAAAATCTACTCATGCAATAGTTCCCCGATGTAGAAAACTATTTCTAATTCAGGAGGGTAAGTATTTACTTAAAATTTTTAAAACAATGGCTCTGTATGAGAAAATTGAACAAAAGCGCGAGAAAGCTTTTTTCTACTTGGTTGCTTGTTTTTTATAGCTTCCTTGTAAATTCTGTTGGAGATGATTTAGGAATTGTGTGGCAATAGGAAGACTTGCCTTCTTCAAATAATCAGGGACGTGGTCATTATGGAGTGGAGCATAATACGGGCTTAGTTCATTATGGTAGATAGAATACATGAGTTTTGTTGCAGACATGGAGAGAACACGTTTGTTACAGACTGTGGCGAGGGGCATGTCTTGTGAGCCATGGGGCACACAAGTCAAAGTTGTGGCGACCGTAACACATGTGTGCTGAGGGAAACACATAAACACATACGGTGGCGATCGGCAGAAGGCTGCGACGGCTGTCACAGTCCTCTGATGCATTTTCTTCTGTTTTCTGCTACAGAGTCACATATTTATGTCATTTCTTCCTCTTTTATTATGCGAGTCTTGTGAAATGTAAATACCTGAATAACACTTAAAATACCAACACAATACAACATAATTAACAGAAAATGGTAACATCATTTATGCTAATCGAGATGAATATGCGATGCTTTTCGTGTTATCACATTCTCATCACAATTCAATTTGGGATTAAATCATGAAGAAATGGAATTTAACTGTGCATTGGAACCACATATGTAAACTCCGGGCAGCGGTGATGTAACACATGAAATCAATGGAAAACCGAATCAAAATGCGACCAAACTTGGTACCGGTGTCAAAGAAATAACCGACTAAGTCCATTTATGCATTATTCAAGAATTAAATCTCGTTGTTCATACAAAATTAAATTCGAGACAACACTACACCATTTCTCAACATGCACATAATATCGATTCGAAATCGTTAAAACTTGACATAAATATCATACAAGTACCAAAACAAACTCCATCGAGTCATAGCCAACAATCAAAACAAAGGTTTGCACCAACTTACCAAACCGGGCAGCATTACGCCGTTTCAAGAATTTGCCCGAAAAATCGTACTAAAAATGATATACCTCAACACAAACGATCCACAAACGTATAAACATGCCCAAGTAAACACCAAACAACATTTGAAAAGCAATTTGCAATCTGTTTGCATTTTCCATGAAGCAACACGTACATGTATCGGAATCAGATAAAACTGAGTTTAAAACGCACAAACGGATACACAAAAGCATGTATCGTCGCTTAGAAATTACAAATGAATTGCAAACAAATAATTCAACATCGGAAAAAGTGAATTCATCAACAAATCGATTCGAAATCACATTAACACATGAAATCCCCACCAATTCTCATCAAAAATTCATAATCGACACTTAGATCCAAAATTTGACATTCAAAATCACATCCACTTATCGATTAAATTCAAGATCTACACCGATTAAATTAACAATCAACCAATTCCACATGATTCTAACATTATCACCTCATGAACAAATTAACTCACAATTCAATCAAATCAAAACTCAACTCAATTCAAGATTTCATCAATTAAACACTTATCTCAAGAATTCACATAACATTAAACTCATGAACTCAATTAAGCACTTATCCAAAATCAACTTAAACAATTAAGAACCTAATTCAAGTAGATATGTTAATATATTGAAGAAAAATCGAAGCATGCACCGAAGCAAGGAGATCCGCGACTGGAAAATCGTGCGAAGAGAGGGAGTATCGCCAGAGAGAGTCGCGCGGACAGGAGGATGAAGGCGAAGGGAGCACTGCAACCAACCGGTGGTGCGATTAGTGCAAAGCGGAGGATGGAGTATACCGATCAGTTTTCCGGCGAGAGTGAGGGAGGAATCTGGTGAGAATTCCGATGGAGTGGGAGTGAGGAGGATGAAGTTCTTCAATTCTTGAACTTTTCTCTTTTGTGAGTTAAGAGAATTTTTGAGAGAGAATAGAAAGAGTTTTTGTGAGATTTGAAATAATGAGTCTAAAGTTGTATGAAATTTGAAATTTGAAAACATATACAATTGGCTCCAAGTCTTGTTTGACTTGTGTAATTTTGAAAAATGTTGAATTTTTTACTTATTTTATGTACCAGTCGACATCGAACCTCCAAACTCATGACATACGGTGCATAATCCTGACACGCAACTTGAAACAAAATCATCAGCGACGAAATTTGAGACGCGGTGCCGAAAGAATAGCTCCGATACAATAAACATTGAGCAAGTTACGATGCTTTGAACCGCGAGAACTCGGTGTAAAAATTCACGGTGCAAATTTCTCCAGCTTATTTTGTGTACTGTTCCCGAACAAACCACAAGGTCATGACTTTCGGTGCGGAATCCTGACGTGCAACCTAAAAATAAATTGTCGCTGACGAAATTTTTGACGTCTTGCCGAAATAATCACCCCGATACAATAAAAATCGAGAGAGTTAGAATTTTTCGAATGGCGAGAAATAGTGGACTTATTTTGCCGTATTGAAAATTTCAGCTTATTTCTGTGCGCACATTAGGAAGCAAGCGTCAAACTGAAGTCTTATGAGCACAATCCGAACTCGAGACTTGAAGTAAAGTTATAGATGACAAAATTTGTGATCTCACGCTGCGAGAATTTTCTCAATATGACAAAAATAGATAGATTTACGATTTTTACAATATCGAGAAACAGTCCCGTAGAAAACCATTTTGGGGTGCAATTTTCTCAGGTAATTCACACTTTTGAAGATCTTTTGCAAAGAATTAACTTCTTCCCCAAACATACGAATCGAAGATAAATTCAAGACGAATTTTTCGCCCAAAGAACCATCCAAAAACGTCGAACCAGACGAAAGTTATGAATTTCTGAATATTCGATAAAAAGCGGTTCAGCATACCGTTTTCACTATATTTTCACTATATATCCTCAGAGTATTTGCACATTCAGAGACCTTCCTCAATGAATTAGCTTTCGAGCCGAACACAAAAATTGAAGGAAATAACAAGATGGTTCAAATGATATCAAAGGCGCTCAAAGATGATTTTCTAGTCAAGTTATGAATTTTTAAACATCTGAAAACCGACAAATCGGCAAATCCACTATATAACGTGATTTCAAGTATTTGGCGCTTTTGAAAATCTTCCTCACAAAATTAGCCTTCAATCTGAACACATGAATTGGATAAGATCTCAAGGCGGTCCCAGAGACTAAAGAACCATTCCCAAATCATTTTCTGATCTCAAGTTGTGAATTTCTAAACTCGATCTGCAAAATACTGAATTTTTGTCTGCACTGTCTCAAATCGATTGAAACTCTTGGCTTTATGTGCAATTCAAAGCATGCTAAGAAACATAAGAGATTGATATGATGATTACTTGATTGTTTGTTAATTGACTAGCTTGGAACACATGCGAAGTGCATTTAAATCTGAAAATCCTGAGTTTTGCTTCACGTTGCTGCTTGACGGAACAATCATCTTTCACATCTCTTTTCACAGAGAAAACCTTTGATTCAATGAATATAAACCCTATGACATATATGTAATCATGTGATGATAAAGTATAAGCCAATTAGGATAAAAATCAAGAGGGAGAATTTTGGAGTGTAACAATGAACAACGTGCATGTGTCTTTGATGTATCATAAAACCAACATAAATTATGGACCTTACACGGTTAACCTGCTGGCCGGATAAATAAGCATACTTAATGAATAAATTACTAATCTCTTCTATAGTTTTAGATTCTCCTTTGTAGAATTGCATAATATCGTCGGCACAAAGGACATGAGAGGGAACTTTAGAATTCTTTGTTGCCTTGATCAACTTGATTTTCTGGTTGTCAACAAGTTAGGTGATCCCTCTACTCAAAACATCTTCTGCAAGACAAAGAGAAGGGGGAGAGAGAGTCCCCCTGACTAACACCAATCTGACAACGTAAGTAGCCTCGTTGTATACCATTGATGCTAACTAAGATGGAGGCAGATTTCATAATGGCTATGATCCAATGGCAAAACTTTTCACAAAACCCAAAAGCCTTTAGAACCTTTAACATGAAATTTCAGCTTATGGTACCAAAAGCCTTGAAGATATCAACCCTCATTGCTAAGTTCCCAACATGACTCTTTTTGTTGAGAAGATTCACAGCCTCGGAGGTAAGGTATATGCAATCCTTGATATGTCTGTCTTGAATGAAAGCTCTTTGTTCAAGAGAAATGATGGATGGGAGAACCTTAGCCAGTCTATTAGCAATAATTTTAGTGATAATTTTGTGTTTGAAGTTTGAAAGGGCTATGAGCCTATACTGGTCAATGGTCTTAACATTGTCAATCTTGGAAATGAGGACTAAGATATTGGCATTGTAGTTTGGAATGATCCAGCCCTCCGTGAAATTAAATAACAACCTCAACCACATCCTTCTTGACAATATCCCAGTAGGCTTGAAACAGAATCCCCCAAACACAGCATTGTGGGAAGATTCTCAGATCTTCATTCAACAAATGAGGAATAACTTCTTCAATTAGGTTGTCCTCTTGCAAAACAGAAACTTGGTTAAAAAGGTCAGAATAATGATTCACTACATGATCAGCAATTTGCTCTTGATCTGTGATAGTTTCTCCATCAATCATTAGGCTAGAAATTCTCTTGGCTGTCTGTTTGATGTTGGCAATTCTATGGAAACACTTTGTGTTCATGTCCCCTTTAGAGTTCCACTTCAATCTTGCTCTTTCATTCCAGAAAATGTCCTCAATATGTAGAGCATAATCTAGTTAAGCCCGAGCATATCTCTCTATGGCGTATGTTGTATAAGAGCATCCCTCTTCAATAACTTGATTTTGAATCTTGTGCAAATTCTCCTCGCCAGTTTGACTTTGTCATGAATGTTGCCAAAAGTATACTTGTTTTATTCCTTGACTTTAGATTTAAGAATTTGAAGCTTTTTTTGTAAGATAAACATTGGGCATCCCACCACTCTAGTTCTCTAAGTATCACTGATAAGCTCCTTACAACTTGGGTTACAGGCCCACATTTTCCAGAATCTAAAGTGAGAGGCAACTTTAACATCAGCCTTCAAAAATTCCAATAAAATTGGAAAGTGATCAGAACGGTTTCTATTAAGAGTCCTGCAAGAAATATGTTCCCATAGAACATTCTAATCTTGAATCTTTATTAGATTCCACCTCAATGTTTGCTCTCTTTCCTTCACTGACCAAATCAACCGCTATGTTAGTAGACGCATTGTCCTCATGGGATGCATTCTATAAGCCTCCACCTGAGGGTTTTGAGAAGTATCCTCGATATACACTACTTCAGTTGCTGTTTCCACCACATGATCTTTCTCTTTTTCTTTGTTTCCATCTCTCGACTGGACATAGATCTTTAGGTTGTTGGCCTGTTTTTACCATACCAACATCCTTTTTGTCATGCTGCTTTTGTGCATTTTGAACATTTTAAGGATTATCCAAAGGCCTTCTCTTGCATATGTCATCGTGATGTCCAATACATTTGGATGATATATGAATAACATGTTTAATTTCAATGAGATTTATTGTATAAGGAATAAATAGATCATCAAAAGATGAATTATGACTTATAATTAATTTATGAAATTAAATTAATTATAGATAGACATGCATGTTATTTTAAGTATGATTAATTATATTATAGCATATTCATTTAGTATCGTTTTATTTTCTTCAAATGTGTATTTGAAGGCTAAGTGTAATACTCCGATTTTAATTTTGATATTTTTATTCGAATTTTAGAATGCTTTAATTTAATTTAATTTAATTTTTATTATTGAGATTGTTAGATTTTAATTAAAATTATTATAATTTTATTTATATTTAAAATAATAAACAATTTGAGAAATTGAGATTTTGGGAGAATATTTTTATTTCAATTGAAGAGGTGAATAAAATTATTAAGAGTTGAGGGGATTATTTGAATTAATAAAATAAAAAATAGGGTCTTCTTTAAATAAAGAGGGAGAATATAAAAAGGGAGATTTTGGTGAAACAAGTTGTCAGCAGAGTTGAGAGAAAAATCCTAGCAGAGCAAGAGTAGAAGAAGAGACTTCATGGCCATCTCAGACCCGCACACAAACTTTTCTAAATGTGTATTTTAATAGCCCGTGCTTTAATGGCCATGCACATGTATCCTGGTTTAGTGAAGGCTCTAGGAATCATGTCTCGTAATTCCATAGGAACCGACCTAAGTTCCACAATTACATAGATGAATCTATCAAGAGTACTCATATAGCCTAGGTACTCCCTCATACAGAGTATAGATCTTATTAAGAACTTCCATGATCTCATCTTCTTATTACTTCAGGATCCATGCTACACTTGCATGATCATCTCATAATACTCACAACTTGTTATTACCCATTAAATCTATTTCTTAGGATCTCCAGTCATCTAGGCCGAGTTACCATCATGAGCAACACATTTCTCTATAAGCATTAGTCCCATCATCTTGGATGTACTATGGACTTTCTCTCTAGTTAATCCTTTCGTCAAAGGATATGTTAAGTTTTCATCAGTGCATACAAGATTCACTCTTACAACTCCTTTAGAGATACAGTCTTTAATGATGTTGTGCTTTCTTCTTATTTGACGAATTTTACCATTATAATAACATTTCTAAATTTTTGCAATAGCCACGGTACTATCGTAGTGGATCAACACACCTGACATAGGTTTTTTCCATAAAGGGATCTCATCTAACAAGCATCTTAACCAACTTGCTTCTTCACTAGCTATGGCTAGTGATATCATCTCAAACTCAATTATGGACTGATCCAAGATAGTCTACTTCTTTGATTTCCAAGATACAACTCATCCATCTATACTAAATATATAGCCACTAGTAGCTTTAGAATCATCCAATAAGGTATTTCAATTTGCATCATTGTACCCTTCTAGTATAACGGGAAATTTATGATAATGTAGGTTGAGATTCATAGTCCTTTTAAGGTACCGCATGACGTGCTCAATAGCTTGTCAATGCTCATTACTCAGTCTTCTAGTAAACCCGCACAATAATTCTACGACATATGCAATGTCATGTTTAATACCATCAGTGGCATACCTAAGACTGTTAATGATGCTCGCATATTCAATTTGTCTAACACTATTGTTGTACCCCAAAATTTACCTTCTTTATTTCGACTTTAATTTGGCTTATATTGCATCATCTTATGCATACATATCATTGGTTCTATTGTTATGGGATCAATACATTTCAGATAAGCCACGGTAAATTGCAAGAGACGTTTATCTCGTTAATAGACGCTCTCAGGATATTTTTATGCTAATAATTGGTCCGCCGTTTCGTGATGGTTCGGGTAGTCAGAAATTCACAGGGCTAATCTGGTCCGTCATGTTCAGGTGTTATTTCGCCAAGATATCCCTGATGATGTGTTCTCAAATTCATGTGCGTCTCGAGAGCCAGTTATTTGAAGAAGAGCTCCGAATGTGCGAGTTGTTTCGAAGAAATACAGCAGAAAAATGCGCTGTAAGTGCAGTTTTTGGACACTAAAGAGTTCATAACTCAGAGCCCGTAGCTCATTTTAAACTTGTTTCGTTGACAAAAATTCCATCTCAATATCCTCTATATTTCGTTTCTCACTATCATAAGCTAATTCTTCTCAGAAGGTCTCCAAAATTATGGATTTATCAAGTGTGTTCACACGGAGAAATTGTGGCAAATGTTTATCTACATCATATTCAAAAAATCACAACTCGGTCGATTTTTATCGTATCGAGCTGCCTATGGTGGAGCTGATTCACAAATCTCGTATACTTCAACTTATCTTCAGATTCTAAAAGCAAACGGTGACCCAAAGGTTCTTGTTTTTGGTTAAAACCATGCGCAACATATTGAAAATCCTGAACCGAGAAATATTTTCATCTGAGACGAAACTTCAAAAATTCATAACTTTCTCATTGTTTATTCGATTGAGCCCATCTTCGGACACGGGGTCATTCGCAACATAGGCTACATTTTGGTTTCACATGTAAACTTCAAAAATGGCACCGAGGTTCCTGCGAAATTTCCCAAAACGTGTCGCACTCTGATGAATTAAAAATCTGCATTTTTGGTTTGTGTTTATTTGAGGTCTATTACTCAAATCCACTCACATAATTCCACAATATATATATTACTTTGGACTCCAATTTTCAAATAAGGGGACTCTCATTATTTCCAAAATCTTACAAACACTCTAAACTTTTTTATCAATTCTCTCAAGGATCAATTTAAAATTCTACAACTTTTTCATCAAGAACACAACAACAATTGCATCAAGATCCAAAAGTCAAGATCAAGAGCAATTCTTCTATGATTGTTGATCCGTTCATTATGATCTTTATACCTAACCCTCCTCTTCACTTCTATTGGTGAGTTTTCTTGAATTAAGCACTTCTTGAAATAAGTGATTATTTGAGAAGCACTTTTGGATCAAACATGAATTGAATCTAGGTTGAATTTTGAATCGAGAATGTAGATCTAAGACTAGAATTGTGAATTGATTTGATGCTTATGCATAAATCCGAAATTGGATAGTGGAATTAAGTGCTTATTGAATTAAGTGGATTTACATGAAAGTGCTTAATTATTGAAACAAATTGATGATGTTGCATGAAGCTTAGTTGTTGATCCCTAATTCGTAATGTATAGTGTGAATCTATACTTTAAATTACGCAAAATCATGTGTTTGATATGAGAGGATCTTGTCTTGGATCAATTGCCTAAACCATTGGAAATGTCAAAAAATCTAATAAAACTACCCCTAACACGAGGGTAACCGGTTAACCAGATATGGTAACCGGTTACCATTCATTTTGCTCACAAAATTTTCAAAATTGTCACGAGGTAACCGGTCACCCAGTTATGGTAACCGGTTACCCAAAGTCTGTAGCAAATTTCCAAAATTTTCAAAGTTTTGGTAACCGTTCACCCAGTTATGATAACCAGTTACCCCAAGTCAGTAGCCAATTTTCAACTTTTGGTAATCGGTCACCCAATTATGATAACCGGTTACCCAGGAAGAAATATCAATTTTTGCTTTGTTTTATTGCATGTTTGCACATATTGTCTTGTTACTTCTAACTCCTTTTGTAAATGCTTTGCAAGGTACATTGTTAGAACCTTTAATTAGAGCATCATTATTGGTTGAAAGGATACCTTATGTGATCACTTGTTAAGTGAAAATTTACGTATGGTGTGCAAATGATATCGTTCTTGCATAAATCCTGTTTTCATGCAGGTACCCTGGATTACACGGGTGTGTCCGCTACTGTGATACGGTGGGAGAACTAACTTGGGATTTTGCGTTCGTATTCGCAAATGTTTTGGTTTAGCAAGAGTCGCCACCGACTTTTTATTTTATCCTAAGGAAAGGTCAAAAAGCACAGGAAAGACCTTTGAGATGTTTTCTTGGGTTCGGGGAGTAGATTATAGAAAGGGAAGGTATTAGCACCCTTTCTATCCATGGGCTCTTAGTTACTTGCTTAGATCACTTGCTTTGCATTTTCAACTGTTTGAAATGGTGCTTTTCAATTGTTTGAAATGGTGCATTGTGTATGATTTTGGAAAATGTTTTGAAAATAGGCCATCGTTGTGGCAACCTTTGTAATGATTCTTGTTTGAATGTATACAAAGGTGTTTTTGTCTTTTGAAAAGTTTTCAATGTTTGAAAGTAGGATTTTGAAATTGTGTTGTGGAGTGTATTTTGAAAAGTAGCAAGGATGTTTTTTGCAAGCTTAATCAAGTAGCTAAGAGCTATCTACCCTATTTTACTCAAAGATCTTTCTTATGTTTTTAACCCTTTTAACAGTGTTGTTTCACCATTGTATTTGGTGAACAACCTTGTGTTAGGATGTTAACGGGACATGCGCGGGTCATCGTATATACCATGATAGCAATTGTGTTAAGTGTCTTTGGCAATTTTTGAGGGACTTGATCATTTTTTGTTTAGGCAACTCAGATAGCGTCATCGAGGGACTATGATCTTTTTGTTTTGTTTTTGTTTTGCCAAAGTACTCAACATGCAACCATGGCCCATTTTTTGAAGGCAACAAGTGGATGAAACCCTAGGGGTGCAAGTGTGCATTGTGTTTGTTTTTCATGCATGTTTATCTTTGGATTAGGTCAAACTATTTGTTGATTTTATTTGCATACAAACCCTAGGTCTAAGCATGGCATAATTAAAAGCTTTTAAATGTGCGAGAATTTAAATGCTACACTATTACAACATTATATAGGGAGGGGGGGTACAAATTTGAATTGGGGATATTTGACAAGAAAATAAATTCTAAGTTATTACAACCATATCGAATGTACATGATACAATATTTAACTGTACAATAATTGAAATAAATACAATAAATAAATAAAATGTATTATGCAAAAAATGTTTTTAGTATGTAAAAAGTATATTTTTTTAATGGGAAATGTAAATAAAATAAAGAAAAGTCAATTTTATTATTTTGGTTATTTAGGGCAAAACCCTAATTTTCAAATAAATAGCAATATTTATTAATTATATACAATAATTATATTAATTTATACAAAAATCAAAGTATATTGTAAAAAAAAGCATTTTTAGTGTCAAATATTAATAAAAATAAAAATGTATTATTTTTGTATTTTTTGTCCTAATTATCTAATAAAATAAAAATAGACAAGTATATATATATATTAAACATATTAAGCATAAAAAATAAAAGAAATTAATTATTTACAAAAAAAATGAATATTTCCAAGAAATGTTTTTAAATATAAATAAATGAAATAAATGAAAATAAATATATCTTTTGTATTATTTTTGAGTTTTGTTTTTAAAAAGAAAATAGTTTATTTATATGTACATACTTAATAAAATAAAATAAATATTAAATAAATATGAAAAATATAGGAAATTATTTTTTGGCATTTTTTTATATTTCATATAAAAAATAATAAAGTCAGAATAAAAATAAAAATGAGAAAAATAATAAATATCAAATAAATGGGGCAGGGGGTGTAAACTGAATATGGGGGTGCCAAAAGCAAGCCTGTACAGGCCCAGCCCAAGCCAGCTTCTTCTTCAACCTTAAACAAAATATGCGCGCGCGCCTGGTTCAAATGCTACATCCTGGAAACGTGACTTTTTGCCAAAACTTACAACATCAAACTTGTAGAGAATTTAAACACGAATCCAACCATATAAAGCATTAAATCTAACTCTCAAAGACCAGAGAGAATTTCTCTGGCCCTAAAATATGACCTAGCTTTTTTCACATGTTCATGGATGAAATTCTCCTAGCACACTTAATATAAATGAAAGTTGAGCATATGTATGGCTTCATGGCATTGAATACTACATTTTTCATTCACAAACCTAAAGCTAAATGTTCCTAAATAGAGAGATAGAAAGTGATAAAAAACCCGTTTCAGTTGGAATCGAGTAGGGCAATGCAGCAACCTTCAATGCTGTTTGAGCTTCTGTTGAGCTTGCCTGAGGTCCAAGGAAGCTTCTCCAATGCTTGGCTTGCTTTGAAACTACTTGAATCATGCTGTAGAACTCAACCTGCAGAGCTTGGAAATGAAAATGGAAAAGTGTGTTAGAGGTGTTACAGCTTGCAATGGAGGTCTGGTATAGTTCAGGTGGATGGAATGGAAGGTGTTTGAAACTCTTTTGGATAAAACGCACGATAGGAATTGGTTATGGCTTGAAGTTTGCAGAACTTGCCCTGTTTTGCAGCAAAAAAGGGATTCTGAGTATGAGAAGGTTTCAGGGGTAGAAGGGTCGTGCTTCAGGCTTGTTTTGATGTATGGAACTAGTTCACAAAGTTTGTTTTAGCTTGTGTTAACAGATATGTGAAGTTGGTTGTGTTTTGCAAGTTTTCTCTACTTGATGCCCCCTTGTGAAAGTGAAGTTACAGGCCTCTATATGCTGTCAAACATGCTTGCATACATTGCTCTAGGCCCCTCTGATTTGTGGATTTGTTTTGCTGCAAGAAATCTTGGACCAATGCTCAAGGATTTAGTTTTTGACATAAAGTGACATTAGGAGAAAATGGCAATTTGCCTTTTTCTACTTAAGGCTTAAACTTGCATGTAATGTCCATATGAATAAGATAATACCTTAACACAATGGTTAGGCATTAAATTATGAAGTGTAAGTTGTTTTTGAGGCCTGCAAGCTAGCACCAAACATGCTGATTTGAAAATGCAAGTTGCTATGAACATGTATTGGCCATGAACAAAAGTGAGATTTTGCCAACTTTAAGAATTCGATTCTCTCTAACCACAAGGGTGTTTGAGGAGTTCTTGGACAATTTGGAAAGCTTGGAACATGTACTACAATCCAACTTTGTAATGCAACTTGAAACTCCAAGTGGAACTATGTGAAAAATGGCCAAGAAGATGGGTTAAAATCCTGCCTAGATTAGGGCAAATTTTCTCTAAGTTAAAAGTTTTAGGTACCCTTGTTCCAAAAATCATAACTTGAGATAAAAGCTTCCTTTGAGAAAACTTTGTGAATCAAAGTTGTAGACTTTGTGATGGACTACAACTTTCATGTTGCAAGCTTTGTTTGAATCCAATTGCATCTTGGTGAAAAAATGGGACAAAGTTAGGAAAAAATAAGAAAATTTCATAACTTAGAAAATTTCTAAGTTATGAAATTTTTCCATTTTAAACCCTAATTTGCATTTTTGGGTTTCTTGATGAACAAGTTTCATAATTTGACATGCTTTGATGAAAAATAACTCTTGTCACTTGATTTTGACCTAAAAGTCAAAGTTTGACTTTTCAGTATACAATCAAATTTTGATCAGTTGACTGAAAAATTCATATGTCAACCCTATGCATTTGAGATCTTTTGAACTTTTTGAATGGGTCAAGACAATGTCATTGAGTTCTTGAATCCATATGTGAGCTTGGTTTGCCATAGGTTAGGTCAAACAGTCAAAAATTGCCTTTGTGCAGTCAAAACCCTAAAAATGACCATTTTGCCCTTTTGGTGATTTGATCAAATTTCTTGTGGAATTGTGGTCCAAACTTGATTAAATGGTTCATATGAGTTCGTAATGTTGATGTGGGTCAAATTTCATGAGTTTTGACTGTCAATTGGCCACAGTTGACTTTTCCCCAATACAGTTGATTTCTAGGTCAACTGTCCAATTGACTGGGAAAAGATTTGAATCAAGGCTTGAAACTTGGTATGGGCAAACTTGTGAACCCATCATGAAGTATGAAAGTCACTTTAGGCATTGTAGGTCAAAACATCCTTGTGCAAACTCAAACCCTAATTTAGGTCAACAGTGCAAAGAGGTGTCTTGAGCAGAGCAAACCCTAACTTGATCTTGAGTTCCAAGGGTCTTGTGATGAGAAAATGTTGATGAAATGGGAGGGAAAATTTTGGGGTACAACATTTGCCCCTGTTCAATCTTCTTGAACCTGAAGAGTTAGATTGGCAAGTTTACCATTCGCGACTCGAAGGTAGAAGAGGATTGGACACTAGAGTGCCCGTAAGTTTGCACTCGTAAAAACATAGGTGCGGGAATGGGATTAAAGATTCCATTTGGAGATGGAAGAATCTTGCTGGATATGGGCTTAAAGATGCCATCCAAGAATCTTTGTTGAATTGCAATGTTGTTAGTTAGAAGAATAAGCCTCAAAATGGTATCTGTGTCTGGAATGCACTTGAACTGTATCTGGAGGCTGAGTTTGTATGAGCAAAAGAATGGCGTCTGTGTCTGGCGCGTATATGAGCTGTAACTGTATTTGAATGTTGAATGAATATCAGAATGACCGTCGTGTCTGGAGTGTATCTGTATTGTATCTGGGTAACAGAGAAATATCTGTGTACAGAGCAACTGTGTGCTGAGGATAAATTTTGAATGAGTGACAAAATGGCAACCGTGTCTGGAGCGTATCTGGACTGTATCTGAAGTTGAGATCTGTATGAGGAGTAGAATGACTGCCGTGTCTAGGGGTGTATCTGTACTGTAACTTGGATCTGAGTGAATGACAGGATGACTTTCGAGGCGGCTGCACTGAAGGGAATCAAACTGCTGATGTAAGGGTCAGAATGGTATCCGTGTCTGGAATGCATTTGAACTTGAGTTTGATAATTAAATCTGAATGAGAGATAGAATAGCCGCCGTGTCTGGAGCGTATCTAGCCTGTATCGGATTATTGAAGTCTGGATGAGTAGTAGAATGACCGCCGTGTCTGGGGTGTATATGTACTGTATTTGACTTGAGGTTTTGAATGAGTAATAGAATTACCGCCGTGTCTGGGGTGTATCCATACTGTATCTGAATAATTGTTAATGATAGCCTTTTGATCTTATCCTGAAAAGGATAAAATGTTAGCTAAACACAAAGTTATGTTGCATGATATGTATGATGTAATGAACTGTATTTCATCAATGTTTATGATATATGAATGTAATGGTTATGCATGTAAGCTGAGTAGCCGTCTTGCTGAGGAAGATAAATCTTGGTAGCTAGAGATAACGGAATTTTTGACTGCTACCGGGGAAAATAAATCTATGACCGAAGTCGGGGATTCCAAACATCTTTGATTGCTGAAGATGAGAAATCCTTGCTGACTGCTGACTGCTTGGGGAATAAGGAAAACTTTGAAAATCTCTACTGGGAAGTTAAAGCCTGGGAGACTTCTGCTGGAGAAAGGAGACTAAGAATCTTCAATCTGTTGGGAAATATCTCTGTGGGGAGAATGTTCACTATTCTGGTTCCGCTGGGTATAGGATTTTCAGGATTTTTGGGGGTCCACTGGGGATCTTGAAGCTTAATTTTGATGGGAATTTCGAAACTTAGCTCAGCTGGGGAATCAAGTTTTGGAATGCACTGACTCTGCTAAGGATCTTGAAGCTTAACTCCGCTGGGGAAATATACTACAAATTTAGCCTTGTTGAGGGTCTGAATGATGTATCGCAGGGGATTTCTCCTGAGATGGCACAAAAATATTTTCCTACACCTTCAACCTATCAGTAACTATCCTTTTCTTTCAATTTCGTTTTACTTGTAAGAAGTGATTATATTCAAATGCATATGCCTATTTAACAAAACATTGGACGTTTTCAAAATAAACATAAGTGTAAAAAGAAAAGAAAGGCAAGCAAATTTCTGCACTTGGGAGTGTATTTGTATTAACTTTTGTGAGTATCTTTGTACAAAGGAGACAGACATCCTAGTAAGAGAATGGTGTCGTAAAAATTGAAAAAATTTATACAAAAGAAAGATGGCTATGTGTAACAATTCCATGGGATTCCCATTCTGTTATGGCCTTCACAACTCTGAATATCTTGTCCATTCGTTGCTTTGTCCACCGATGACTAGGTTGATCAGAAGCTCGGAGCTTGTTGATGAAGAGATTGTTCTTGGAGTGATCCGACGAGACACAGTCATACGCCTTAATTCCCTAACTTTTTCCTGAATCGCCCTTTCGGATTTTCGATCCACCGGGAAACCCTTTTTTGCCCAAGTCTCCCTTTCGGGTTTTCAACTTGCCGGGTATACATATTTTTTTTGTTTTATCCTAACTTTTTCCTGAACCGCCCTTTCGGGTTTTTGGTTCACCGGGATGCCCTCTTTTGCCCAAGTCGCCCTTTCGGGTTTTCAACTTGCCGGGTCGTTTTATGCGTAGTATTTTTTGACTATGTCTGCGTTTGCAGGGTGTGGCAAGTCATCACCGTCCATGGTGGTCAGAATCATTGCCCCACCAGAAAAGATGCTCTTGATCACAAATGGTCCCTCGTAAGTAGGAGTCCATTTGCCCCTGGGATCACTTTGTGGTAAGATGATCCGCTTGATTACAAGATCTCCGACTTGATATACTTGACGCTTGACTTTCTTGTTGAAAGCCTTGATCATCCGTTTTTGATACGTCTGACCATGATAAACAGCAGTAAGTCGCTTCACGTCGATCAAATTAAGTTGATCAAGCCGGGTATGAATCCAATCGTCTTCACTCAAACCGACGTCCTTCATAATCCTTAAAGAAGGAATCTGAACTTCCATGGGTAGGACAGCTTCCATGCCATACACCAAAGAGAATGGGGTTGCCCCTGTTGAATTACGTGCCGTGGTACGATACCCATGCAGAGCAAACAGTAACATCTCATGCCAGTCTTTGTAGGTGACTGTCATCTTTTGAATGATCTTCTTGATATTTTTGTTCGCGGCTTCAACAACACCGTTCATCTTCGGCCGATAGGGAGATGAATTATGATGATAAATCTTGAACTGTTCGCATAGAGCGGTGATCATAGTATTGTTCAGGTTTGTACCGTTGTCTGTGATAATCCTGTCGGGGACACCATACCGACATATGAGATTCTGCTTGATGAAGCGGGCAACCACATTCTTTGTAACTGAGGCATAAGAAGCTGCCTCGACCCACTTGGTAAAATAATCAATAGCGACCAAGATGAAGCGATGTCCATTGGATGTCGTGGGCTTGATCTCTCCAATCATGTCAATGCCCCACATTGCGAATGGCCAAGGAGTTGTCAGAACGTTGAGAGGAACAGGAGGAATATGTATTTTGTCGGCGTAGACTTGGCATTTATGGCAGGTACGGGAATATTGGTGACAATCAGCTTCCATGGTAGACCAGTAGTAGCCTGCTCTTAGAATCTTCTTTGCCATTGTATGCCCGCTCAAATGGGTGCCAAATGTGCCACTGTGTATCTCAGTCATGATCAACTCTGCCTCAGCTTTGTCCACACACCGAAGTAAAACACAATCATGGCTGCGTTTATAAAGGATGCCATTGCTTAGGAAGAACTTCGCAGCAAATCTCCTTAAGAACTTTTTGTCATTGACGGAAGCTCCTTCGGGGTATTCTCTAGTCTGGAGATACCTTTTGATCTCGTGAAACCAGGGTCGTTCCACTACTTCTTCGGTATTAATCTCATGACAGTGTGCAGGTTCGTCCATTCGCTCGATGGTGATTTGGGGAGCCTCGTTATCCCAGTTGAGTTTAAACATGGAAGACATTGTAGCCAGAGCATCTGCTAGCTGATTTTCTTCTCGCAGGAAATGCTCGAAAGTAATCTGCTCGAAATGAGGCAACAAAGTTAGGACATGTTCTTTGTATGGGATAAGATTAGGATGTTTGGTGTCCCACTCTCCTTTGACTTGACTGATAACCAAAGCCGAGTCCCCAAATACGACCAAGGATTTGATTCCCAAGTCTATAGTAGCCTTGAGACCAAAGATGCAAGCTTCATATTCAGCCATGTTGTTGGTACACCTGAAGCAAAATCGGGCAGTGAAAGGTGTATGGCAACCTTCTGGGGAAATGAGTACCGCACCGATACCGTTGCCAAGTGCATTTGAAGCACCATCAAAGTATAGGATCCATCGGGATCCTTGTTCAGGTCCGTCATACGGTCCGGTACTTTCAATGTTGTCCAAAGTCATGATGTCCTCGTTAGGGAAGTTGAATCTCATAGATTGATAATCTTCGACAACTTGATGAGCTAGATGGTCAGCTAGTACACTCCCTTTTATAGCTTTTTGAGTAGTATACTGGATGTCATATTCAGTCAGGATCATCTGCCATCTAGCGATTCTTCCAGATAAAGCAAGCTTCTCGAAGATATATTTGATCGGATCCATCTTAGAAATCAGTAGAGTGGTATGAGTCAACATATACTGCCTTAGCCGGCGAGCAGCCCATACCAAAGCGCAGCAAGTTTTCTCGAGCAGTGAGTAGCGAGTCTCACAGTCGGTAAAAATTTTGCTAAGGTAATAAATGGCATGCTCTTTTCGACCAGACTCGTCATGTTGGCCCAGTACGCACCCAATTGAGTTGTCCAAAACAGTCAGATACATGATCAACGACCTTCCTTTGACGGGTGGCATCAGAATAGGAGGTTCTAGCAAATACTCCTTGATTTTATCAAAAGCAACTTGAAAATCGTCGTTCCATTCAACTACCTGATCTTTCTTCAACAGTTTGAAAATTGGCTCACAGGTTGACATCAGGTGAGAGATGAACCTGGCGATATAGTTCAAGCGTCCCAAGAATCCTCTAACCTCCTTTTCAGTACGGGGAGCAGGCATTTCTTGTATAGCTTTTACTTTGGCTGGATCAACCTCAATGCCCTTGTTGCTGACAATAAATCCCAGAAGTTTACCAGACCTAACTCCAAAAGTGCACTTGCTTGGGTTCAGCCTGAGCTTGTACTCCTTCAACCTGGCAAACAGCTTTTGCAAATGTTCAAGGCGTTCTTCTTATGTCTGTGATCGAGCTATCATGTCGTCTACGTAAACCTCGATCTCATGATGTATCATATCATGAAACAAAGCTACCATGGCGCGTTGATAGGTTGCCCCTGCGTTCTTCAGTCCGAACGACATCACTTTGTAGCAGAAGGTACCCCATTGTGTAACAAAAGGTTGTTTTCTCCATGTCCTCGGGGGCCATTTTGATTTGGTTGTATCCCGAGAATCCATCCATGAAAGAAAAAACCTTGTGTTGAGCTGTGTTGTCAACCAAGATGTCAATATGTGGCAGCGGAAAATCGTCTTTAGGGCTAGCCCTGTTCAAATCCCGATAATCTACACACATTCTGACTTTGTCGTCCTTTTTGGGTATGGGCACAATGTTAGCAACCCATTGTGGATAGGTTGTAACAGCCAGAAAACCAGCGTTGAATTTCTTCATTACTTCAGCCTTAATCTTCTCAGACATATCAGGCCTCATTCGGCGAACCTTTTGCTTGATCGGTGAACAATCTTCTCTTATAGGGAAACGGTGAACCACGATATTGGTGTCTAACCCTGGCATGTCTTCATAAGACCAGGCAAATATTTCAACATATTCATTTAACAACTGCACTAAGCGCTCCTTGGCACTCGGTTCCAGGTTGGCACCTACTTTTAGTTCCTTCCTGTCCTCCTTTGTCCCTAAGTTGATGGTTTCTAGCAACTCTTCATGAGGCAGAATGGCCCTCTCTTATTGTTGTAGAAGTCTGGCTAACTCTCCCGGCACTTCACAATCTTCGTCAACTTCGTACTCAGCATGATTGACCAAATCTTCAGAGTTATCGAAGGCTAAAACAGAATAGTCACCCATGGAATCCGGAGTGGATGGGTACCTGCATTTGTGAGTGTGGGTGTGTGTAAGGGATAGCCATCCTTAAAAAACAAAATGCAAAAGGAAGGAAAAATGAACACAACAGTTTATAGATGAAAAACGTCCAATGATTCATTAAAACATGGCATATGATTATGAAGGAAATTAAGCCCTTACAAATGGACCTACATGCCCCGGGCAAGGCATGAGGTAAAAATAGTGTGCGAATTGTTTTAGTTATTACAGACCATAAAAATGTGAAATTGTTCAAAGATAAAATTACTGGTTGATAAAGGTGATAGGAACGAAATCCTTTGCTTCCCAATTGCTCAAACCCCTTTCGACAGTCGGAAAGATCCAGTCTTCAAAGTGGCTCTCCTTATCTTCATCCTCTACAACATTGATTCCGTGGTGAGAAATCCTGACGGGTGATCTTCCAATCTTAGAGCGACGCATAGCCCTTGGTCCTGCAGCAGTAAACCCTAAACCAAAATTGTACGTCTTATGGGGAAAGTCAGGCAATTGTCCCCATACTGTACTCTTCCCCTCCTTAATCACAGCCTCCACATCCTTGAGAGATGCCATTCTAGCCATATGCTTGGGAATGATAGGTACCTTAACCGCTGTCTTCGCAACTGCTACCTCGGGAGAAACTTCCTCGAAATGTTGAAAAGGCATTTCGATGAATTCGTTGTCTAACTCCACATATCGAAAGGAATTGAGATGACTAATCATGTAATCTTCCTCGCCATGCACAGTTATGATTTTACCCTTAACAGGATACTTCAGCATCGGGTGCAAAGAGGATGTAACTGCCCCGGCATAATGGATCCACGGTCTTCCCAGCAAGCATGAGTATGACGGATGGATGTCCATCACGTAGAAGGTGGAGTTGAACACTTCGGTGCCTACCTTGATGGGAATATAAACCTCTCCATGAACCATTCTTTTGGAGCCATCGAAAGCTCGGACGACTATGTTACTAGGTTTGAGGGTCAAACCTTCACAATCCAAACGGTCTAAGGCCTTCTTTGGCAGCACATTCAGGGAAGAACCAGTATCGACCAAGACATGGGCGAGGGTGGTCCCTTGGCATTTAACTAAAACATGTAACGCATCATTGTGTTTCCTTTCTTTGGGAGTTAGGTCAGCGTCGGAAAAACCCAGGCCATTATCAGCAGTAAGACTGGCCACACAATCGTGAAATTGTTCAGCCGAAGTCTCTTGGGGTACATGTGCCGTCTTCAAGAATTTAATCAGGGCTTTAGCATGGGCCTCTGAACAGAGCAGGAGGGCTAACATTGAAATTTTAGAAGGGGTTTGCCCTAATTGTTCCACAACATCGTAGTCACTTTTTCTGATTATTTTTAGGATTTCATCCATCTCCTTCTGAGTGGTTTCGGGGATAACCACAGCATGAGCCTTCGTCCTGACAGGCATTTCCAGTATCCCCTTACCTTTGTCAGTATTATCAGCAGATGGTTTTTCTTCAGGAGTGTTTAACTCTTCAATCACTGGGCCTTTCACAGAGGGTCCAATGGGTGCAGAAGCTTTCAAGGGTCCGAAAACTGCTCGGGGGGGAGCAATTTCCGGAGAAAAGATCCGGCCACTGCGGGTTATCTTGCTTGTACCCGCGATGTTCCCTATATCAGGGTCTTCTTCAGAAATTTCTTGGACTGTTTCGATTTGTTTGATGCCGTGGTAGAAGATTTCTCCCCCATAGTTCCACGATATCATTTTGCTTGATTGGTACGGGACAGGTCCCGGCATAGTGATCTTTAGAGGTACACATTCAGAGTTGGGTGTAATCCTGACAGGCCTTTTGCAAGCCTTGGGAGGATTGTCGGAAATGGTTATGATGGCAATATCATTGGTTGAGGTATCACAAGCATCAGGAGTGACCAGATTGAAAGTGTTAATGGGGGTTTTCTGGAAAAGTATTTCTTGAGTATCCATCAGGCATTGGACACCCTATTTCAACATTGGACAATCATCTTGAATGTTCAAGCAAAAATAGCAGTCTTCATCACAACCAGGAAAAATCCCGGCTCTCAACAAATTTTCTTTTATCACTAACAATGGAGTCAACAGATCGGCAACATCAGTAACATGGAGATTTTCCAAAACAGCATGCACATTGTGGCCGTGCTTGGGCATCGGTGCGGATATAACATTGGGCTTCTCAGGAGCGTCAAATTCAACCTCTTTGGCGTCAATTAAGTCCTGAATTTTGTTCTTGAGTGCCCAGCAATTATTGGTATCGTACCCAATACTGTCGGAATGGTAAGCACACTTGGCATTTGAGTTGTAGGATGGAGAGGTGATATTTACATTCTTTGGCGCCTCTTTTAAATTAACAAGATTCAACTTCAGGAGATGTGGAAGGATTTGAGCAAGGGTCATGTTTATTGGGGTAAACTACCGTGGTGGCCTTTGCTGATAAGTTCTGGGCTGATAATTCCTCGGTTGACTGTTTCTAAGCTGGTCTGATGCGGACTTCTGTATTAATACGGCCCCCACTGTTGGCCGACGTTCCTCTCTTTCCCGATTTTTATGGGTGTATACAGCAGATGCTTCCTTCTTGGCTGGGAAAGGTTTTCTAGCAGTTGTGGATGCGGAAGCATCCTTTTGAATCTTTCCACTTTTGATACCGGCCTCCACCCTTTCGCCGGTCAGGATCAGTTCAGTAAATCCCGCAGAAGAGCTTCCGATTAGATGGTTGAAGAAGGGGCCAGACAGGGTCCCCAAAAACATGTCAACTAATTCCCTATCTAATAGTGGTGGCTACACCCTTCCAGCCAGGTCGCGCCACTTCTGGGTGTACTCCTTAAACCCTTCATTTGAAGCTATCCCCATACTTTATAGCTGAGTATGGGTAGGCGCCAAATCAGCATTGTACTGATACTGGCGATAGAAAGCGGCTGCCAAGTCTTCCCAATTGTGGACCTTTGACCTTTCGAGCTGATAAAACCAATCTAACTGAGTGCCAGACAAGCTGTCTTGAAAAAAGTGCACCCACAGGCCTTTATCGGATGAATGTGGCTGGATCTTTCTAACATACGACCTCAAGTGCATCTTAGGGCAAGATAGACCTTCGTACTTGGAAAATGTCGGCACCTTGAACTTGGGAGGGATTACAATCCCGACTACCAACCCCAGTTCCTCAAAATCCAATCCGGGCACCCTCTGCAACTCCATAGCTGCCAATCTGTCTTCAAGGTTCTTATACTTGTCATCCGCTGGTGGATACTGTTGTTCTGAATAGTCTTTGTCTTCTTCCTCTTCCTCCTCTTCTACCTCAGACTCAGAAGGTACAATAACTCCTTTCCCCTTGCCAATCCCTTCATCATACATTGAAGGAAACTCAAGAGTTCTTCTAGCATCGCCCTCAAATCTTCTTCTGAAAGTAGCTACCCCCGGTCTCTTTTTCTTTTTCTTCTCTTTATTCTTCTCTAGCAAAACTTTGAGATCCTCTTGACCCTTTTCCAAGGTCATGAGGAGTTGCTGAAATTGTGAATTTTGTGCTTGTAGGTCCTTCACTGTTTGCTCCAAATCCATCTTGCTGAAATAAACAGCAGAAAGATAAGGAAACCTGGCTTGATGACCTGCTTATGCATATGATGAATGATATGTTATTCATGTAATGCATTCAAGGGTTCAAAAATTCAAATTTGTTGTAAACAAAAAGAACACACGTCATATTAAGAAGAACTTGTTAGTACATAAGTGCCCCATGGGCGAAATGTTACAAAATTCTTAATGTAAAAAGACGTTGTGCATCCTCTTTGGTGCGATGCAGGTGTTGAGAGTTTCCTCCTCGTGAAGTCGGCGGGTGAGCTCTAAAACCTTCTTCTCACTGGCATAAAAGCTGGCTTCAAAAGTATCTCGTTCCTCTTTGAGTTGGATCCAACTCTTTTGCATTTCCTCCCATGATGTTGGCATGTCAGGATGTAGGATGGTGTATGGAACCTCTCCTTCCATAACAGGCTCTTTAATCAAGGGGGGAATGTGAGGATATGGCATCATAAGATTCTGGGAGCGGGTTCGTACCCACTTGAGGTAAGGCTCAAGGGGGATGGAATTCTTGTGCCCCAGTGTCTTACTATCCACCTTGTTAGGCATCCTCCAAGCTCTGATGAACCTTTGTCGAAGTCCTTGCGCATCGTTGTCGAAGTCAAAAACTAGGTCAGGAATCAGCATGTCATGAGGGCCGTCCCTCCGGGCATATCCAAATTGTCTCAAAGCTAGACAGGGGTTGTAGGTAATGCCTCCCCTAATGCCTAGTAATGGGACATTAGGGAATTCACCACAACGATCAATGATGATGACATTTTCTCTGGACCGAGAACACCAATGTACATCAGAATGTGTGAGGGTCATCAACCGTTGTGACCACCTTAAACCCTGCTCATTCTTCAAGACTGATTGTGGAAGGTGAGAAATAAACCACCTTGCTAGGAGAGGAGTACAACACATGAGAACACCTCTTTTCCTCATTATTCGTGTGTAAAATGAGTGTAGGATGTCCCCAAGCAATGTAGGTATGGGATTCTTGGACATGAAAATCCTGACAGCATTCACATCTATAAGTTGATCAGGGTTTGGGAACAAGACCAACCCATAGATGAGGAGTGCCATAATATCTTCAAAAGCTTGTAGATCAAGAGAATTCCAGCAGTCTTGTGCCTTCTCAAACAAGAATTTTGCTAAGAAGCCCTTGACACCACTTCTGGTTTCCCAATGCCCCTTGATGTCAGATGGTTGCAAGTGTAATGCTTGAGCAACATCTTCAGGCTTTGGTTCTTTTTCCGTACCGTTGTAGGGTAGTTGATTAAGAATATGAATTCTCAGGATTTGAGAAAATTCCTCCAAAGTAGGCACCAATTGATAATCAGGGAATGTGAAACAGTGGTGTAGGGGGTCAAAGAACTGGAAAAGTACTTTCACCATGTCTTCTTCAATGCTGGTGTTGACTAAATTGAGGAGTCTACCATGTCTTTCACTGAAGAGAGAATTCTCTGGAATCCTGGAAGTAAGCTCTTTGAGTTGAGGAGGGATCCTCACAAGGTTGACTTGAATTGTTTTCCTGCGAAGAGATTCCATGACCTACAAAACAAGAACAAAGATGAAGATCCAAACCCTTGAAATAGTTAGCGGATGCATATGATGCTTTATGATGTTCATGATGTATGCACAAACACATGTACAAGCAAGTCACACAAAACCCTAGTTTCAGGCTTGCATGAGGTTTCATAGGTAAGTACCCTCTTGAGTTTAGTTGGCTCAAAACCTGTCCTATAAATAGTAACCGGGTTCTAAGGAGCTCAATATCATTGAATTGTTTTCTATGTTCATTGTTTTGGTTTAGCCACTTAACTAGCAATCAAAATATTCCAAGAAAACAACCCTCAATGAGTGTAGTATCGAGTATCTACCAACTTCAGACTGCACCAAAGTCGGTCATCTCACTACCCCTAATAAAAGGACAAGATGGTCAAGTAAGGTTCTAGTTCATTAGTGCTTAATGACATCACTCAGCGGCCCCGTATTCTCTTTGATTGACTCAAAGGCTACCGGTACTCACAAATATGTCGCACTAATATAGCTAATGCTTCAACCGTGTCGGTATACCCCGCACAGTTTCCACAACGTATTGCTATCTATGAATGTTTCCCAAATCTGGGTGGAGTATTTCAAGCCCAAACAAGAGAACCAAAATGTAAAACAATCAAAGCAAACAATAATAATGCAAAGGGTGATCTAAGCCCTAAGGTTACTCCATTTTCAATTTTCCCCAGCAGAGTCGCCAGTTCTGTGATACGATGGAAGAACTGACTTGGGATTTTGCGTTCGTATTCGCAAATGTTTCGGTTTAGCAAGAGTCGCCACCGACTTTTTATTTTATCCTAAGGAAAGGTCAAAAAGCACAGGAAAGACCTTTGAGATGTTTTCTTGGGTTCGGAGAGTAGATTATAGAAAGGGAAGGTATTAGCACCCTTTCTATCCATAGTTATCCATGGACTCTTAGTTACTTGCTTAGATCACTTGCTTTGCATTTTCAATTGTTTGAAATGGTGCTTTTCAATTGTTTGAAATGGTGCATTGTGTATGATTTTGGAAAATGTTTTGAAAAGAGGCCATCGTTGTGGCAACCTTTGTAATGATTCTTGTTTGAATGTATACAAAGGTGTTTTTGTCTTTTGAAAAGTTTTCAATGTTTGAAAGTAGGGTTTTGAAATTGTGTTGTGGAGTGTATTTTGAAAAGTAGCAAGGATGTTTTTTGCAAGCTTAATCAAGTAGCTAAGAGCTATCTACCCTATTTTACTCAAAGATCTTTCTTATGTTTTTAACCCTTTTAACAGTGTTGTTTCACCATTGTATTTGGTGAACAACCTTGTGTTAGGATGGTAACGGGACAGGCGTGGGTCATCGTATAGACCATGATAGCAATTGCGTAAAGTGTCTTTGGCAATTTTTGAGGGACTTGATCATTTTTTGTTTAGGCAACTCAGATAGCGTCATCGAGGGACTATGATCTTTTTGTTTTGTTTTTGTTTTGCCAGAGTACTCAACATGCAACCATGACCCATTTCTTGAAGGCAACAAGTGGATGAAACCCTAGGGGTGCAAGTGTGCATTGTGTTTGTTTTTCATGCATGTTTATCTTTGGATTAGGTCAAACTATTTGTTGATTTTATTTGCATACAAACCCTAGGTCTAAGCATGGCATAATTAAAAGCTTTTAAATGTGCGAGAATTTAAATGCTACACTATTACAACATTATATAGAGAGGGGGGCACAAATTTGAATTGGGGATATTTGACAAGAAAATAAATTCTAAGTTATTACAACCATATCGAATGTACAAGATACAATATTTAACTGTACAATAATTGAAATAAATACAATAAATAAAATGTATTATGCAAAAAATGTTTTTAGTATGTAAAAAGTATATTTTTTTAATGGGAAATGTAAATAAAATAAAGAAAAGTCAATTTTATTATTTTGGTTATTTAGGGCAAAACCCTAATTTTCAAATAAATAGCAATATTTATTAATTATATACAATAATTATATTAATTTATACAAAAATCAAAGTATATTGTAAAAAAAAAAGTATTTTTAGTGTCAAATATTAATAAAAATAAAAATATATTATTTTTGTATTTTTTGTCCTAATTATCTAATAAAATAAAAATAGACAAGTATATATATATATATATATATATATATATATATATATATATATATATATATATATATATATATATATATATATATATATATATATATATATATATATATATATATAAAACATATTAAGCATAAAAAATAAAAGAAATTAATTATTTACAAAAAAAATGAATATTTCCAAGAAATGTTTTTAAATATAAATAAATGAAAATAAATATATCTTTTGTATTATTTTTTAGTTTTGTTTTTAAAAAGAAAATAGTTTATTTATATGTACATACTTAATAAAATAAAATAAATATTAAATAAATATGAAAAATATAGGAAATTATTTTTTGGCATTTTTTTATATTTCATATAAAAAATAATAAAGTCAGAATAAAAATAAAAATGAAAAAAATGATAAATATCAAATAAATGGGCCAAGGGGTGTAAACTGAATATGGGGGGTACCAAAAGCAAGCCTGTACAGGCCCAGTCCAAGCCAGCTTCTTCTTTAACCTCTGAACAAAATATGCGCGCGCGCCTGGTTCAAATGCTACATCTTGGAAACGTGACTTTTTGCCAAAACTTACAACATCAAACTTGTAGAGAATTTAAACACGAATCCAACCATATAAAGCATTAAATCTAACTCTCAAAGACCAGAGAGAATTTCTCTGGCCCTAAAATCTGACCTAGCTTTTTTCACATGTTCATGGATGAAATTCTCATAGCACACTTAATATAAATGAAAGTTGAGCATATGTATGGCTTCATGGCTTTGAATACTACATTTTTCATTCACAAACCTAAAGTTAAATGTTCCTAAATAAAGAGATAGAAAGTGATAAAAAACCTGTTTCAGTTGGAATCGAGTAGGGAAATGCAACAACCTTCAATGGTGTTTGAGCTTCTGTTGAGCTTGCCTGAGGTCCAAGGAAGCTTCTCCAATGCTTGGCTTGCTTTGAAACTACTTGAATCATGCTATAGAACTCAACCTGCAGAGCTTGAAAATAAAAATGGCAAAGTGTGTTAGAGGTGTGACAGCTTGCAATGGAGGTCCGGGATAGTTCAGGTGGATGGAATGGAAGGTGTTTGAAACTCTTTTGGACAAAACGCACGATAGGAATTGGTTATAGCTTGAAGTTTGCAGAACTTGCCCTGTTTTGCAGAAAAACAGGGATTCTGAGTATGAGAAGGTTTCAGGGGTAGAAGGGTCATGCTTCAGGCTTGTTTTGATGTATGGAACTGGTTCACAAAGTTTGTTTTAGCTTGTGTTAACAGATATGTGAATTTGGTTGTGTTTTGCAAGTTTTCTCTACTTGATGCCCCCTTGTGAAAGTGAAGTTACAAGCCTCTATATGCTGTCAAACATGCTTGCATACATTTCTCTAGGCCCCTCTGATTTGTGGATTTGTTTTGCTGTAAGAAATCTTGGACCAATGCTCAAGGATTTAGTTTTTGACATAAAGTGACATTAGGCAAAAATGGCAATTTGCCTTTTTCTACTTAAGGCTTAAACTTGCATGTAATGTCCATATGAATAAGATAATACCTTAACACAATGGTTAGGCATTAAATTATGAAGTGTAAGTTGGTTTTGAGGCCTGCAAGCTAGCACCAAACATGCTGATTTGAAAATGCAAGTTGCTATGAACATGTATTGGCCATGAACAAAAGTGAGTTTTTGCCAACTTTAAGAATTCGATTCTCTCTAACCACAAGGGTGTTTGAGGAGTTCTTGGACAATTTGGAAAGCTTGGAACATGTACTACAATCAATATTTGTAATGAAACTTGAAACTCCAAGTGGAACTATGTGAAAAATGGCAAAGAAGATGGGTCAAAATCCTGCCTAGATTAGGGAAAATTTTCTCTAAGTTAAAAGTTTTAGGTACCCTTGTTCCAAAAATCATAACTTGAGATACAAGCTTCCTTTGATAAAACTTTGTGAATCAAAGTTGTAGACTTTGTGATGGACTACAACTTTCATGTTTCAAGCTTTGTTTGAATCCAATTGCATCTTGGTGAAAAAATGGGACAAATTTAGGAAAAAATAAGAAAATTTCATAACTTAGAAAATTTCTAAGTTATGAAATTTTTCCATTTTAAACCCTAATTTGCATTTTTGGGTTTCTTGATGAACAAGTTTCATAATTTGACATGTTTTGATGAAAAATAACTCTTGGCACTTGATTTTTACCAAAAAGTCAAAGTTTGACTTTTCAGTATACAGTCAAATTTTGATCAGTTGACTTAAAAATTCATCTGTCAACCCTATGCATTTGAGATCTTTTGAACTTGTTGAATGTGTCAAGACAATGTCATTGAGTTCTTGAATCCATATGTGAGCTTGGTTTGCCATAGGTTAGGTCAAACAGTCAAAAATTGCCTTTGTGCAGTCAAAACCCTAAAAATGACCATTTTGCCCTTTTGGTGATTTGATCAAATTTCTTGTGGAATTGTCGTCCAAACTTGATTAAATGGTTCATATGAGTTCATAATGTTGATGTGGGTCAAATTTCATGAGGTTTGACTGTTAATTGGCCATAGTTGACTTTTTCCCCGATACAGCTGATTTCTAGGTCAACTGTCCAATTGACTGGGCAAAGATTTGAATCAAGGCTTGAAACTTGGTATGGGAAAACTTGTGAACCCATCATGAAGTATGAAAGTCACTTTTGGCATTGTAGGTCAAAACATCCTTGTGCAAACTCAAACCTTAATTTAGGTCAACAGTGCAAGGAGGTGTCTTGAGCAGAGCAAACCCTAGCTTGATCTTGAGTTCCAAGGGTCTTGTGATGAGAAAATGTTGATGAAATGAGAGGGAAAATTTTGGGGTACAACAGCTACATATTCCACCGTGTGATTGTTATTTTGTATCTTGTATGGATTGTAATTCGTGCAGGTACTTTGTTAATGGTGCGAGAATCTCTGATACATATTTCGTGCCATGTGGTCATATTTGTTGTGCACCGTGTTATTTTACTTGTGTTTGGATCGATATTTGGTGCAGGTATATTTTAGTACTCGGGTGTGTCCACTACACATCCCTATTTTTGATTGTAAATACATTGACACATATGCTGATGGTATTTTATTTAATGGTGCTAGCAGTTCGTGAAGTTTTCTGGGTTTCTTTATTATTTCTCAGTATTTGCGGATTGTTATCCGTTTGGTAAACCTCTTTTCTATTTTCTCTATGCCTTTTATTGTTTTCTAGAGATTATGAGAAGTAGGGATTTTACCGCTTTTCTTGCCATGTCAAGTAGGAATAGAGATGTATGACGGGGATCTCCATTGCTGATATATTCCAAGAATCCCTCTGGTTTATTTTAAGACCTGCTTAGGGAAATTTGGCATTATGTGCATTATGTGTTCTATTTGTAATTGTTTAAAATCCTACCTTTAAAGTAGGTATTTCGCAGGTGTGTTTACACTTGTGCTCGCATATTCCCCCATCCCAATAAGTCCTCAAAAGGAGTCGAGCATAAAGGGTTCGCAATCAACCCCCGCATTTCGTCCGTGTCATCCTTATCTTACATTGTACGTCTATGATTTGGTTTTGTGCAAATCATGTGTATCAAGTCGGTCACGTGGAAAAGGGTTTCGCAATCAAACCCCCACGCTTTGTCAGGAGTTTGCAATGGCCATTTCTAACACTTTGCTACTCTCTTGTTTGCTTCGGGTGATCCGCTCCCCTTAGTTAAAGTAATGCTTTTATTTTTTATTTCATCTCAGTCTCTCACTTGTTAGCTTCGGGTGATCCGCTCCCCTTAGCTAAAGCGTTTTCTCTTCATACTCCTCATCCCCCGAGTAAGTACACCCCGATTGTGTGCTTTTGCAAAAGCACTTATTTGTATATACCATCCTCCCTTAGAATGTGCTTGTTTCTTTCCCGATTCGAGCTATACCTTAAGATAGGTAATCCATGCATGCTAATAATAGGTAGATATTTCCCCTTTATCCTTGACATAGGGTCATCATTGTATAATAATTGTGATACGTTGGGAGAACTGACTTGAGATTTTACGTTTGTGTTCGCAAATGTTGCGATTAGCAAGAGTCGCCACCGACTTTTCTTTTATCCAAAAGGAAAGGTGAAAAACCACAGGAAAGACCTTTGAGATTGTTTCTTGAGTTCGGGGGGTAGATTATGAAAAGGGAAGGTATTAGCACCCTTTTCATCTGTGGTTTTCCATGGGCTCTTAGTTACTCGCTAGATCACTTGCTTTTGTTTGAATGTACTTGTGGTGTGTGTTTTTGAAAGTATTTTGAAAATGTAACTTCGTAATGGTTCTCATCTCTATAAGAACGTATACAAAGTGTTTGTTTCGAAAATAGTTCCAAGAGGTGTTTGTGAGATGTGTTTTTGAAAGTGATTTTGAAAATATAACTTTGTAATGATTCTCGTTTCTAAAAGAACGCATACAAAGTGTTTGTTTCGAAAATGTTTCAAAATGGAAGTGTAAGTGTATAAAATGTTTTTGTTGTGAGCAAGCGAGTAACTGAGATCGAAACTACCTACTCGAAAGGTCTTAGATGTGCTTTTCCTCCTCCTTTAGATGTTGCTATCTTACCATCGTTTTGGTATGAAGCCCCATCGTTGGATATGAAGGGATGGGCGTTGGGTCATCGTATGACCATGATAGCAATGTTGTGAGATGACTTAGCACTTTTCTTTAGGGACTAAGATCATTTTGAAATGCAACTTTGATAGCGTCGTCGAGGGATTATGATCTTGTATTTTTCGATTTGTTTGTTCTAAGACATCCCACATGCATAACATGGCCATTTTTCATAAGGCAACAAGTGAGATTACCCTAAGGGTGTATGTATACAAATGTGTTTGATTACATGCATAATTTGTTTTGAATTAGGGTGATCTATTTGTCAATTTCACTTCTTACCATACACATCATTAATTAGTAACGATACATGAAAGCAATAAAAGCGCAAAACTCTGAAAAAATTATCGAAGGATCCAATGACCTCTTGACAAATATTGGTGATCTAATTTTATTTTTACTTTTTATTTTAATATTTTTCACAAATTTTGATTTATTTTTCTTATTTCTTCAAATTTAAAAAATAGTTTCTGACTTTAAAAAATTTTAAAACATTTTGTGAACACTTATTGACTCATGTTTGACTTCTGATATTTTTTTAGGATTTTTATTTTTTATTTTAATACATGTTATGTATTTTACCAATTATTTCCTTTTTAACTGATTTAAATTTTGTTTTATATTAAACATATTTTGTTATTTTTTATTGGTCCTGATTTGGAGACACTTGAGTGTTACTTTGAGACAAGTTCCTCAACCTCATTGGATCTTGATGTTGATAACTTGATAAACTAAATCCACCAAAATGGATGAATGATTTTGAGAAGTTGCTCTTCATCTTATCCCTTTCTTGTTTTTACTTGTGCTACATGTTTTTGGAGAATGATCTATATATCATTTCTCTAACATGTCTGGTACATAGATTGTTATTGATCGGCCTAAAAATATGTGCGACTTCTACATAAGTCCACTTACAATTGCTTAACATAGCATTGAATTTGTCCCAGTTGAAAAAGATCAGTCGGGACCCAAACCTATGTTTGCAAGCCCAAGTATGTTTAATTTGAAACTTTTGATCCAATAACTTTGAAGTTCATTGTTAGGAGGCTTTGATTCTATCAATCCTCTAGTGAACTTCATGAACTTTGGTCTAAGTGAATCATTTGAACATTGTTGATTATATGTGATTGCTTTGAGCATTTGAAATGAATGATATACTTGACAACAAGCAAATGTGACTTATTGTTGAGAAGCTTTGATTTTATCAATCTTCTAGTGAGTTTTCAAAAGCAAGCTTCAAGATGGTCATTCAACTAAACATCTAACTTCTAATTCATTAACAATTAACTTTACTTTATGCCTTTATTTTGTGCCTTTATTTTTATGTGCCATTTACATTCCGTGCCTTTTTTTCCTTTGCTCACTTGAGAATTTATCTTTATATCATTTTATCTTTGCTCATTTGAGCTTTTATTTTCTTGTAAAAACACTTAATAATCAACTTGAACATAAAGAAGTCTTAAGGTTACTTCCACTACTTGGTTACTATCATTGGCATTGTGAAGTTGTGGATATCTCGGACTTAGGATTATAAGCCTTGATACTTAGGGACCTTGTTGCTCTGTTATTATTCTGTCTGAAATCCTTGGGGTTTACTCCAAGGCTTGGTTTGAATTTTTTCTGTGTGTAGGATATTTTGATTTCATGTTTTATCTATGATTGAGAATTCCTCTGTATACAGTTGTTACTCGGCCCAATTTTCGTGAAGACTTAATTCATATGAAGTTTGGTATTCCTCATAGGTTTAGTATTTTTTGCTTGCATGGTTTTAATGCAAAGGGTTAGAATTCTACATTGGCTTCTTATGTCAAGTGTTAGCTTCTTGTTGGTTAGATCGTTCTTTTCCTTAGCTTTTACCATATGATTTAGGACAGTCACTTTATCTCCTCCTATCTTCTTTAATTTCAAAAATCTTCTCCCTCCTTTTCAAAACTCTTCTTTTTTCTAACTTGAATCGCTTTCATAATAAACTTGGACTTAGGTCCATGCATTTTCGAAAATCTTTTCTTAATCAAACTTCAATAAACTTAACCAAACTTTGACATCTTTTTGAAAGACTAAAATTCAATTAACCTTATTCAAACTATTTTTCCACTTTGGCTTTTTAGTTTAAAACTTTTTCTCAAAAGATTAGACTCTTGTCGATTCTTGTAGTGATGCAAGCTACTATACATCTACGATATATAGTGAAGTGAGATATTTTTCACTTGGGTGTTGAGTGAGACTTTGTTGATTTTAAAATCCAAGCTATAACCTCCACTTTGATATGATGCAAATTATCCTTTCTCATAATCGTGGGTAGTAAGTATGTTTTGCACTCGGATATGATGATGATGTCTCTTCTCTTTAAATTAACCAACACACATATGTTTTAAAATTTTTGAGGTGAACTACGAGTACCCTGACCCTCTATTGCATGTAAGGTGGTACATAGGCACTAAAGGTTTGCTACCGTGGCGGTGCAAAATTGTAAAAAAAATACTTCTTTTCTCATCTCCACCATCTTATTTTTGTATACACCTTTTATAGCCAAAATACATATATTTTCAAAGAGGTTCCTGCAGAGTAGCGTAGAAGTTTAGGGTGCTAATACCAACCCTTTGCATAACCAACCCCCGTACCTAGATTCTCTCCCCCTATTTTTTGGGTTTATTCACTATTTTTCTATTTCCTTTGGAAACAATAACGTGCAGTGGCGATTTTTATTTGATTTGTACGAGTTAAGTCAATCCAATGGCTTAGTCTCAACATTTCTACCCCTACACTCAGCACTGAAGTAAATCTTTTCATTCTCCAGTCTCAGTACTAATGTTTGATGTTGTCTTTTGGGTCAGTATATATCTTGTTTTTTCTACCTTCATTTGTGATTTGGTAGTTCACCATTATCTATTAATCAGTGTGTTCCTTTTCTTTATCTCATTTATTGAGTTGATGTTACCTTGTCTCCTCTTTGGGATTTACCGCAGTAGAGTTGAGTTCCCTCTTCCCCGGTGGAGTTGAGTTCTCTCCAACAGAGTTAAGTTTCTTTCCCTAGTCGAGTTGGTAATCTTTTCTTTATGGATTACCTCCTTGTTGGCTTGTTGTTCACATTGTTAAGGATTTCCTCGCTTAAATTCTTACTTTGCATTTTGTTTCTTTAATTGTGATTTTGGTTTTTCCTATTCATAGTTATCCCCAGAGTCGTGTCGTTCCCCAGTGATTCATTTTCCTAGTTGAACTCTCTTTCTTAGTCTGTCTTGTGTCGTAGCTTTGTCTGCATTATTTTGTTATTCCCAATGGTGTCTTGTTTCCCCTATGGATTTCATCTTTTACATTCATAATCATAAGCATTGCATGGAATCTTAGGGACAAAAATAGGGTTTGTTTTTATATTTAAGTATCTTTAATTGCCTCGAAACGAAGATTTTAACCTTTGTATCTCCGGATATAAGACACTTAAATAAGGGCAGCTGTTATACCCCAATTTTCCCCTATGGTCATTCATCCTTTCATATCATTACAATGCATCAAGATCACACATTTGGTTGGTCATCTCTTCTACTCTCTCATATCTTTGAGTTTGTCCTTGAGGGATCACCAAACACTTTGAATTGTACGTCTTGCATAGATGTTTTCATTTTCATTAACCCTTAACCAATGTCCAAAAATATGCGTGTTTACTCTTTTTACGTTGTAGGTATAGATCCAAGTGCATCTACCCCACCTCTTAAGCTAGGGTTTTAAAGATTGATCCTCAGTAAATTGGCTAGTCAGTGGATTTCTAAAAGCTTGAACTTCAAGTCTATGACTATGGCATCAAATTCCTTTGCTTTGAAGACTCTCTCAACTTCATTTGGTCAAGGTTTCTCAAAGTTGGTGGTTGTATTCATCAAGAAATGTCATAGGTTCGTGTGTTTATTTCCATGCCTTCTTCAACAAGTTTCATCAAGCATTGAACAATCTCATCAAGTGTGCCTCAATATAACATCATTTAAAGGTCTAATGTGATTTATAATGCTTTAATTTTCAAGGAAAGACCAAGAGATTCAAAGTTGATCCTAGTGGTTTGACCTAATTTGAACAAGTCATTGATTCTATGGTCACAAGTGCATAATTCTCTCAATTTTCAATATTTTTAAGTGATTCTTTTTGCTATGGACTCTTCTCATCATTTAGAACAACTTATCTTCACATGACAAGACTTATGCAAGGAATATAATCAAAATCTTGAAAATATTACAAGTCCTTTAAAAAACCATGGAAATTGATGACTTGACTTCAACAGATCATAACTTGGTCAATTTTTATATCCTTGGGCTCATTATTTTTTCATAATAAACCCGAGGTTATGTATTAAAAGTTTGATTCAAAGATCAAGATCCAAAAATGTGTGGAAGATTATGGCATTCAATGAAACATTATAGGTCATTTTTGGACTTCTCAAGAAATTTTCATCAACTTCCAAGAACCATAACTCTCTCATTTTTTTAATCATTTTTGAGTGATCTCAATTCCACATTTCTATTTAAGGAGTCTACTTCATTTCTTCTTCAGGGATCAAGAGCTAATATTTAGTGGAAGGCCATGTAACTTTGAAAAGGATTATAGGTCATCTTGAAGCTTTACACTTAGAAATTTTTCTAAGCGTCAAAATCAGTTTGTTTTTCAAATTTTCAAATGGACATAACTCTTAGTTCAATTGTCCAAATTAATACTATCTTGGCACATTGTAAAATTTGTGATGAAGTCTTTCCAATGCATCAAGAATCATACCATAAAGCCTCTTGAGCAAGTTGCATCATGGATTTGAAGATGGTCATTTGAAACTGAGTTTTCACTTCCAGTCAGATTGCGAATTGGTTAATGTGACTTCTAATGACCAAATTGATGTGCGTTTTTTATAAACATGTTTAACAAACTTTCTTAGACTTGTTTAAGAATTGAAACACATCATTTGGCTAAGTTTTGAGCAATTACAAGTCTCTCTTCTCATGCTTGCAACTTCACACAAATTCCAACTATTTCTTATCATTTCGCACGTATGATAAGAGGATCATATTCCTCTCATTCCCCAAGATTTAGAGAGCCAGAATAATCCTACCAAATTCATATTTAAAGCTTGAAATTTAGAAATCAAATTCATTGTTTCAAGCTTTTTTTCTCTAACTCTCTTCTGATTCTTTATTCTTGATCATCATACAAACTTTTCACAATAAAAACCAAGCAATTCGAGCATAAAATCAAGCTACAGAAGTTCAGTTTCAGACATTACAACTTGAACTTCGTTGAGGTAGATTTTTCAACCAAATCTTCTCAAATAAATTGTTAGGATATAGTCCCTTCTTCTCTAAAGCTTATGCTTCTTTTGGTTTTAATTTTCATGGTGATTTGAGCTTGAATTTTCAAATTTTATTTCATACTTTCTATCTGGTAATTTCCAAAACGACTCAGTTGTGATTTAAATAATTTTTTTGCGAAGCATGGTTGAGATTGTCTTGATGAGATGCTTTCAATGATACCAGCCTCCTGACCAATGGTTTCCATTTGAAGAATCTCATTCTCTCCCTAGTTGTAGAGTGGCTGGAGGTTGAAAATGATTGATCAGAAAAATAGCTAGTGTACTATTTTGCCTCTTGTAATAATAGAGGAAATTCCCTGAATGTCGCTCTCAATGGTTGTACAACAGTACTGATCAGTTGTATTTACACAGTTATTTATCGTTAATTGCAATTATTTTTTCTTTTATTGTCGAGTGTTTCATTTCATTTTACCACATTTTATGCTTTGGTTATGTGTTTCAGTGTTTTCAGGGTCAGAGGAATAAAACAGGATAATTAAGGGAGAAAAGTGGAAAAGAAATCAGAGTTTCAGAGAGATTCAAAAATCCACCTATAAGAGGCCTACCATGGGTTGTGTCAGGATGGGTGAATGAAGAAAGATTGAAGTCAGGGGTAGAACAAGGGCGGCCGTGTTACCTGATACGGGTTGTGTTGCAACCCCTAGGACCTTAAAATAAGATTTGGGAGTTTAAGGGCTAACACGGGCGACCGTGTTACCTGACATGGGCCGTGTCATCCTGTGACGCTGATTTCTTGATTTTTTTAAATAATTTTTCCATATGTTAAGTTGTGAGGGCGTTTTGGGTACTTCCAGCTGACCTAGATGAATGGTGGCTATTTAAATGAGTTTTCACAAGGAATAAGGGGAATTTTTTTGGAGAAAAGAATAGTTTACACGTTTGACGATTGGAGAATTCAAGGTTTTTAAAGAGTGGGAGATTTTCATACGCGGAAGCAATTGAAGATCAAAGTTCATCCCAATCCTTGTAATGTCTATATTTTTTCTTGTGATTATTTTGAACAATATGAGTAGCTAAATCCCCCAATGTTAGGGGGTGTCCCTGATTTGAACCTGTAATGATTATGAATTCTTGAGCTCTTTAATAAAGTTGTTTTCTTATTCAATTTAATCATGCAATATTTTCACAATTTCCTAATCGGACCAATTAGGATTGATCTACGGTTAACAACCAGTTGGACCATGGTTGTTAAGGTTTTTGTACGATTAGGTTATAGTAAATATCACCTAGGACTAGGGATACCCTATATTTACCAGATCACTCTTGATATGATAAAGGCTTGAGTCCATTAGATATCACTAAGGACTTATGATTTAGGATGGATGGATAAAGGTTTTCCCACTAAGGACTTAGGGGAAGATAATCTAAAGGGCTGGTAATTGAAGGATATAAACTTGTTGAAGAGATCAGGATTCAAGGTTGTTACAGGGAAGATTATACACCATACCCTAGCATGCTCCTCATATCTGTGAAAAAGCCCTAATTTACATTCTGCTTATTTTTTATTTCTACTAAGTGACAATTCCTAAACCAAACCCCAATTAAGTTTTTGTTTAATTGAACGTGAATTAAACTCGAAAATTGCATGCAGTCCATGAGATTGAAATTCGGGGAATCTCCCTGTTATTACAAGAGGAAAAATAGTACACTTGCTATTTTTCCCTTCAAGTTTTTGGCATCGTTGTTAGGGACTGCCTAGTTATTGAGTGTAATTTGAGTTTAATTAAAATTTGTTGCTCTGCAACTAAAATTTCTTTTCTGTAATTTTTATATTTTTGTTATTACTAATTTTTCCTAATCTTTGCATGTGAGGAAAACCCTCATGTTAATCATCTTTTGATATACAGACTCAGTTCAGAATCAGAACCCGAAACTATGGGTGAAAACCCACCACCACCGGGGAGACTTCTTGGGGACTATGGAGGAGAAAATGCTCCAACAGGTCAGTTGACTATCGTGAATCAACCGGTCAAGTTGCAAATTTTCAACTTCATCCTTCAACCATCTGTCAGCTCGAGAACAGATCTTTCATCGGAAATATCAATGAAGATGTCAATAAGCATTTGTAGAGATTCCTCACCAGGAGTACTACTTTGAAGATTGAGTGATACTCTGAAGAAGCCAAGAAATTAAGAATGTTCCCATTCATGCTTTTTGAAGATGTTGAAGAGTGGTTTTACTCATTACCTACTTGGAGTATTACTACTTGGAAACAGATGGAGAAGACTTTTCTTGATGAGTACTTTCCTGCTTCTGTTTATATTCGTGAAAGATATGATATTGTAAATTTTAAGCAGGAGGAAAGAGAGTCACTAGGTGTTGCTTACAAGAGGTTCAAGAGGTTATTGGTAGCTTGCCCATTCCACAGAATGGATCAAACTGAACAAATGCATATGTTTATGAATGGCCTCTGAATAAAGACAAAGCAACTTATTGATACAACAGTTGGTGGCTCATCCTACTTTACAACAGCCACTGGTGTGAAGAAAATTATTGAAGCCATTGCTACAAAAGAGCCTTTGGAGCTATATAACCGTGTTTTAAGCAAACCATAGGGAGAGATTGATTTGAAGTTGGAAGTGAATAAGCAACTAAAAATTGAAGAGGCTATTACTGCATAAGTAGAGAAAAAGTTGAAAGCAATGAACATAGGTACTCAACATGTAGCTCAAGTTCAACATACACACAAGGCGGGTTGTGAAATATGTAGTGGACCACACATGACTGTTAATTGTCTTACAACTCCACAACAAATTGAGGAGATAAATTTTTTGAAGCAGAACAATCCATATTCTAACACCTATAATCCTGGGTGGAAGAATCATTCTAACTTCTCCTGGAAAGATCAACAGCAACAAGCTCACCAAAAATTAGAATGGAAGATGGCTGCTCACACTTCTCAATTTCAAGAAGAGACAAGGATTAATTATAGGAATACCACAGCTGCAATCAAAATTTTTGGAAGTTCAAATAGGATAGATTTCACAACAGCTACCGCTGCGAGCACAAGAAAATCAGAAAAATCATGAGAATGTTAATGTTGTCTCAATAAGGAGTGAGAAATTTGCTGAAGAAAAGAAAGATGGGGTAAAATTTGATGATAGTATCATAAAAGTAGATCTCGAAGTGAGAGAGAACAAGAGAAAACAAGAAGAAGTGGTATCACCTGTAAAGCCAGTTGAAGAGAAAACTAAACCAGCAATCAAGTTGTCATATCCATCTCGAGTGGTAAAGAAGGACACAAAAGATAAATATTTTGATAAATTTGTCTAGTTGTTCAAAAATCTATTGATTATTATACCATTCTTTGAAGCACTCGAGAAAATTCCTGTATCAGAAATTCATGAAGGAGGTATTATCAAAGAAGAGATCAACAAGAGAGGGATCAGTACCCTATGATGAGAAATCATGTGTAATTGCACCCAAGAGGAAAATACTTGTCTAGAAGAAGGATCTGGGGTCAGTTGCAATACCATGTACCATAAAAGACAGAACTTTCAAGAGGGTTCTGGTTGATTCTGGATCTAGTGTGAGTTTAATGCCATTATCGATTTTCAAGAAGCTCGGTATTGAGAAGATAAGCGAGAGTGGGACAAAATTGAAATTTGCGGATCACACCATCAAGTAGTCATATGGGATAACATAAGATGTATTAGTAGAAATTGACAATTTTGTTTTCCCAGTTGATTTTCTGATCATGGACATACCTGAAGATGAAGAGACTCCTATCATTCGTGGTAGACCATTTATGCTGACTAGTCAATGCAATTTTGATATTGAGACAGGTAATCTGACACTAAATTTTTTTGATAAGGAGATAACTTTGAAGGTGTTGGAGATCAAAAAGCAGGGTACAGGTGAAAAGAATCAAGCTTCGCCTGGTATGATCAAATTAGCAAGAGACAACAATAGTTTAAATTCACCCCCCCCCCCAAAAAAAATCTCCAACATAAGCTCTCAGGTGGCATCTATAAAAACTTCTAAGTTCAGTCCAGATGTCAAGAAGAGAAAGAAAAGGAAACCCGGAGGTGAGAAGACAGAAGTTAGAAGGGTCTGGAAGTACAAAGTGGTCAATGCTTTCAATCTAGATGAGTTTTGGGTTGCAAAAAGTACAAGCAACAAGGTGTGGAAGTATCCCGCATAAGGGTTCGTCGAGCCATGTGACATTAAACAAAGTGCTTAGTGGGAGGCAACCCACTCTTTTAATAACTTAGTTTTTGTTTAATTTTGTCTACAGGTAATAAAAAGGGAGTCTTACAGGTGAAAGCTAGGAGGTAGCAACATGTGTTGCATTCCACTCTATGATTCACCTTCCTTGAGCTTGTTTTGAAACATTGGGGTCAATTTTTAGTTCAAGTTTGGGGGGGGGGGTATTTCTTTTCGAATTATTTGTTAGTTCTATGCGAATTTTTGTGTAGATACGTGAGTTAAAGTCCTCCAAATTTTGGCCAATTTTTTTTGTTTTGTTAAAGAACTTGGTTCTCATAGAGTTCGGGAATAGTATATAGAGACAAAGGGATGGTTGGTTAAGGGTAGGAAGTTAGGAATAACGGGACAATGATATGAGTGTAACGTGTAGATTTGTACCATAGTGCTTGAATCCTAAGAAGTACTTCTGAAGTAGTTTATCTTTACAGTCTGACATAATATATATTCACATGCATGTATGATTGGTGGAGAAATAAACAAACTTGGCACCAAATGATGAAAAGGAAGTAAAAGGAAACTGGCTCGCTAAGTTGGGTAGACCTCACCCGGTTATTCATCCCAAAGGGGTTGATCCCCAAATTTAGTCCATAAAGGACAATATATAAACTGAAAAGTTTTTAAAATTTCATCTAAAATTAAAAGGGAACAAAAGCTCTTATTTGGTGCCTGAACAAAAATATTCTTGATTAGTCTTGTGCGTGTGATGATCATCAAAATTTCATTACCTTAATTTGACTGTCTGAATGAAAAAGGAGGAAAATTGAAAAAAGAATTAAGTACAAATCATAGTTAGAGAGGTATCTGAAGAGGAAGCTCGAGATTTAAAGGTTCTTACACAAACTCTTCGCGTCATACGAACATCAGATGAATTGCTTTTTGATCAATTTGAACGGATGTCTCACGCATGAGTACCAGTCTACTGTAATTTTCATGAGTTCTTGTAATGGTCGTTGAGGTTAAGCAATGGTTTAAGTTTAGGGGAGTTTGATCAGTGGTATTTACACAGTTAATTATCATTAATCACAGTTATCTTTTCTTTTTTTGTCGAGTAATTTATTTCATTTTACCACATTTTATGCTTTGGTTGTGTGTTTTAGTGTTTTCAGGGTCAGAGGAATAAAATAGGACAATTAAGGGCGAAAAAGTGAAAAAACTCAAAGTTTCGGAGAAAGTAAAAAATCCACCTACAGGAGGCCTAACACGGTCACTCATGGCGCCTGACACGAGTCGTGTCAGGATGGGCGAATGAAGAAAGATGGAAGTCAGGGGTGCAACACGAGTGGCTGTGTTGCCTGACACATGCCTTGTTGCAACCTCTGGGACTTTAAAAGAAGATTTGGGAGTATGGGAGCCAACGCGGGCGGTCATGTTGCCTTACACGGGCCGCGTTGGTCGGTGATACTGATTTCCTGATTTTTTTTTCATGATTTTTCCACATGTTAAGTTGTGAGGGTGTTTTGGGTACTTCCATCAGACCTGGATGAATGGTGACTATTTAGATGAGTTTCCACAAGGAATAAGGCGACTTTTTTGGAGGAAAGAATAGTTTACACAACTAAAGATTGGATAAGTCAAGGTTTTCGGAGAGCGGGAGATTTTCATCAACGGAAGCAATTGAAGATCAAAGTTCATCCCAATCCTTATAATGTATATATTTTGTCTTGTGATTATTTTGAACAATATCAGTAACTAAACCCCCAATGCTAGGGGGTGTCCCTGATTTGAATATGTAATAATTATGAATTCATAAGTTCTTTAATAAAGTTGTTTTCTTATTCAATTTAATCGTGCAATTTTTTCACGCTTTCCTGATCGGAACATTTAGGATTGATCTATGCTTAACAACCAGTTGGACCGCGGTTGTTAAGGTTTTTGTATGATTAGGCTATAGTAGATATCACCTAGACTAGGGATACCCTATAGTTACCAGATCACTCTTAATATAATAAATGCTTGACTCCATCATTATTCTCTAAAGGACTTATGATTTAGGATGGATGGTTAAAGGTTTTTCCACTAAGGACTTAGGGAAAGATAATCTAAAGGGTTGGTAATTGAAGGATATGAACTTGTTAAAGAGATCAAGGTTCATGGTTATTACAGGGAAAATTATACACCATACCCTAGCATGCTCCTCATATCTATGAAAAAAGCCCTAATTTACATTCTGCTTATTTTTTATTTTTGCTAAGTGATAATTCCTAAATCAAAACCCCAATTATGTTTTTTGTTTAATTGAATGTGAATTGAACTCGATAATTGCATGCAATCCTTGAGATAGACATTCGAGGAATCTCCCTTTTATTACAATAGGAAAAATAGTACAGTTATTACTTTTCCCATCAAGTACCGAGTTCAATTTGTGGTTCAATTAAACAAACACTAGAGTTTGAGTTTGATTTTCTAAAAGAAAATACTCGTGAATAAAATAAATAGATGTGAATGATTGTTTTGAAAAATATAAGTAACATGCTAGGGAAGGTGTATAATCTACCATGTAATAAACTTGAATCCTGATCTTTTCAACAAGTTCATCACATTCAATTACCAGCCCTTTAGGTTATTTTCCCCCAAGTCCTTAGTGAGAAAACCTTTAACCATCCATCCTAAATCCTAAGTCCTTAGAGATATCTGATGGACTCAAGCCTTTAGTTTATTAAGAGTTATCTAGTAACTATAGGGTATCCCTAGTCCTAGGTGATATCTACTATAGCCTAATCATGCATAAACCTTAACAACCGCGGTCCAGCTAATTGTTAACCGTAAATCAATCTTGTTTGCCCGACAAAGAAAGCATTAAAAAAATTGAACGATTAATTAAAGAGAAAAACTATTGTATTATTAAGTTAGGAATTCAAAATCATTATAGATGCAAAACAGGGACACCCCCTAGCATTGGGGTCTTAGCTACTCATGTTATTCAAAGAAAACAAAAGATAAATTATAATTATTACAAGTATTGGGGAGAAATTTGATCTTCAATCCCGTCCGTTCATGAAAATCTCCTTCCAATATTGGCTGAATAGTGAACAATCCATTTGTCTCGGTCTGAAATGCCCAAAATGCCCCTTTGGGTCCCAAATAGTGAAAATTATAAAAACACTTAAAATCAGCGTCATTGGCCAAAACGGCCCGTGTCAGGCGACACGGCCACCCATGTTGGCCATCAGGAATTTTTCTACTCCAGGCATGCTGACACAACATGTGTCAGGAGACATGGTTTCCCGTGTAAGCCCCTATTTTCCACACTTTCCAAGTCTTCCCACTGACACGGCCCGTGTCAGGTAACACGGCCACCCGTGTGAGGGCTCTTGTAGAATTTCCTCTGAAATTTTGAATTATGCACTTTTTCCGTCTCGATTTGTCCTGTTTTATTCTTTTGAACCTGAAAACTCTAAAACATAAAACCAAACCATAATATTACGATAAAAAAATAAAAACTTGGTAAGTAAAAGAAATGATAACAAAAATAAATGCTAAATATTTGTGTAAAAACCACTGATCAAACTCCCCAAAACTTAAACTGTTGCTTGACCTCAAGCGGCCATTACAAGAACTCATGAAAATCACAGCAGACCGATACTCATACGTGAGACATCCGTTCTAATTGATCAAAAAACAGTTTGTACGGTGTTCTCATGACGTGAATAGTGTGTATAAGAACCTTTTAACCTGAGCTTCCTCTTCGGATACCTCTCTAACTATGCTTTGGACTTAATTCTTTTTCCGATTTTCTTACTTTTTCATTCAGACAATCAAATTAAGGCAATGGAAATTATGATGATCATCACATACACAAGACTCATCAAAAACTATCTTTGTTTAGGAACCAAATAGGCAAGATTTGCCACTTTTAATTACCGATAGAATTTTCAAACTTTGCAGTTATATATTGTTGTTGTGGATGACGTTTGAGGGTCAATCCCCTTTTGGTTGAATAAACGGGTGAGGGCTACCCAACTTAGCGAGCCAGTTTCCTTTTACCGCCTTTTCATCATTTAATACCCACTTTGTTTATTTCTCAACCAATATTACATGCATGTGAATCTATATTATGCCAGACTGTCTAGATAAACTACTAAAGGAATACTTCTCAGGATTCAAGTACTATGGTACAAATCTCATTGTTAGACTCGTATCCCTATCACATTATTCTGAATTTCCTATCCTCAAACAATAATTCCTTTATCTCTATATACCATTATCGATCTCTATGAAATATAAGCTCATGAGTAAAACAAAACAAAAAAATTTAGTCAAAATTTGGGAAGGACTTCAACTCGTGGACTTTCAGAGCAATTAACATAAAACCAACAAATAAATCGAAAAGAAAAGCAGTAAAAGAAAAGAAATAACCCCCCCCCCCCCCCACCCCAAACATGAACTAAACATTTGCCCAAATGTTTCAGAACAAGCTCGAGAAAGGTGACTCACAGAGGGAAATGCAACACCAGTTGTTTCCTCATAGCTTTCACCAGTAAGGCTCCCTTTTTATTACCTGCAAACAAAATGAAAAAAACATAAAAAGAAACTAATTTATTAAAAGTTTAGGTTTCCTCCCATGAATCTCTTCGTTTAACGTCGCATGGATCCACAGTTCATTCCCCCTGTTAGAGTGGCATTATGACATAAAGAACACATCACATTTTTTCTTTCTTCTGTTTGGTAGGAACCCCATGAACTTAAAGTACTGATTATGTTGCTTCCAAATCATTATCATCTTAATTTTATCGAACAAGTCATGAATGACATCCAATACTTTGTCAATTTCTTGTCTTCCATCTGCCTTGATGTGAAAATAATTTTTAGGGGGATTCTTTTGTCGAAGATTTTCTGGTTGGATGTCCACCTCTTCACAAACTGTCAAGTTTGTAGTTTCATCCAAAACTCGATCATATTCAAGTTTCCTGATATCCTCTTCCCCATCATTCTTGTTTACTTTAAATTCTTCTATTCTTACTGCATCTTTGTCATCTGATGTTATACAGTCTTCTTCTTCCAACTTGAACTCTCTCCAAACAAACCTATCTGGATAACAGTTAGCTTTATTACATTCATTCATAAGAATCCTTACATGCCTATTATATGCTTTAAAAGTTTTAGTCGCCTCTTCCAAAGTGATTCCCAAATCAGGCGACCAACATGCAGGAGATACAGGTGGCAATGTATACAAATAATACATGGCTACAAAACTTAGACACGTTATTAGCAGCAAAGTATATAAGAATTCATGAAGCAATAAAAATATTCCCATTTTTTTCTCTTTTTCTTTATAAAATAAAATTGAAATGAATAAGAAAATAAAAATAAAAAAATAAAATTTTTAGTTGTAGAGCAACAAAATTTTAATTGAACTAGAATTAAAACTCTATATTTTGGCAGTCCCCAGCAGTGGCGCCAAAAACTTGATTAGAAAAATAGAAAGTGTACTATTTTTCCTCTTGTAATAATAGGGTAATATTTATGAATGTCGATCTCAAGGACTGCGCAGAAGTACCGAGTTCAATTCGTGGTTCAATTAAACAAAAACTAGAGTTTGAGTTTGATTAGCTAAAAGAAAATACTCGCGAATAAAATAAATAGATGTGAATGACTGTTTTGACAGATATGAGTAACATGCTAGGGAAGGTGTATAATCTACCCTATAATAACATTGAATCCTGATCTCTTTAATAAGTTCATCACATTAAATTACCATCCTTTTAGGTTATTTTCCCCAAAGTTCTTAGTGAGAAAACCTTTAATCATCCATCCTAAATCCTAAGTCCTTAGAGATATTTGATGGAGTCAAGTCTTTATTTTATCAAGATTTATCTTGTAACTATAGGGTATCCCTAGTCCTATGTGATGTCTATATATCCTAATCGTGCAAAAACCTTAACACTTGCAGTCCAGCTAATTGTTAACCGTAAATCAATCTTCTTTGTTCGACAAAGAAAGCATTAAAAGCATTGAACGATTAAATTGAAGAGAAAAGCTATTGTATCATCAAGTTAGGAATTAAAAATCATTAAAGATGAAAAATAGAGACACCCCCTAGCATTGGGGTTTTAGCTACTCATATTATTCAAGAAAACAAAAGACAAATTATAAACATTACAAGTATTGGGGGAAAATTTGATCTTCCATCCTGTCCGTTCATGAAAATCTCCTTCCACCGAAACCCTTGTCTTCTCCAATATTTTCTCGTGTAATTCTTTGCTGGCAATAATTCCTTTAATTCCTCTTTCAATCTTGGCTGAATAGTGAACAATCTATTTGTCTCGGTCAGAATGCTCAAAACGCCCCTTTGGGTCCCAAATAGTGAAAATTCATAAAAACACTTAAAACCGGTGTCACTGGCCAACACGGCCTGTGTTATGCGGCACGACCCCCCGTGTTGGCCATCAGAAATTTATCTGCTCCAGACATGCTGACACGGCCTATGTTAGGAGACATGACCGCTGGTGTCAGCCCCTGCTTTCCAAACTTTCCATGTCTTCCCCCCTGAAATGGCACGTGTCAGGTGACACGGCTACCTGTGTCAGGGCTCCTGTAGAATTTCCTTTGAAACTTTGAATTATACACTTTTTGCCCCAATTTGTCTTGTTTTATTCTTTTGAACCTGAAAACACTAAAACACAAAACCAAAGCATAATATGCGATAAAACAAAATAAAAACTCGATAAGTAAAAGAAACAATAACTAAAATAAATGCTAAATATTTGTGTAAAAACCATTGATCAATGACCAACATGTCATCTTCAACCAATGAGAGCGTGACAATTGAAATGTTGTGATTATCATGACTTTTGTGACTTCAGTGTGCACTTGTTGACCATAGACCACCATGCATCATTACTCTTGAGGCATCAGATGTGTCAGTGCATTTTAATGAGCCAGGTCTAACACTCCATGTTATTTCTGATTTATTTTATTTTACAATTTTTTTTATAAATTTGTTTTAATTTCAAATTTTCATAACTCTTTTATTTTTATCTAAAAATTGTGAGAGAGAAAAAAACATACAAAAGTACTTTGAATTATTTCTGACTTTGTGAGTGTTTTTCCATATTTTTATTTTGATATTTCATATTTTTTATAATTTTTGCATTGTTTGCTTTATTTTAATTGGTCTAAAAATACTTTTGATATATTTAAAATTCTGAGAAAATTATGGAATGATCCAATAATACATTGACAATTGTTGGTGACCTCATTTGATTTTTTATTTTTTATTTTTTTATTTTTTTTTATTTTTGGTTTAGTTCACTTAACTTTTTCACTTTTTAAAAATAGTTTTTGACCTTAAAAAATTCCAAAAAAAAATTGTCATCATTTGTTGACTATTGTTTGACTTTTGGTAATTTTTTAGAATTTTTATTTGGTGTTTTGATACACTTTGTGTATTTCATCAATAAATTCCAATTAAATAACCATTTAAAATTTGTTTTTAGGCATTATATTACTTGATTTTATTTTTATTATAATTGGTTCTGACTTGGAGATGTGTGGATATATTTTGGGTCATAAATATCATAAACATCAATGGAACTTGGGTGTTGATAGGTCAAAATACCAAATCCACCAAGATAGTTGATTGACTTTGATGAAGTTAGACCTAATTTTGGTGCCTTTGTAACATTACCCTTCCCTTTTCATCTTATCCCCTTCTCTTTTTCCTTTAAGTTTCATTAGTGGCCCAAACTTTATGTTTGAAATTCTAAGTATGTGATTATTAAACTATGATTCAAGACCTTTGAAACTTGTATTTATGAGGCTTTGATTTTATCAATCCTCTAAGAAGTCTTCATCAACTTTTACCAATATTCAACATTCAATCATCATTAGTCATTTATTATAGATTCCCTCTTCTTTCTCCCTTTTCTTCTTCTTCCCTTTAAGTGATCATTAGTGGCCCAAACTTTATGTTTGAAAGCCCAAGTATGATATATTATTGAACTATGATTTAAGATCTTTGAAACTTATTGCTAGGAGGCTTTGATCTTATCAATCCTCTAACAAGTCTTCATTAACTTTGAATTATGTTCAACATTCAATCATCATTGGTCATTTATTATGGAATCCATCTCTGCTTCATCTCTTTCTTCTTCTTTTTTCTTTTTATCATGACTTAGGTCTTGATCTTATGTTTTAACTTGTGCTACATGTTTTAGGAGTATGGTTTTTACCATATCTCTAACATGTATAGTACATACATTGCTATTGACCGGCCTAAAAATAGGTGTGACTTCTATATAAGTCCACTTATGATTGCTTAATATAGTGCTAAATTTGCCCCGATTCGGAAAATAATCATTTGTGGCTAAAACTTTATGTTTATAAGCCCAAGTATGGTTGATTGGTTAGCTTGGGTCCAATACCCTTTGAGACTTGTTGTTAGGAGGATTTTATTTTATCAATCCTCTAATAAGTTCTCATTACATTTGGTTCAAGACTATTATTCAATCATCATTGATCATCTTTGTGGCCATTAACAATTAACTTCTAACTTCTAACACATTAACAATTAAATTTACTTTATGCCTTTATTTTATGCAATTTATTTTATGAGTTTTATTTTATGAATTTTATTTTATGCCTTTACTTTTATGCACTTTTATCAATAGCATTTATATCTCATGATATTTGCCTTTTTCTCAATTGAGCATTTATTTTAAGTTATTTTTATCTTTGCTCAATAGAGCTTTTGTTTTCTTTGAAGGCATTTAATAACCAACTTGAACATTAAAATACTTAAGCCTCCCTTTATGGACTATTAGTTACTATCCTTGGCATATTGGAGTTGTGGACTTCTTGGACTTAGGATTAGAAGCTTTGATACTTTGAGACCCTGAGACCTTTGAACCTTGTGTTACTTCATTATTATTTTGCTTGTATTGGGAAATCTTCTGTGTGCAGGTGTTGTTATGTTGGCCTTAAGTGATCTATATGGCACATGGATCAATATTAAAAACCTTGATTTAGGGTTTTAATACCTTGGGTTTCTTTGATACTTCTTTGCTTGTGATTTATTTTCACGTGGATAACTGGTATGCTCTTGGTCTATTCTATGCTTTTGGGTTTAATCCAAAAGATGGGAATTCTACATTGGCTGTATTATGTCAAGTGTTGGCTTCTTGTTGGTTAGATATTTCCTTACCTTAGCTTTTACTTTGTGTATATAGGATAGTCTCTTCATCTCCTCTCATCTTCTTTAATTTTCAAAATCTTCTCCCTTTTTCAAAGGATTCTTGTTTTCTAACTTGAACTACTTTCATAAAAAATTTGAACTTAGGTCCATGCATTTTCAAAATTCTTTTCTTAATAAAGTCATCAATCAATCTTAATCAAGATATGACTTATTTCTTTATAACTTAAAAAAAATATAAAACAAATTCAAAATTTTTTGTCGCTTTGGCTTTTCTCTTTAAAACCTTTCTCTTAAAATTAACCAACACATAAAACTTTTCAAAAATTTTAAGATGAACTACGAGTGCCCTGATCCTCTATTGCATGAAGGGGGTACATAGGCACAAAGGTTCGCAACCACGGCGGGTGCAAAACTTGTAAAAACCACTTCTTTTCTCATCTCCACAATCTCATTTTGTAAATATTTCTTTTATAGCCAAAATACACAGATTTTCAAAAAGGTTCCTGCGGAGTATCGTAGATGTTTAGGGTGCTAATAACTTCCCTATGCATAACCAACCCCCTTACCTGAATCTCTAATTTACTTTGGATTTATTAGCTCTTTCCCCATTCCTTTGGATAAAATAAAAATACGATGGTGACTTTCACTGATTTTGCAAGTTAAGTCAATTAATGGCTTAGTCTCAACATTTCTACCGCTACAATCTCCATTTTTTGTCATCTGGAAGAAAAGTTGAGATATTCTTTATGTAAAATAATTTTTTTTAAGACACACCTTATTATACTCGTGTCCTAATTGTCATCTTGTTTTCACTTTAAATGTAAATTATCTTGGAAATGATGTTATAGTCTGTTTCGCTTCCTTCTGAACAAGACATTAAATATTTTGTGGGTCTCGAGCCTAACTACTCTTCCAAGTAACCATTGAAGGTAGAGAAAACACAAGAAAGGGAGGTTTGAATTGTGTTAATAGAAAATATCCCCCATTAAAATTCTAAGCATTCAAATGATAATAGCAATAAATACAATGAAGATGAAAGACACGAGTATTTTATCCAGGTTCTTCGTTAACTAGGCTACTCCTGTCCACCCTCTCAAGGATGATTTCGCCTTATCCAAGGACTTAATCCATTATAACCAAACTGATTACAATCGCACGGGTAACCGCCATTGACTAACGCACAAGGACACGTTCAGGGATCCAACTGGATATAATGTTCATTGAACCAATAAAATATGATCCCTCAAGATATCCTACCAGGATTTCCTTGCAATGATATCCATCAGCGATCTCACAAGAGTATGACCTTCACTCAGTCCTCTTTGAGATATGACTACCATTAACCCAACAGAATCTGATTCTTCAAAATCTTTTATCAGGATTTCCCATAATGACCAGTAGCCATTATCTTCTTGAGATCATACCTTCACTCAGTCTCTCAAGGAACTTTCCAATAATATATGAAGTGATCTAATCGGATATAACAATCATTGACCCAATAGAATCTGATCCCGCAGAATATCCTATCAGGATTTCCCATAATGACCAGTAACCATTGTCTTCTTGAGGTCAGACATTCACTCTCAAGGAACTAGTTAACAACAGTTGATGGGTTTTTTATGTTTACATGGTTGCTTCTTCTAAGCAGATTACACAAAAAAAATTAAGCACATAATGTTTAACACTTCTACGAGCAACAACTCAAGTGTTAAAACAAATTACATGAAGAGATATGAACAGAAACACTATATGAGCAACAACTCTAGTGTTCATTACAATTTTCTACAAAGATGTATAAGCTCAAAAGTTGAATAACATCTTGTAGTGTTCTTCTTCATCTTCTTATTGAACAAGCTACGAGCAACAACTCCTTACTTCTTCCGAGATCTATCATGATGTATGTGATTAGAAGTTGAATAACATCTTGTAGACTTCTTATTATTTCTTTTATCTCTTCTTTTTAGTGGTCTTCAGTATGTATAGCATTTCAACTTTAACATCTTCATAGTCCACTGCTTTCCTTCCATAGAATGAAGCTTTTTGGCCAATAGCAATAGTTAAACCGCTAACCAGCAATTTATCTTTGAAGCTTTGATCTTCTTTTATATCCCTTAACAGAGAGAGACATTGTGAGGACAGAACAGACTTTTCCTATACCAACGGTTAGTTCCCAAAGGATAGAATAAGGTGTAACAATTTAGACAGTATAAAATAATATTTTTGTATCCTGTCATTGTTCAATGATAGCTTTTCACCTTCTCCTCTGGATAATATTTTTCTATTAAGCTTGTAAATGAAGATTCGTTAAGTAAAGAAAGATATATGTAAATCCAGTCGTTTATTCCTAATGGTCACTGTTGTACCCCAAAATTTTCCCTCCCATGTTCACACAAAACATACTCCTAGAGGTTCTCAATTGCTCAAGGTTGACCAATAATTGACCAGACAATTCTCCTTATAAGGCAATGAAACCCCAACTAGGGTTTCAATTTTAATCAATATGGTTGAGCTCTAAGGATCCCACATGTCCTTCAATGTCCTAATATATCCTCAAGATCATCCATGCCAAGTTTCATGACTTTCTCAACAAGTTTGTTCAGTCAACTGCTCAAGTATTGGAAAATCAACTATGCTAGGTCAAAAGTCAATTGTGGCCTATGTACAGTCAAACTTTAATATTTTTGGTCAACATCAACATTTTGAAGTGATATCCATCATTTGATCAAGGGTTGATCATGATTCCTCAAGAAATGCTCCTAACCCATCAGAAGTCAAAAATGGCAAAGTAGGGTTTTATAGAAAAAGTCAACTGAACTTTGACCTGGCATAACTTTCACATACTTCATCAATTTTTCCCCAAACAAAGCTCATATTGAAGATAATCTAACTCCCTATAACTTCTCTTCATCCCTCAATTCCAAGAAATGCACCATTTGAAAGATACAAGCCCATACATTACAGGTCATTTTCAGAAAGTCAACAAAAGCCACTTTTTTCCAAGACCTTTTACATCAAGATAAAATCTTCAAATGCAAAACTAATAAAACTAGGGATTGAAGTAGACATCTTAGGCTTTCCAAAAAGTCCAAGATCATCATCATGAGATAAATATTGAGAAAGTTATGTCTTGCCCAAGTTGGGAAAATTTGGGAATTTTCAAGAATTATGCATTGAGCAAATTTGAAGTTTTAAGGCAAGGGCTTAATTTCTTGGACTTCAAGCATCTTCCTAAGTTTATAGAGGACCTCTAAAATTATTCTTTTTGTGCCTTGCATTTGCTAATTATTTTATTCATATTTATTTTAATTTATTTCAAATAAATATAAAATAAAATGTATAAAATAATTGGAAATGGGTTTGAGCTTTGGGTTGAGGTTTTGGACAGCCTAGGCCCATAAAATTTCATGCAAAGGTGTCCACATTCATTCAAATTAAAAAAGGACAAGATTCCATGTCTTTGGCAAAGTTACAAAATATCATTCATGGCTTTAAAAACACATGTTTATGATTGTTATTACCTTTGTTCTCTTGTCTCCTCCATCCTCTTTATATAAAGGACACATTAGCAAGCTTCTACACATAAGACACAGCCTGGACCTGGAAAAGCTCTATAAATTTTGCAAAAATTATCAAAGTTGTAAAAATTCACATTTTAGGTTCCAGCCTTTCTCAGTCCAAATAAAAGATCCAAATACATTCCTGGAGGCTCCCTGAAGCTTTTGAAATCATTACCAAGTCCTGAAACATCACAAAATGCCTCAGCAAGATCCATTTTTATACTTTCTAACTTGTTTCATGCAGATTCGGTGCTTCTCGTAGCTAGATGTGCATTATACACCATCAGACATGTGCCATCAGATGTCCATCTGATCAGATCTAGCGCACTCCATGTGCAGGCTCACCATGTGCCATCAAGACCAATCCACATTGGATCTAGAAGCAAATCTAGGCATCTCCCTTCATGGGCCAACGAATTCAACCACCGCAACCCCACTTTTTTTTTACTATCTTAGGCCCATCTAGTTTTTTTTTTGTAATGTTTTAATTTCTTTTATCTTCTTTACTTAATTAAGCAAATAATAATAAAAAACTCACAAAAAAATTAGGCTTAGACTTTTTTTAAAAATTAAAATAATGAAATGCTTTAATTAATTAATTAATTAAATTTTAACTACTTTCTTATTTTAAAATGAACTAGAATTTAGGATTTAATTTATGTTTCAAATGTTTTCTTAATAAAAAAATGCAAAAATATTAGAATTAGATTAATTTCATTCAATATTTATTTTTTTAAAATAAATTTAGATTTAGTTTAATTATTTTTCTTGAAATAAATAAAAATAAAACCAAAAATATTTTTGTTGTTTACTTAGAATTTTTCTTAGGATTTTTAGACGTAATATTTATTTCGCGCGCGTTATTTTTATTCTCGCATTTTATATAAATAATGTAACTGATTATGGGATGTAATAGTCTAAATTTAAAATTATGTATTTTATTTTCTTGCACTTTTTTATGTAATTGTCCCAAAGCGTTGTAATAGCCTAGGATTTAAATTTTCGCACTTTAAATTTATGTAAATATTAACTTTTAGTAACTAGGCGTGCATGATAAGACTGAAAATTAAAACGTTAGAAAACTTAATAATGCAAGATAAATAACTAAATCTCAACACACTTGCACATGCGCACCTCTAAGGCATCTCCCACTTTGGTTGCCTTTAAATAAAACAGTCATAAGGCAGGAACGCTTTAGTAAAGACCCATAAATCAAAAAAGATCATAGTCCCTCGATGACCCTATAGTTGCCTTTCGGTAAATGATCTATTCCCTAAAAGAAAATTGCTAAAGCGTCTCCACAAGTTGCCTTCGTGATTGTAAAACGTCCCTTCGATTGTTCCTCAACATCCGATGATAGGGCTACCTACTCACTAATAGTAGGATAACACTATCTAAAGGAAAGGAGGAAAAGAACATCCTTTTTCGAGTAGGTAGACTGTTCTTAAGTACTTGCTCAAACCTGAAATTTTCACACTTAAACACTTTAAAAAAAATTCTTTTCAAAAACGCTTTATCACACTCTTGAGGACTGATACAAGAGTTACCATAAAGCAAACAAAAACTTTCAAAACCACAAACATACAAACAATTTTCAAAAATGAGCAAGTACCTAAGACCTTGTGGAAAACCACGGATGGAAATGGTGCTAATGCCTTCCCTTTCCATAATCTACCCCCCTTACTCAGAAAATCTAGAAAAAAAGTCTTTTTCTGTTCTTTTCACCCTTTCCTTTATTGGATAAAAGAAAATTCGGTGGTGACTCTTACTCACCGCAACATTTGAGAACAAAAAACGCAAACCAGTATTAAATAGTCGGTTTTGCCACCGTATCACAGTCACAATGAGAGTGGTTGACAATATAATATAAAGGACTATCCTTATGCCACCCTAGAGGGTTGAGGTCACAGACACTTTATGTACCTTTTTCACAATATCACACATTAACTATTTGTACTTTCTTATTATCTTCAGAGGCTTCCAATATTTGAATGTTGAACGTTGAAGCTTGTTGTAGAAGAATATTTCTTATGAGCCTTAGAATCTAAGTCTTGGAGTCTTCAGAACTTGTCACATAAAACCTTGTTCTTCATATTCTTCAGCACTTGGTTGTAAGAACTTCCTTTTCTTCAGATTATCATAACTTGTTCAACAGAACCTTGTCTTCATAATCTTCAGAACTTGTAACACATAAGTAAATCTTTAGAAGGCCTCTAAAGCTAAACCACATAGACACGATCAGAACTTCTTGTACTAACGTTCCTAAGACACGTTGCAGAATATCAGTTCGGAACCTTGATTTACCGAAACATGTAACCACATGTTTTCTTCTAGAGTGTATGTTCAGAACCTGATAATGTCACATGCCTTGTACCAGAGTCAGAATATTATAGCAGTAACTACGCACTAGACAAAACCATTAGTGTGTATAATTGTTCTCTAAGATAACATGTGAAGTTATCATCAAAATATCAAGACGATATGTAGAAAACACTTCTTATTCTTACAAGCATTTTATTTTTCTCTCCCTCATTATTATTCCTTTCTTCCTCCTTTCTTCCTCTTGTATACCTTCATTTCTTTGGTCCTTCCATTTTCCTTTTGTTTCAACCCTTGTGCTCTCTTCAAAATGGTTGTCAAAACCTTTTTATGGAAATGAAGATTCTTTGGAAGTAATCAATGAAAAATTTCCTAACAGTATGATTGTTAATGATCACTTTAACGAGTTCATCCACATTCAAGATTGGACTGGTTATACCATTATACTACGAGGCCATATACATCTGAACCTAGTGAATTTTTTTTGGATATATGCCTATGTAATAAGTGATGGCAATTGCATAAGGTAAAGTTTCTACGGCATTACATGTATCATCACTCGCTCCATCATTGTTGAAGCAATCAGATGTGTCCCTAAAGTTCCCTCCATGGATCTTAACAGTTTCAGATGTATGGATGTTGATATTTTCCCAACTCTTCATGACACCTCTTCTGGTTATGAACCTGTTGTACCCCAAAATTTGCCCTCCCATATTCTTCAAAGTTTTGACAAAACATCATCTCAATTTACTCAAGTCTACTCAAGGGTTGCACAGTTCAAACACCCTCCTAAGCCAGTCAAATTAGGGTTTTGGTTCTTGCAAGGAAGTTAAGGTTTTCAAGGGATCAATCAAGTCCCATATGCCTATACACATTGTCAAGCATCTACATGTCAAGTTTCAAGGCTCACAGCACCAAGTTGCACAGTCAAAAACCCTAATTGCTCCACAGTCAACTGCAGGGGCAAAATGGTCATTTGGCAGGCAAAAGTCAGAATTTTTGGTCAACATCTTATTTTGAAGCCACAATCATCATTTGGTCAAATCTTGACCATGATTTCACAAGAATGGCTCAAAAATCATCAAGATGCAAAAGTTTCTATTTTTGGACAGCTGAAAAGTCAACTGTAACTTGACCAAGGCATAACTTTTTCATGGTTCATCAGAAAAATCCCATCCAATGCTCATTTTGAAGGGGAGGTCATTTCCTACAATTCATCTTCACATTCCAAGTCCAAGAAATGCTCTCACAAAAAGTTATCAATTTCAACATTATAGGTCATTTTCAAAAGTCAACCAAAAGGCACTTTAAGTCAAAGACCATAACTTGAGATTGGTAAATCAAAATGACATGGGACCAAAGGCATTGGTTAGAGGACTTCAAGACCTTTCCAAAATGTCCAAGAACATGTTCATATGATCAAAATTGAGCAAGATATGCATTGGAGAAGTTGGGAAACTTTTGTGAAATGGCAAAAGTCAATTATCCTTGAAACTTCAATTTTTGACAAAAGGGCCCACTTTTTCCCACTTGGTTCAGCCTTGTCATGCCACCCACGTGTCCCATGACCCATTACAAGACCAAACATTTATTTTTTCATTTTTATTTAATTTTTATGGATTTAATTCACTTTAATCCATAATAATTCAAATAAAAATCAAAAAATGAATTAAATGGTATCTTTGAGTTTTGAATGACTTTTATATGTCATGACTCACCTACCAAATTCGTGCCAAGCCTATTATGAGCATGAAATTCAAATTTGAACAAAATTGGCAAATTGCTTTAATGGTGGTTATGGAGAAATCCAAAGTTTAATTGCAATGGTTAAGAGCTCATAATAGTGACTGATTCTCACTCATTACTATAAATACAAGCCTTGCAAGCCTCATTCAAAAACGAGAAAAAGTGCACAAACGGCCAGAGCAAAGTTCAAAATTTGTCAAAAAAAGTGTGAGATCAAAAGGAGTTTTTGCAAGCATTTTCAGGCCAAGAGGAGAACGTGACTCTCTTCTTTGCCATACCCTGAAGCTAAAGCAACCCTTGCCACGTCCTAAGGTCCATTATCAAGCACTGTAAGTATTCCCAGGTCCCCCAATTTCCTTGTTTCCATTTTTTCTCAATGTATTCCTGTGCATGTTTCTAAAAGTGGTACACCATGTGCCCTGACGCTTCAGTATGCCAAGTGTCTACAAATAACAATCCAGTGGCCAGGAAATGATGAGCACCATGCTTTTCAGTCAACCATACGCACATGATTCCAGGAGTCAACGTGACTTTGTGCAAATGGGCCACAGTAATGCTAAACAAACCCTCAATTTTGGCCCAACACCCCTATGGTTCTATTTTATTTTCTTTTGTTTTCTTTTCCTTTTTTATTTTCTTTTAACTAATTTTTTAATTACTATCATTATTGTTAATTAACCTAACATAATTAATATTTTTCATAAAAATCAAAAAAAGAAAACTTTTTATTATTTATTAACTTATCTTGTAAATAAACTATAATTAATTAATTAGTTTAAATAGGCAACTTTAATCTTTTTTTTTAACAACTAAAATAAATTTAGAACTAGTTTTTTTTTCTTCTTTTAATCTTAATCCCTTTTGTTTTATTTTCATTAAAAACATAAAAACACAAAAAATATTTTCTTAATTAATTAATTAATTAGTTATTAATTTTAGTTTCATTAATTACAAAAAAAAAGACAAAATTCAATTCTTATTCAAAAAAGGGTCAAAACCCTCATGACGTTCCAATTTAATTCTTTCGCGCATTATTCTTGTCTTGATTATATTTATGTAACTGCTCCCGGAAATGTAATAGCTAATTAGGACCTCCTTTATCGCTTTATTTATTTTCTCGCAGTTTATTTTCCAAACGGGTTTGTTTTTTTGGCGATGTATATACCCGCGCCTTGTAATAGCTAGATTTACATTTCTGCAATTTATTTTCCGCACTCCTAACTGTTAAAAAATGCATGAAAGAATGTATGTAAATAAAACCACACAAGCACACACCACCCCTAGGGTACGCCTCACTGGTTGCCTCGAACGTGGTCATCAAGTATAGGGTGTCTTAGAGGTCTCCCTTCTGTCTAAAAGATCCAGTCGCCTCGAAACGGTTGCCTCGGATAAAAGGATCTAGGACATTAGGGTTACTTCTAAGATGTCCTACTATTGCTTCGGTGACCACACTGTCCCTTAATCGAATTGACCCGAATAACTCCAACGATGGTGCTACCTACCTCTCAATGGCGGGATGGCATTATCTAAAGGACTCTTACACAGCCTAATTCCTTAGAGTAGGTAGATTCTCCTGGGTACTTGCTCTTCTCAAAACAAACAAAAAACAAACTTTTCACACTTCACACTTTCTAAAAGTTTTTCAAACAAATTTTTCATACACTCTTGAGGACAGATACAAGAGTTACTTAGAAATTTTTCAAACAAAACTTTTTCAAAACCCACGCACATTTGAAAAGAAAACAAATCTTTGAAAACATAAGAGCAAGTACCTAAGAGCCCGTGGATAACCACGGATAGAAAGGGTGCTAACACCTTCCCTTTCTATAAATCTACCTCCCGAACCGAGAGACATCTCGAATAAGGAATTTTTCTGTGCTTTTGTCCTTTCCATGTTGGAGAACATAAAAGACGGTGGCGACTCTTGCTTACCGCGAAATTTCGCGAAACCAGCTTAAAAAACAGTCAGTTCTATTTCCACCGATCACAGAACCTAACAATCTGGAAAACATGAAACCCCTTGGTATGTTTTGGTTCAGATTTCTGTTAACCAACCTTCTACCAAGAGGCTCTGATACAGATTATTTGTTTCCTAGGGATAAATGTCTCATCTTTTGTATTCTTAACAATGTCCCTGGGAATTTGTCTGCAATCATTTTCGATCACCTAAAGGAATTCATTTTGACTTCAGTCATCTTAAAAAAACCCTTCATACCGTATGGGTGAGTGTTATATGAGTCCTTTGAAAAAGCATAAATTGTTATAATAGTTCGAAGAACTCAATTTAGTTCAGCTGACAGTCTCTTAGATGAAAGTTGTGAAACTTTTGAAGTATACAAAGTCTAGTTCAGTGGCTTGTTCGTGTAACTCCTCTTGTACTTCTTTGATATCTCTTTAATGATAATTTTCATTGCTTTTGTCCTTCTGTTTCCTTTGGTGTGCTGAATTATCTTTATATCAATTAATGAACGTATATCTTTTTGATTATGACAAAATGGAGGAGAAAGCATAATGATGATTTTGATGCATACATAATTCTCTAAATCTCATTGCTTACATTTCTAACGAATTATATATGCAAGAGTTTTTAGAATGTTTTTTCAAGTACAATATAAATAACTCGTCTATTGATTAGAAGGTTCTAATGAAGAAACAAATTCTGATAAAGCAAACTCTGATTAATCGCTTCCATTCTCTTCAATCAGAATTCTAGAAAATGTTAACCAAGCTCAGAAAACCCTACTTTTTGATACAGCCTTATGTTTTAGATTCAGGGGGGTTTTCTAAACAATGCTCAAACATCCCTTCCTTCTAAAAGCTGTAGTTCTTAGACTTAGGGGGAGCTCATGCTAATCATGGAAAGTTTTCTTCTTAACTCTGATTCGATTATGATATTATCTTGTAAAATTGTTACATCAAAATACATGGTTTTGTCATCATCAAAAAGGGGGAGATTGTTAGAACAAGATACAGATTCTACAATTAATCTCTAGATTTTGATGATAACAATACCTATATTTTATAAGTAAACAATTTTGTTTCTAATAGTTTCTTGAGTGTGCAGATTTGAAGTTCTAATTGATTTAGGACAGTTGCCTGAAGAATAATCAGAAATATACCAAGCACACATCAGAAAGACTATTACATCCACTTCTAAAGTAACATCAGTAGTTTTAAATAATGTTGAATGTTCTCCAGAAAGAGAATCTCCTGTGTACTTCTCAATAAGTTGCTGATTCAGAAGTCATAGAAATTCTAGAAGAAAGAATTTATGTTAGAGCTGCTGCTCCAAGATATGAAAACAAGATTGCACCAGAAACAAGCTTTTGCATCAAAGATTAGAAGTCAAGATTTGTCCGTTAGAGGAGTTGTTGCTTCTAAATATGAAGACAAAGTCATGGTTCTGAACACATCAAAGGAAAGATTCTACTTCCAAATCAGAAGTCAAGCTTTGTTCATCAGAAAAGTTATTGCTCCTAATTCTGAAGACAAAGTCAAGATTCTGAAGACTCAGATATTTCGTGGAATATGCGCATATTATTTAAACATCAGAATTATTCCATCAGAAGACAGATCAATGAAAGTTAGATCTTCTGGACTCATCATTTTTCTACATCATATAGTCCATCAGAAGACAGTATCAAAATATGATATCTTCTCAAGCCAATCTACTTCGTCAGAAGTAATATTCATCAGAAGACAGTATCATTTGTCTCCCATAATCGATTTTTATCGTTGGAAGCTGGCAAGATGAAAGTGATGTGTATACTACTAAACCAGTCTACTTCCTTAACACCTATATGAAGGTTCAAGTAATTCATTTTCATATTGAAGAAAAATAGCAAGACTGGAAAACAAGAACAATAACATTGCCCAAATCAAAGCTAGAGAAAGAAAAAGATTCAAACACAAGAGTTATTGCTGATTATTGTGTTGATATTATCATTTTCTAGAACACAATAGTTATTTCTCATTATTATGTTGATATTATTTGTTAGAACATAAGATTTGTTGCTCATTATTATGTTATCATTGTAAATTGTTTGAACACGAGAGTTTTTGCTCATATTTGTGTTAAACAATTTGTACTTAAATATTTGTGTAATCCGCTTGTAAGAAGAAATCTTGTAAACACACTATTCAACTATAAGTTGATTAAGTCCTTTTCTAGCACATAGAGAAATCTCCTTCAAGGGACTGGGTAGGTTAAAAGCCTTAAGGAGTCAGTGATCGTTATATCTCTTAGGGGACCAGGTAGGTCAGAATTCTTAAGGGATCACTAACAGGTTATCATTGTTATTGTTAGTCATCGGCGGGTAGCCCGTGCATATGTAAGATTAGTGAATTAAGTCCTTTTCTAAGGAGAAATCACCTTGGCATGTGGACAAGAGTATCCTTTTCTAAGGTGAACTTGTATAAAACAAACGTGTCATTATTTATCTCTTTACCATTATTTCTATTTTGATTGTTTGTGTAAAGAACTTCTAAACGAATTTTTTTTTGAAAACCCAATTCAAACGCCCCTTTCTTGTGTCTTTCTCAACCTTCATCATCATGTTCTAGCTCAATTCCGTTGCTTCTCAAAAAACTCATTAGTTCCTCAAGTGAAGTGTTGTTCAGATCTTTAGCTAGTTTAAGCGCAGTTACCATAGGCCTCCACTTTGTTGGCAAGACTCTGATAATCTTCTTCACATGATCTAAAGTGCATATACTTTGTTCATAACCTTTAGTCCTACAACAAGAGTCTGAAACCTTGAGAACATGTTGAATGCTTCATATTTCTGAATCAAGGAATGTACCTTTGTTCTCCTTTACTTGAGTGTTACCATCATGAGTCATTTTCAAAGAATCAAATATAAACTTAGCACAGTCTCTATTTTTTATATTTTCATACTCATTATAAGAAATTAGATTCAACATAATGGTTCTTGCTTTATGATAATTCTTATAATCTTTCTTTTGTTTTTCATTCATCGTTCTTCTTTCAATCTTGTTTCCACTAACATCCGTAGGATGTTCGTATCCATCTACTACCATATCCCATAGATAAACATCGTTACCAAGAAATAAACTTTCAAGTCTATCTTTCCAATAATCAAATATTTCTCCATCAAATATTGGAGTTTTAGCGTTATAGTTATCTCTGTCATTGATAACAGGTGTAATTGGTGGTGGCAGAATAGTCGTTGTGTTTCACAGAAAATTCTGGATCTTTATTTGACACGATTAAGTGTTTGATAACAATCAATACCAGAACTAGGTTTTGATACCAATTGAAGGTGTGAGAAACACGAGAAAGGGGGATTTGAATTTTGTTTCAGGATTTAAAATAAATTCTTCCCAAGACAAAATAAATAACACAAGAACAAAAATAAATAACACAATTATTTTTATCCTGGTTCACTGTTAACAAAGTTAATCCAGTCTACTCGCCAAGGTGATTTTTCCTTCTCAAACAATGACTTAATCCACTATAACCAAATTGATTATAGACACAACAAAGACCAACTATCAATGTTGCAAACCACAAAGACTATTTGTTAATGTCTTCTTGAGAAATTATGACTAACACATAGTCTCTCAAAGAACAATCAACTTAAGAGTTGAATTACAATGAGTGTGTTTACAAGGTTGCTTCTAGAATTAATATTACACAAATTTGAATACAATGAAATAATACGACAATGTTAATAGCATGTTAATGAACAAAAGCTCTTTACTTGGAAGTTAACGATCAAAAGTTCCTTGATTTTACAAAACTTTACAAATGAATATTTGAAATAAAGTTGAGCAGCGTTTCAGCGTAAGTTTTGTACACAGTGAGTTGTTATCTTCAATCTTCCAAGTCTTCCTTTTATAGCCAAAAAGAAATCTGGTAGAGGATATAATAAGAATACTTAATTCCAGTTGTTTTATCCACAACGGTCAGTGAGGGAGTGGTAGACAACATAGTACCATAGTGATATCATTGCACCACCTTATCAGGGTACTGGGAACATTTTTACCTTGTACTATTCTCTCACATAAGTAAATTTTGATCTTATCTTCTAATCTTCAGAGACTTCTGATGGTTATTGATGAAGCATGCTTAGAAGGACCAAAACTAGAATCTTAAGAACCTAAGTCTTTAGAATCTTTAGAACTCATTCATCCAGAACCTTGTCTTTAGAGTTTTCAACACTTCAATACAACAAATAACACTTTTTATGACGAAGCTTACACCTCAAACAATAAAAAACGAGGGTATAGGTCATGGGAGCGCCATGTTTTATTTTTTATTTAAAACAAACAATATTTTCCCTCAGTTTTCTTTAAAACTGAGGGATGATGGCTATAAGTGAGTGCCACATTTTATCAAAAGAAAGTAAACCTACTCTCTTGGTTTTATTGGAAAACCGAGGTAATATAGCTATGAGGGATCTTGTTTCGAATCCCTTTATTCGCACGTAAAGGTTTTTTCTATGATTTCTCACTTGACATTGTGATACGGTGGCCAGAACCGAGACGTGTTTCCCTTCTTAAGGAATTGCTGGTTTGCATTTTACATTTGTGTTTGCAAAATGTCGCGGTAAGTAAGAGTCGCCACCGAATTTTATTTTATCCAACAAGGAAAGGAAAAAAGCACAGAAACATTCCTTTTTCGAGATATTTCTGAGTACGGGGGGTAGATTATAGAAAGGGGAGGTATTAGCACCCTTTCTATCCGTAGTTATCTACGGGCTCTTAGGTACTTGCTCATCATTTTCAAAATTGTTTTCTTTGTGTTTGCGTGATTTGAAAAGCTTTTGTTTTGACTTCGATTTAACTCTTGCTTCTGTCTTCAAGAGTGTAATGAAGTGTTTTTGAAATCTTTGTTTGAAAAGGGGTGTAAGTGTGAAAAAAGTTTGTTTTGATTGAGCAAGTACTTAAGAACTAATCTACCTACTCGAAAAAAGAATCGTTCTGTGTTCGTTTCCTTTAGACAGTGCTATCCCACTATTAGTGAGTATGTAGCACCGTTGTTGGAGTTTGAGGGTCAATTCGAAAAGGGATGTGTGGTCACTAAAGCAATGTTAGGACGTCTTAGTAGTAACCCTAATGTCTTAGATCAATTATCCGAGGCAACAATATTCGAGGCAACTTTGATCTTTGGACAAAAGGACGACCACTAAAGCATCCTATACTCAATGACCATTTACCAAAGGCAACCAAGTGGGAGTGTACCCTAGGAGTGCGCATGTGCGAATGATTCAATTTCAGATTTATTATCTTTGCACATTTAGGGTTGTCTAACCGTTTTAAAATTAAACATACATTCTTGTCATGCATCCTATATCATATATCTAGCAGTTCAATATTTTGCGGAATTTAAAGTGCGGAAATTAAACTACGCTATTGCAAGGCTTCGGGTATTTACATAGCCAAAAACAAACCCTTTGAAATTAAAGTGATAAATGTAAATAAACGTCCTAATTAAACTATTACAAACTGTGGGCAGTTACATCAATATGATAAATAATAAAAATAAAGCGTGCGAGAAAATTTAAGATCGAGAAGAAATTAGGGTTTTGACCCTTCTATCCTAATTAAAAGAGAAAATGCTTTTGTTGTTTTTAATATTTTTTAAATGAAAGAATTTAGGTTTTAAAATTAAAGATAAATAATTATCTAATTTAAATTAATTAATGAAAATAATAAAATGACCTATTTTTGGTTTTTTGGTTATTTTTAGGAAAAAAGAAAATATAATTAAATTAGAAATAAAAACCTATTTGTTCTAATTAATTTTAATTATGTGCAAAAAAGAAATTAAAGTTATCTAAATTAACAAACCTAATTAAATTAATTTAATTTTTTGTATATAAAAAATAAATATCTTAAATTTAATTGGATAGAAAAATATTTTTGTGATTTTTTTAATAAAAAGAAAATTAATTTTTGTTAGTAAAGTAAATCAAATAAATAAATTAAAATAAAATATAAAAGAAAAAGGGATAAGAAATTGGGCCTGTAAAAGCAATTTGGAGGGTGCAAAAAATCAGAATTCTGGGCCCAAAGATGGAAGTCCACGTTGACCTCCTGGATTCAGTGTGCTGTGTTGACTAGGCTTCATAATGCACCTTCAGATGATGGCCATCAGATTTGGCCATCTGGAGATCTAAGGGCTAGATCTTGAGAGTCCATGCTAGTCCTTTGGCTTGTAAATGCGTTGGATCCTGAAAAGAAAAATATCATGGAGAAATTGGGGGACCTAGGATTCGAACCCAGGTCCTGAAGCATTATCCAACACCACGCTTACCAACTGTGCCACTTGTTCTTTTTGTATATCCAATAAATAATGATGATAATATGGAAAACAACATGGGTTAGTGGAGAACCAAGAAAACGCGCGCCAGGTTTCAAATAAGCCAATGGAACAGTGACACGCAGGTCATCCCTGACCTCGCTCCGTTGGTAAAAGTGGAAAGCTTTTACCTACGGACATATGTCCGTTGCTATATGTCCTACAAATTCTAAAACTCAACACAAGCGTTATAAATAAAAACGAAAGCCATGGATGGCTTCGTCTGGCCTTACTGAACACAAAGGTGGCCCTTTCATGGCCCAATTTTTCCTGCATACGAAGATCCTAAATTGAACCCTAAAACCCTAGCTATGGTGAAATCCAGTACAAGCCATGAAAATGCAATCAAATACTACAGGAAGCTTGCAAACATGATGGTGATCAAGAATATACAACTATTTTATGCCATAAGTACAAGAGTAATGTTATTCGATTTCAAAAAAAGAGCTATGCCGTGGGTGACTTACAGTGTGATATGAGGCCTGTAAATGCTTGCTTTGGATTGCTTTGGCTTGCTGATGACCTCAGGAGACGATTGGAATGGTTCAAAGGTCCTGAAATTGCCTCTAAATGCGAATTCGTGTTTGCACTTTTTCTTGATTTTTCAAGTTTGTGTTCTTGATGCTGCGCCTCCTTCTCTAGCCTTTTTGGGTCTGCCTCCCTTCTATATGTATCAAGGAATGGATTAGGATTGATAGAATATACTCAATCTTCTTCCATTATTGAATTTGATTGTGATTTGATTCTCTTGAATATCATTCCAAAATTGGCCTAAAATCAATATTTTTGTCCAACCTAAGCCTTTACACGAGTTTGATTTGATGCTAGCTGTAATTTAAAACCCGAAACAAGCACAAAATTTTTTGTTTTCAATATTTTGGATTTTATATGATTTATTTTGATTAAAATTGATTTAAATCAAATCAAAAATCAAAATAAATAATAAAACATGATAATGACAATTGGCAAGGGCTAGAGCTCGTAGATTATGTTGCCAACTCAAAACAAGTGAAAAAGATTGGGCCCATTTGGCAAAATTTGAAGTTTTAGGCATAGTTGACTTTTGGCAATTTTGCAAAAAAGGTCAACTTCACCAATGCATAACTTCCTCAATTTTGACTCTTTGGAGATGTTCTTGGACTTTTTAGAAAGCTTGAGATGTCGTATAATCAACCCTTTTGGTCTCATCTCGATTTGATATTCCATGCTCATGTATGAAGCTTTGACAAAAAAGGTGTTTTTGTTGACTTTCCAAAATGACCTATAATGTCCAAATTCATAACTTCTTGTGAGTGCATATTTTGAACTTGGGAGCTGAATATGAATTGTAGAGAATTTCATCCTCTTAAAAATGAGCTTTGGATAGGTCATTTCTCATAAAGTATGAGAAAGTTATGCTTGGTCAAAGTTGAGTTGACTTTTCCTAGAAAACCCTAATTTAGCAACTTTTGAGTCTTGATGAATTATGAGCAATCCTTGATGAATCATGATCAACCCTTGATCAAATGATTAAATATTCTTCAAAATGAGAATTTTGACTAAAAATCTTGAAGTTTGACTGTATGTGGGCCACAATTGACTTTTTCCCTAGCACAGTCGATTTTCAGGCCTTTGAGCAATTGACTGAACAAACTTCCTCTGCAAGGCTTGAAACTTGACATGGATGATCTTGATAACATATAAAGACATTGGTGAGCATTTGGGATCCCTTGGACTCAAGTATCTTGATGCAACATGAAAACCCTAATTTGAGGTAGACTGCCTTAGGAGAGAGCTTGTTTGGTCAACCCTTGGACTTCCTTGAGCAACTTGGAGATCTTTCTTGAAATGTTTTGAGAAATATGGGAGGGAAAATTTTGGGGTACAACAGACGTCTATCCAGATTCCATGTTTTTCTTTGTTAATTAGTGATTCTCAAAATCTTCGTTATCACTAAACAATAATAGGAAATAATAGAAAAATGAAATATTTCATTGATAATAAAAAATAAGACAACATAGATTAGGAAATTCATTTCTAACTATTCCACATTGTTAAATCCATGGTTTTAGGTTTTGCATAAATTTTGTTAAAACATGGTTATAGATTGATTTTGAGCAAGATGTCATAATATCTTGACCAACTATCATGATAGGTTCTGTTGTTATGTGTATCAAACAGATGTTGAGCCATATGTCTTGACATCTTGGCCTGTTATGCACATGCGTTGTTGTTTTATCTATTGACATATTTGATTTGTTTTTGAGAGATCCTTTTGGATATATCTCATTATTCTTTACAGGTCAAGGAGATTTATTAGGAATGAGTGCAGATTTGATTTGGCTTCATTAAAAAGGACCTTGGAGCTTTTTAGGAAACTTTGAAAGATTTGTTCCTATTTTTATGTGAAGATCTTGCTGATGATTTTAAAAGTGAAGATTTGATTTGATTTGAAGAGTCTAATCTCATACTGCAAGAGTCTATAAATAAGGACTTGCTAAACCTAAAATAGCAAGCATTCACATTGAAGAAATCATGGGTGCAACATAAGGATTAAGTTTTTGGGAGTCTTTTAGGGTCTTTGTGTTGTTGTTCTTTGCATGTCACTCATATGTCTTTTGATGCATTGAGTTAGAATGATTGTTACTTGATTTTATCTTGTTATTATTCTCACTCATGAGCTTTCAAGAAAAGATTTAAATATTGTTATTAGTTGAAGCTTTTAAGAAAAATTAAGTATTGTTTATTTGAAGTGTAATCTTATATTTGGTTCTTTTATTCTAGTCAATGGGATTGTGACTATAGGTATCACTGTGGTGATTAGAAGTGAGAGGGGATTCTCATATCTAGAGGTGTCTAGGTAGAAGTTGCACATGATAGTGATTAGGAGAGAAGTTGTAAAATGGGATTGCTTAGGCTTTGAACTAATATTATCATAGTGGATTTCCTTCCTGGCTTGGTAGGCCCCAGAGTAGGCGATGTTGCGCTGAACTGGGTTAATAATTGATTGTGTTATTTGATTTTCTATAATTTATCTCTTTTGCATAATCTCTATTTTTATGTCAGTAGATGATGTCATAACATATGTCATGACATTGTGTTTTGTGTTGAGACATCAGTCTTAACATTCGTATTGCTAGTGCCAGAATTTCAATTGTCATCAGAGCATGCACCCTGTTATGGTTATTGGGTGAGATCTAGGGAGAATATTTTTGGGTTACTTGGAAAGCAATTCAATAGAATTCTGAAAAGAATGAACAAAAGAGGAAGATCAAATGTTAAGAACATCTCATTTGAAATCGGGAATAATGAGATTTTCAGAAAAATACCAGAACCGAGGATAAGAAAAATCAAAGCAAAGTCATTCAATGTTATGAGTGTGAAGGTTTTGGTAATATTAAACCAGAATGTCCCACTTTTCTTAAGAAGCGGAAAAATGGATTTATTGTATCTTAGTCCTATAATGAGTCAGAAGATGAGGCTAACAATGAAAGTGCAAAACTTGTGATGGCTCTTTCTGGCAGATGAAGTAGAAGCTTGTGATGAGAATGATCTCTTTCAAGATCTGGATATATCCTACAAGGGTACTTGTGACATATGTGAGGAAGTCTTAAGACAGAGGAAGAACAAAGAAATATCAAATATGAATTGGAGAGTGAGAATAAGTAACTTCTATACACTATTTCTCATCTATAAAATGAGGTAACTCTCTTAAATTCCAAGCTTGACAACTTGACAAATTCCTTGAGAATAATGAAAAAGGTTGAAGATACAAGATTTAATTATCAGTCTGATGATAAACAGAAGAAATTCCTAAAGAAAAGCTCTTCCCTCCAGAAAATAAGAGAATAATCACCATGTCCAACCAAATGTTACAACATCCTGGAAGACATGATGTAATTTCACCCAACTCTCAATTCTCAACTTGGAGATGTCATTAATGTGGTGAGCATGGTCATATAAAGAATTTTTGTTTTAAATTGTATGGAGATCAAAAATATTCTGTTCATTTTAAGGTTGATCAAGTGAGTAAGAAGATAAGTGTTAAAAATAGAGATATTAACTTTATTGCTCATACTTCCTTAAGAGACTCAAATGGAGAAGACTGGTACCTTGACAATGTATGCTCCAAAAATACGATAGGGGTTCAGAAGTTGTTGGTGGATATTAGGCCTCATCCTACAAGTACTGTCAGATTTGGTGATGGGTTTAAAGGTGAAATCAAAGGAGTTAAAAAGTTTATGTGTGTTGGTTCTCCTAGTTTAGAAGATGTTCTTCTTGTGAAAGGAAAAACTGCTAATCTTATTAGCATTAGTCAATTGTGTAACCATGGACTGTTAGTTAACTTCTCAAAGTCTGAATGTCTGGTCAAAGATGAGAATGATGTTATTCTGATGAAGGGCATTAGGTCTAAATACAATTGTTATCTTTGGGAATCTCAGATAACTATGCCTGATAACCCATGAAGAAGAAGTAAAGTTGTGGCACCAAAAGCTTGGACACCTTAATCTAAAAAGATTGAAGGAGCTATCAATGGAATTCTAGAGCTCAAAATTGGAGAAGGTAAAGTTTGTGGTGTGTCTGAAATTAGAAAGCAACCCATAATGTTACAGCCAATGTTGCAACATCAGACTACTTCCAAAGTGTTGGAACTTCTTTATATGGATATAATGGGACCAATGCAGATAAGAAGCTTGGGTGGAAAAAGTTATGTCTATGTTGTTATATATGATTATTCTGGATATACTTGGATGAATTTTCTTAGAGAAAAATCAGATGCTTTTGAAGTCTTCAAAAATACGTGTCAAAGTATTGAAGAAGAAAATAATAGTGTTATTGTTAAGGTCAGAAGTGAACATGACAAGGAAATTGAGAATGCAAAATTTTATGAATTTTTTATTTATGAAGGTATTAGTCATGAGTTCTGTTGTTCCTTCTCTTCTCAGCAAGATGGATTTGTTGAGCAAAATACTAGAGCTATACGGGAATCAGCTAGAATGATGCTTTCTGTTAAGCAATTACCTTTGGAGTTTTAGGATGAAGTCATGAGTACTGCATGCTACATTCATAATAGGGCACTTTGATAGGAGGTACTTCAAATAATCTCTATGAATTATGGAAGGGAAGAAAACCTACAGTCAAATATTTTCATACCTTTGGAAATAAATGTTATGTCTTGATGAACAAAGATCAAAAAGGTAAGGAGGATCTTATAAGTAATAAAGGGATATTTTTAGGTTACTCTTCAAAAAGAAGAGCTTATAGAGTTTTTAACTCTGGAACTAAAGATGTTATGGAATCCACAAGTGTGGTAATTGATGATTCATTCACTAAAATGGAGAATTATGTCGAAGACAATGTTGGAATATCTTCTGTGCAGAGTGAGGAGACAGGAAAAGAAGCAATATGTGAATCTACAAGTGTTGATCTAGATAATTCTGAAGTTAGAGTTTAGACCAAACAACTCAAGAAGATCAATACAAGATACTGTTAGAACATAGTTTGATTCTATAACCCTTGTAAGAGTTTTGATGTTAACAAATGCAAAGAACAATTATGCTCCCTAAATTTATATTATGTTTTGCAGAGAAGTTCTGATGGAAGAAGATCAGAAGATGCGCTATAACGCTGTTTCAACTCTGATTGTAAACGTTTCTTAAAGAAGTTCTGACGGAAGATGAGTTACCAAGTTGTTTCAACTCTGATATTAACATCTCTGAAAGAAGTTCTAACGCTGCAAATAGGACTCCGTGATTCTGATCTACAAAGTTCTGAAGTAAGTAGCAACAGTCACTTCCATCTTCAGAAGCAAGCATGTTCTGAAGCGTTACAAATAAAATATTTCCATTTCAAGAGTAACGGCTGGAAGGGAACAAGGATCTTTATTTTTGGAAACTACCTTAATTGTCATTGATCAAGTTTCCAAATGTTCCTTCATGCTTCGCCTATTTAAACAAGCTTTGAGGATAAATTGTTTACAATTTTACACACACACAATAACGCTATTATCACTTTCATCCTCAAACATTCAACATTCAAATTGTGTAAAACATCACTAGTCTTGTGATACTGTTTTATTAGAAACACTATTGTACACTTTTATTCATACATTGCTTAGAAAAATTCCTTGAGAAAAACCGGGTTGTGGTTTATACTCAAGAAGACTTTGACGATTGTCAAAGTAGATTTGTAATCAAGATTGATTAGTGGATTAAGACCTTGTTGAGAGAGGCGAAATCACCTTGGCGGATGGACTGGAGTAGTTTGATTTTAAATGAACCGTGATAACCAACTTGTTCTTTACTTTAAGTTATAAAAATACCAATTCAAACTCCCCTTTCTTGTGTTTTTCATTCTTCAATTGGTATCAGAGCGCCTGGTTCTGAGTTCAAGCACTTAACCGTGTCAGTAAAAGATCCAAGCTAAGAAAAACACTATGGTGGGGCCAAGTCAGAACATCAGCAATGACTACAATGATGACAAAGATAGAATCAACGACAAACCTCCAATATTTGATGGAGAGAACTTTGATTACTGGAAAGACAGGATTGAAAGTTTCTTTCTGGCTTATGACGCTGATCTCTGGGATATGGTGATTGATGGGTACATGCATCCCATTGATGAAAGCGGTAAGAAGATTTACAGAAAAAGAATGTTAGATCATCAAAAGCGAGACTTCAGAAATCATCACAAGGACAAAACTATTCTCTTGAGTGCCATCTCATACTCAAAGTATGAGAAGATCACAAACAGAGAGACAACAAAGCACATGTTTGATTCCTTGAGAATTACGCATGAAGGAAACACGCAAGTCAAAGAAACCAAAGCCCCTGCGCTCATTCAGAAGTATGAAGCCTTCAAAATGGAAGAAGATGAAACCATTGAAACAATTTTCTTAAGATTTCAAATTATGGTTGTTGGGCTAAAAGTTCTAGATAAAGGGTATTCAACTGCTGATCATTTAAAGAAGATCATCAGAAGTTTACCAAAGAAATGGAGACCCATGGGCACTGCTCTTAAACTGGCAAAAGATCTGAACAAAATCTCTCTAGAAGAACTTATCAGCTCTCTTAGAATTAATGAGATAGAGTTAGAAGATGATGAGCCCCAGAAGCAAGGTAAGCCTTTAGCCCTTAAATCTAACAAAAAAATATGATTCTAAAGTTTTGCAGGCAATAGAAGAAAACTCTAGTGGATCCTCATCAGAAGAAGACGAATTATCCCTTCTCTCCAGAGGAGTCAATCAACTATGGAAGCACAAGCAAAGGAAGTTCATAAATTCCAGAAGAATAGGGAATCAATCTGAATCATTGTCTAGATACAGAAAGTCCAAGCCATCTTCTAAATACAGAAAGTTAAGAAACATAGACATTGTCTGCTACGAATGCAATGAACAAGGGAACTACAAAATCGACTGTCCAAAGCTTCAGAAGGAGAAACCTAAAAATAATTTCTTTAAGGAGAAGAAGAAAAGTCTCATGGAAACATGGGATTACTCAGACTCTTCTGAAGAAGACACAGAAACAGAAGACGAAAGAGCCAACATTGCCCTTATGGCCAACATACCAGAAGATACTGAATCATCTGGATCAGAATCAGACTTAGATGCAGAAGAGGTATTTTCTAACTTTTCTAGATCTCAATTAGAAGAAAGTCTGTCAGAAATTCTAGAAAGGTATTAGAAACTTTGAGTCATAAACAAGAACGTAAAAAAGGATCTAGTTTCTAACTCTGAAGAAACTAAGAATCTGAGAAATGAAAACTCTGAGCTGAAAGAAAAAATTTTAAAACTTGAAAATGAATTATAAATACTCAGAAGGAAACTATATCAGAAGTTCCTAGTAACCCTGATAAGATCATAAAGGAATATGATCAAAGCTTTCAGAAATTTCTCTCTAAAAACATAGATAGAAGTAAGATGGCTTCAATGATCTATGGAGTTAGCAGAAATGGCAGAAAAGGTATAAGATACAAAGGTAAAGTATCCCAACCTAAGAAAGTTAAGGATTTGGTTATTAAACACACTCCTCTAAATTCTCACTTTACCTATTGGCACACACATAACTTAAAGTATACTAGTAATGATTTGTCCGCTAAACCAAAATTCAAACAAAATTTTGGTAACTCTAACAAACAAGGACCCAAAAAGATAAGGGTACCTAAGGATAAAATTGTCTATGTTGCAGATATCATTGACAGCAAAACTGAAACACCAATCCTGGTACCTGGACTCTGGATGCTCTCGACACATGACAGGGAGAAAGCATATGTTCCAAAGCCTAGAGCTTAAATCTGGAGGCTACGTAGGTTTTAGAGGAAATAAAAAGGGGAAGATCATTGGCTCTTGAAATATTGGTAACAGTAGTCTTCCCTCTATTACTAATGTTCTGCTAGTAGATGGATTAATGCATGGCTTGTTATCCATAAGTCATATAGTGATAACGGTTATGATATAATCTTTAATCAAAAATCCTGTAAAGCAGTTAGTCAGAAAGATGGATCTATCCTCTTTAATGGAAAGAGAAATAAAAACATTTACAAAATAAAACTTTCTGAACTGAAAAGTCAGAATGTAAAATGCCTATTGTCTATTAACGATGGGCAATGGGTCTGGCACAGAAGATTGGTACATGTTAGTATGAGAAGAATATCTCAGATTAACAGACTCAAGCTGGTCAGAGGACTTCCTAACCTGAAGTTCAGCTCAGATGCTCTGTGTGAAGCATGTCAAAAAGGAAAGTTTGCAAAACCCTCTTTTAAAGCAAAAAATGTTGTTTCTACCTCTAGACCATTAGAACTTCTGCATATAGATCTATTTGGACCAGTGAAAACTGCATCCATTAGTGGCAAGAAGTATGGATTAGTGATCATAGATGACTATAGCAGATGGACATGGGTAAAGTTCTTAAGACACAAGGACGAACCACACTCTGTGTTCGTTGCCTTATGTAACCAAGTCCAAAACGAAAAAGATCTTAGAATTGTTAAAGTCAGAAGTGATCATGGTGGAGAATTTGAAAACAAAAAATTTGAACTATTTTTTAATGAGAATGGCATCTCTCATGATTTCTCTTGTCCTAGAACTCCCCAAAAAATGGAGTTGTAGAACGAAATAACAGAACTTTACAAGAAATGGCCTAAACCATGATCAACGAGACTAACATTGCTAAGAACTTCTGGGTGGAAGCAATTAACACAGCGTGTTACATTCAGAATAGAATCTCCATAAGACCTATTCTGGATAAGACTCCATATGAAATGTGGAAGAACGGAAATCCCAACATCTCATATTTCCATCCATTTGGATGTATTTGTTTTATTCTTAACACTAAAGAACATATGAACAAGTTTGACTCTAAAGCACAAAAGTATATTATGTTAGGATACTCTGAACGCTCAAGAGGCTACAGAGTATACAACACAGAAACAAAGATTGTAGAAGAGTCAATCAGTGTAAGATTTGATGATAAGCTTGGCTCTCAAAAGTCAAAGCAAGATAAATCTTTTGCAGATATAGAAGTCCAATTTACAGGTACTAAATACATTGCATCAGAAGTTTCAAACAAAGAATCATAGATTACACCAGAAGAAGATGTCACAAATATCACAGAAACATCTAAAGAACCTCTCCAGAAAAGACAATCCAGAAGCAGCTTAGCTCATCCTGAAGACAAAATTCTGGGAAAGAAAGAAGACCCAGTCAGAACAAGATCCACATTCAGAAACTCTGAAGAATCTCTCATGGGATTAGTGTCTCTAATTGAGCCAACTTCCATTGATGAAGCTCTTCTGGACAATGATTAGATTCTTGCAATGCATGAGGAATTAAACCAATTCACCAGAAACGATGTGTGGGATCTGGTTCCTAAACCAAAAGGGTTCAACATCATTGGAACCAAATGGGTATTTTGAAACAAGCTGAATGAACAAGGAGAAGTCATCTGAAACAAAGCACGGTTGGTGGCACAAGGTTATAGTCAGCAAGAAGGGATATACTATACAGAAACCTTTGCTCCAGTCGCCAGGTTAGAATCTATCATACTTTTAATTTCTTTTGTTGTAAATAATGGCATCACTCTCTATCAGATGGATGTCAAAAGTACATTCTTAAATGGATACATTGATGAAGAAGTCTATGTGCACCAACCCCCTGGTTTTGAAAATTCAAAACATCCAGAACATGTATTTACACTAAAGAAATCACTATATGGTCTGAAAAAAGCTCCCAGAGCTTGGTATGAAAGACTAACTAGTTTTCTGCTAGAAAATGATTTTACCAGAGGGAAGATGGACACAACTTTATTCTATAATCCATTTAAAAATGAAATTCTAGTTTGTCAAATTTATGTAGATGATATTATTTTTGGATCTACTAAAGCATCTATGGGAAGAGAATTTGCTAAGTCTATGCAGGCAGAGTTTGAAATGAGCTTGATGGGAGAACTCAAGTTCTTTTTGGGCATTCAGATCAATCAAACACCAGAAGGAACATACATACACCAAAGCAAGTACGTCAAAGAACTTCTGAAGAAATTCGACCTATTAGAATGTAAGCCAGCCAAAACTCCAATGTATCTTACATGCATTCTGGAGAAGGAAAAGGTAAGTAAAAATGTATAACAGAAGATCTATAGAGGTATGATTGGTTCTCTCTTATATCTTATAGCTTCAAGACTTGATATTCTGTATAGTGTATGTCTATGTGCCAGATTCCAATCAGATCCTAGAGAATCTCACTTAATAGATGTTAAGTGAATTTTCAAGTATTTGAAAGGTACTACTAATCTTGGTGTGTATTATTGAAAAACTAATGAATACAAATTAGTAGGGTACTGTGATACTGACTTCGCTGGAGACAGAGTAGAAAGAAAAAGCACTTTTGGAAGCTGTCAGTTTCTGGGAGAAAATATGATCTCGTGGTCCAGCAAGAGGCAATCCACAATTGCATTATCAACCGATGAAGCTAAATATAGCAGCAGCTGGATGCAGCACACAGATGCTCTGGATGCAAAGTCAGCTTGAAGACTTCAATATATTTGAGAGTAACATTCCTATACTATGTGACAATACTTCTGCCATCTGTTTATCTAGAAATCTTATTTTACATTCTAGGGCTAAGAATATAGAAATAAAACATCACTTTATTAGGGACTATATTGAGAAAGGAATTCTTTCCTTAAATTTTGTTGACACAGACCATCAATGGGCTGATATCTTAACTAAACCCCTTTTTGAAGATAGGTTTAATTCCATTTTGAAATATCTCAACATGAAATTATGTCCAGAATAAGAGTTTTATGTATGTATTCTTTAACCCTCATAAGTTTATATCTTTTTTGGTGAACATTTGATCAATAATTCTTCAGAAGTTAGAAGGACAGTTGCATCAGGATCTATCTAAAAAGATCTGAACAGTTCCCAAATAGTTCATTTCAAAGATAGAAGCATGCAGTTCACAACATCAACATTTGTCATCCTCTCACAAGAGTTTCATCTAAGGCTGAACATGCATTGAGACTAAAGCATGATTGGATGCATTGAGACTCATGTCGTATTGGTAACTATTCTATATCTCCACGCCATCTCCCTATTTTCAGGAACCATTAAATGTTATGTAATCATTATTTTTCACTCTTTGCTTTCTAATTAAGTTTTCAATTTGTTTATAAATACACCGTTCACTTTTACTCTCACTTTTTCACTCTCACTTCTTCTCGCTACTATTTTATCTCTACTTTTTGTGTGCGGTTTTCTTTCAAAAACCTTCAAAGAGTCTGTGCAAACAATGGCTTCTTCTCAAAGCACTTAAAGCTCTCAATATGTTCCTAGATTTTCTTCTTCAATAGCAGAAAGATATGAAGAACCTTCAAGAACTCTACTGACTCCCATTGATTCACTAGAAGTTCTCTGTGAACTCATTGTGGACTTTGAAAGTATGAAGGAAAAGGGCTACGACCTTAATCCTGTTGTTGAACTTCAAGGGTGGACCAAGTATTTTAATCGTCAACTGCGTCCAGTTTTTCAAAGATTAGTCAAAGAATTCTGGATCCATGCAACTGCTTCAAACCATCAAGTTACTTCATTTATGATAGGGAAGAAAATAGTAATTTCTAAAGACCTTATTGCACGCTTGATAGGGCATGGCGGCGAAGGCATTCGTTGCAGCGACATGGAAGAAAAATGCGCTGACCTAACAACAATATCAAAAGAGATTTTTACTTCTGGCCAACCATCAAACACAATTAAAGATCTGAAGGACTACTTTAGAATTTGGTCAAAGATCATCTTGGGCTGCATCAACCACAAAAAGCCCACAAGTTCTCCTGATTATATCAACATTGACCAGCAATTTCTTCTGTACTTTATTGCAACCAAGGCTAAGGTAAATCTTCCTCATTTGTTGTTTAATCATCTGAAGATAAGTGTAAAAGATACTAGAGAAGAAGAAAGGACTAAGAGGGACTGGATACCTCTGGGCAGGCTGGTATCAGATATTTTGACGAAAAATAAACTGGTAGAATATTTGACTGAAGCACAACAGGTTAGCACTCTGGAAGCATGTGCTGGAAAACCTCTGAATGCGAAGAATCTGAAGAAAATGAAAATCATTGATACCATCAAGAAGGATCCAACTACTGCAACAAAGGAAGTCATTACAACAAGAAGAGTTCCTCTGAAGGTTTTCCCTCTGATCTCTCAAATAGATGCTTCTCCAAAAATTATTGTCAGATATTTGGAAGCTTGCAAAATGGATGGGACTGTTCCAGAAATAAACATCCGTGACATGCAACAATAGGCTCCAAAGGTTGTTCTCAAGAAATCAAGGAAAAGGCAAGTTGCACGAGAAGGATCTTCTTAGAAGGTTCCCAAAGTTGCTAAGAAGAAAGGTAATTCTTCTTTTATTTCTGTTGTAAAATTGGTGCTTTTATCAACGTCTGAAACCCCCTCCTCTCCAAAACCCACAAAAGACCCTTTACCACAAACCTTTGATGATTTTGATATTGAGTTTGACCCTTCACTCACACTAGAAAACATTCTGAACGAACCATATTCTACTACCCATCTTGAACAAAATCAGCCAGAACTTGCTCAAGTTCTTTCTGATATTGATCAATTTGATCCAGTGTTCCAAGATTCCCAACCAGAAAATCCAAATCTTGACTCTGATACCACTTCACCCATTCCTGGTATAACATAACCTCTCATGGTCCAACAACCAATCATAATCCACGACATTCCAGAAATTTCATCTCCTTAACATTCCACTCCACCAAACACACCTCCTTCACCCATTATCATTTATGATTATCCCTCTCCATTAAACCCTCCAAAAGATCACCTTCTTACAGTAATATACTTAGAAGCGTTGGATAACCTTTCCTCTAGCTCTCACAAAATTGTTATCCTAAAACCAAAACCAAATATCACCAAGGAAGATGTTGGTAGAAATTTACTTATTTTTGAAAGAGAGATAATTGAATAGGTTAACTCTTTGAAGTTAGTCTGCTTAGAAAATTTGAATCCTGCTGCTTCTGATTCACACTGGAACCAGTCCAGAAATGGTTTAATTCTGAATCCTAGAAACTCAAGGAATTAAGTTATGAAATGGCCCAACAGAACTTCTGTAATCAGCTGAATGTTTTCAAGGATCAAGTTCTGCGCCACTGGGAAAAGAAACCTCTTCTTCTGCTGGACAATTCCCCCTGGGAAGATCACCAACCTTCAGAAGTTGATGAACCATGTTCTGATAATATTCATCTGGTTATAGTTCAAGACAAAGGCAAAGAAATTGAAGAAGCTACTGAGTCAGAATCTGCCGCAGCCTACTTTGAAAAGGTGGCACCTTCTAATGATATACCTTCTTCATCTCTGGTTCTGCAAACTCTGGAGGAGTTGAAGAAAGAAAATGCAGTGATCAAGGAGAGACTAGACAAGCAAGATGACACATGCAAGGGAATCAAAGGAATGATGGGAAAACAAGAACAGTCAAACACTCAGATTAAGAACTTGTTGGAAGACATGTTCACACGAATTCCTCCACCTCAATCTTAGTATTAAAAATTCTTTTCTGTACTGTGTTCAAAAAAATTTTTGTTTGCTTCTGCATGTGTTATTGAAATATTTTTTAATACAACTCTACTTTTTCTGCTCAAAGTGTTTATATTGCTTTTTAATTCTTGACAAAAATGGGGAGAACGTAAGATATTTCTAATAATAGTATCGAGACACAATCTCAAACATTTTGAATATCATAACTTCTCGTTTCTTTTTTCTGAAAGTAAAACAAGAACAAAACTCTAGTGAAGACAGAAGTAGATGCATCAAAAGCTCTGATCAAAATAAACTTCAGGGAAGTAATTCACCTCTATGTAAGTATTCAACTCAAGGGGAGACCTTCAAATGCTTTATGTTCTTTCTGTTTCTATTGAAATATCCTAGTTTTTGTCATCATCAAAAAAGCGGAGATTGTTAGAACATAGTTTGATTCTACAACCCTTGTAAGAGTTTTGATGATAACAAACGCAAAGAACAATTATGCTCCCTAAATTTATATTCTGTTTTGCACAGAAGTTCTGATGGAAGAAGATCAAACGATGCGCTATAACGTTGTTTCAACTCTGATTGTAAACGTTTCTTAAAGAAGTTCTGGCGGAAGATGAATTACAAAGTTGTTTCAACTCTAATTATTAACATCTCTGAAAGAAGTTCTAACGCTGCAAACAGGACTCCGTGATTCTGATCTACAAAGTTTTGAAGCAAGCAGCAACAGTCACTTCCATCTTCTAAAGCAAGCATGTTCTGAAGCTTTATAAATCAAATGTTTCCATTTCAAGAGTAACGGCTGGAAGGGAACAAGGATCTTTACTTTTGGAAAGTACCTTAATTGTCATTGATCAAGTTTCCAAATTCTACTTCAAGCTTCACCTATTTAAACAAGATTTGAGGATAAATCGTTTACGATTTTACACATACACAGTAACGCTGCTATCACTTTCATCCTCAAACATTCAACATTCAAAGTGTGTAAAATATCACTAGTCTTGTGATATTGTTTTATAAGAAACACTATTGTACACTTTTATTCATACATTGTTTAGAAAAATTCCTTGAGAAAAAACAGGTTATGGTTTAAACTCAAGAAGACTTTGACGGTTGTCAAAGTAGATTTGTAATCAACATTGATTAGTGAATTAAGACCTCGTTGAGAGAGGTGAAATCACCTTGGCGGGTGGACTGGAGTAGTTTGAGTTCAAATGAACCAGGAAAACCAACTTGTTCTTTACTTTAAGTTATAAAAATCCCAATTCAAACCCCCATTTCTTGTGTTTTTCATTCTTCAGATACTCTAATGAAGCAGACATTACAGAATCCAATAAAGAAATATCAAATTCATGTCTTATTTCTAAGCTTGAACCAATGATGTGTTCTAATTTCCAAGAAAGAAGGATCTTGAACAGCATCGTTGGGTCAAAGTGGGTCAGTAGATATTTGTATCTAAGAAACAGTCTAATTTCCTGTTTTAGCAAGAAGTAAATTTGTGCCTCTGGAAATACTACTGAATCTTAGTATGATGGAACAAAGAGAGGTTGTTCTCATTTGGTATGGATTGACTAGATGTTGAAGGATCATAATGTTAAACATGATGTCATGATATTATTTGGCGAATATCTCAATAATATCATATGTTTCATTCAACATGGCTAGAATAAGAATATTGATAGTCATAATCAACCTATCAAGAATCTTGCTGAAGGAATGGTTATTAATCTGGAGTATATGGATAACAAGGAAAAACTTACTCTTATGTTTAAAGATCAGATTGAGAATATAAGCAGTGGGATTGGAACTTGCACTATTGAAGATTTATTGCAATTATAGATATGGAGGAGTGCAACAGGTACTGTATCTTTCATCTATGTTATGATGCTTGGGAAGCCTAAGCAAGTTGTCATTAAATGGAACAAAGGGTCTCTACAGGATAAAAGGGCTAGTGACAACACCAAGGAGTGCAAGAGGATCTTTGACAGGGGTAAGAGGTGGATAACCACCCGAAGTTATTGAAGTTTGTTTGATTCTATCTGTTGTTGTATGCTTCCATCTGTTGTTGTGTGCTTTCATCTGTGTTTTATGCTTGTGTGCATTGTGTGCTTCCATTTTGTTTTTACATTTACTCTATTTTTTGGGGTTAATTTTTGGCTAAAAAGGGAGAGTAAAGTGTTAGTGTTTTTGTGTGTTCTGATGTTATGAAACATGTCTTGACATGTTGATTAGCATGCTAATAGGATTGTGCTACTGCTAAGGGGAGAGTGGGGATTTTGGTTGCTTTTTGAATGCAACTATTTAGGGGGAGAATGATTTTCTATCATGCTTGGTTGGAGTTTCTGTTGCTGCTGCTGCTACTGCTGATATGGTAGGATGTCTTACTATATGTTCTAACATCCAGCCTGTTGGAGCTGAGTGAAAATTCGGATGTGAGGTTGTTTTGTCTTCTGCTATTGGTTCTGATGTCTGAACTTGGGTAATCCATATTTGGTATTTTGGTATTTTGGATTTTCTGGTGTTTTGGATTTTCCCTTTGAGGGGGAGTCTTGATCATGTATGACAGGGTGAGTTTGGTCATGTCTGTGATTTCAAACCTCATGTCCGGACATATGTCTTTTAAAGTTGAAATTCTGGCTGCAGATACTCAATGTCACGTTCAATGTTATGACACCGTATCTGACTTACTATATGACAGTAAATACAAAAGCAATAAAAAACACAGTCAATTGTTTACCCAGTTCAGTGTGCAACAACACCTACTCTGGGGGCTACCAAGCCAGGGAGAGAATCCACTATAAGAGATGTTAATTCAGGAATAAACCAACCAGTTTATCTCCTTCACTTAAGATCTACCCAATGCAATTCTAATCTAAGTACAACTTAAACCTGAGTTCCTACTCACTCCCCCTCAATCACAGCAGTGATACATAAACCAATTTGACTTAAGAATTGATGAAGACACTCTTCAAAAACACACACTTGATTAAGCTTCACAGCTTTTTAATCAAGCAACACAATCACTCGTGCTTCACAGCTTTGAGTGATGTACACAACTAACTTGACTCTGCTTCACAGCTTTAGTCAAGTAACATTCAAACACTCTTGCTTCAAAGCTTAGAGTGCTACACAACCCTTACAATTTGAAACCTATTCCAAGGCACTTATCACAATGATAATTGCTTGGAGTACAATAAAAAAATCTATACAGATTACAAAAATGATCTTCTAATCGATCAGCAGGGATCCTTGAAAAATAGCAGCTCTGTTGAATATATAGCAGCTGCAACTTCAGTTAGGGTTTCCAAAAACCTAGGGTTAATTCCGTTTGACCTAAAGACCAGGTCACATGACTTTATTAACCAGGTTAGGGTTGAGCTAGGTTACCCCTCAGAAAACGCAGGATTCTGTTCAGAAAGGACTGAGTTATTTCCTGAAAAAACTCAGACTTATCCAATCCTGCAATCCTGTTAGTTCGGAACAGGATGTCATAACATCTGTTATGACATCTGAGAAAACCTGTCTACTGATTTAGCAAAATGTGATCATTTTGCAAAATGCTCAGATACACACTTATAAACATCAGTATATGAATTACAATATTTTTCTGCAAATGTACCTAATGAGTTAGTACAACCTGAACTAGAATGTTATGACATCAGTCATGACATTCACACATACACTTGGGATTTACCAAAAACGCAAGCCAATACCTAAACACCTACAAACTCCCCCTTTGGCAGATTTTTGGCTAAAGACCCTAAACAATCAGAGATAGATAGCAGCAGAAATAAGTGACAGCAGAAAAATAGAATGTCAAGTACTAATTAAGCAAGTACCAAAATATTCTCCCCCTCTTTAGCCACAAATGGGCCAAAGATACATGTTCAGAAAATTTTACAGTTATCCAAAACAAAATAATAAGATCAGCAGCAAACAACAACAGAACACACTTCCAAACTCCACCAAACAGCAATCAACCTTCAAGCACTGTCATCAGATTCTGAGGAGCTAGTTTCTTCAATGTTGAGATGTCCTTCACCTTCTTCCCTTCTGTTTTCTTCAGCTTCCTCCTTTTCTAGCCTGGCAATTAGAAGTTCTAGGGTCCTTTTTCTAGTATCCAGCTCTTTGCAAGTTTCTTTTAAAACAGCTATGACATCTGATGTCTTGGACTGGGTCTTCACAGACGATGTCTCAGCTGATGTTATGACAATGTCTGGAGCATGAGATCCCTGAAACAGTTTGTAATGCAGGCCAAGGGCAGGAGCTCTTTTGCAGACTGTATCTCTTGCCACAAGGATATCAGGGAATTGTGCAAGGATGATTCCACAGAGGAGGAAGGGAAAGGCAATTGGTCCTTTGACAGCATAACTGCCAGCATGCTTTAAAGTTTGTTCAAAGATGTACCTTCCATAGTCAAAGGAAGTCTTGGTTCCTACAACATAGATAAATCTCCCCAATCCTGTGGAGATAGTTGATTTGTGATTTGTAGGCACCCAGTTTGCTGCACCTATTTTATGCAAGATGGCAAATTTCATGCTGAGTTTACTAGCATTCAGCTTCCCTTTCAATGGCCAGCACTTTACTTGCCTGGCTGTGATGGTCAGACACACTTCATTGTCAGTTGCCTCTAGATCAAGACAGTCCTTATTTGTTCTTCCAAGAAACTTGTTGATTTCTGATGGAGAGAACTTGACCCTTCTTCCTCTAACAAACACACTCTCAAAGTCAGCTGACTTTCCATCAGCACAATCATTAGACAAGTTCACTACAAACTCCTTGACCAGATTTTCATAGCATTTGTTAAACTTTATCACTGTCTTCATTAGTCCAGCATTCTTGATCAGGTCCATGATGTCTTTGCACTCCAAGGCATCATTGTTGAGTTCTCTCTCCAAGGCTATTCTCTTTAAGCAAACATACTTCCATCTGTTTGCATTGTCAGGATGATGAAAAGAGATGTTGTCTGTTGGCACTTCAGGCACTCTAGCAATCTTGCTGGATGGGAGCTTCCTTCTGATGGGAGTTTCTTCAATATCAATCTCAAATTCTGATTCCTCATCAGAATCATAAGTTTCAGGTTCTTTACTTTTCTTAGAGATTGGTTGTCTAGCAGTCTGCACCTGTGCCTTCTTCCCTTTTGTCTGAATACTTTTCTCAGCCATGCCTTCAGCCTTGGATTTCTTAGCATCAGGTTTATCATTCTGACTACTCTTTCTTTTCATCAATCTCCTAGCTATGCTAGGGTTCACATTAGCAATCAGTTCATTATCTGAGTAATCTTCATCCACATCAATGATAGGTGGATCAGCAGCCTTTTCAGAGGGGTTCTGAATGTTGCCTTTTGGTGTCACAACATCCTCAGTGACATCTACATTTTCAGAACCTTCCACATTTGGACTTTCTGATTGATTTAAAGGGATAGAAATCCCCGGTACAGATTGGTTGCCACTCAGAATGCTAGTAACCAGCCTAGCAATAGCTTGGTGTACTTGAACTGATCCTTCTCTATTAGGTACAGAAGACGAAGGATGAGAAGAATTACCAGAGGCTGTAGCTTGAGCTCTTCCTGCATGTCTGGTTCTGAGCTTTTTGACTCTGGCTGGGTCAGTTGCCATCTCCCTGAGAGGAGTGACCTCAAGAACTTCAGATTCTATGCATGTAGTGATTGCCCTAGAATCTTGATCAGATGATGCCGATGATGAGGAAGACGAAGCCGCCATGGTGGAAGACGATGTCTGAGACATTTTGATTGACTTTGAGTAATAGTAGCAGTTTGAGAAAAATCTTTGATTGGGAGGAGGAAACAGGTTGCAAGGATAAGAGAGGTAGGAGGTAAAAGGGAGTCTCTTCAACTTCTTAAAGCTTTTGAAGGAATTGTGAAAGAATATGATTAACCCACTAAATATAGACTTAATAAAATTAATCCCTTCAACCCTTGTTTTAAGCAAAACTAATTGCTATAATTTCTCATGTTGGTGAATACCCAACCTGCCCCTCAAATTTTCAAGTTTATTTCCAACAAGAGCCTTGGTAGAAGAATCAGTCAGCTGAAGCTTAGAGAAACTGTGTTCCAGTTTAAATGACTTCTTCTCTTCAAAGTCAATAGGGTTCAAGGAAATGTTGAATGTTTTCAGATTGTCACAACACAATGTCACAACATCTTGTGTAACATTGTACTCAGGGAGCATCTGCTTTGACCAGATGTTTTGAGAACAGAATTTATGAGACTTGTTATTTCCAACATCCTTGTCAAGATGACTTAAGGTTCTGACAACACATTCTTCTTCAAGTTTATTTCCCACATCACAGATATCATCAACCTGTAGTTTTGGAGTTCTTCTGACAGTTTCCATAGAGATAGCTCTCTTCATTCTTCTTAGATGAAGGAGACCAAGCTTATGCTGCCACAGTTTCACCTCTTTTTCTTCTTTTGCAATGGAATACACAGATGAGGAATTAGTGTTCTCAGCCTCCCACAAGTAGCAGTTGTCTTTGGATCTGACTCCTTTCATTACTATCTCTTGTTTGTCATTGATTACAAGGCATTCAGATTTTGAGAAATTGACCTTGAATCCTAGATCACACAGTTGACTGATACTAATGAGATTAGCGGTCAGTCCTTTCACCAGCAGTACTTCATTCAGACTTGGAACTCCAGGGCAGTCCAAATCACCAACTCCTTTGATTTCACCTTTAGCCCCATCTCCAAAGGTCACAAAACTGGTGGTGTGAGGCTTAACATTATTGAGGAGGTTCTTGATTCCAGTCATATGTCTGGAACATCCACTGTCAAAGTACCAGTCTTCCTTTGCAGAGACCCTCAGGGAAGTGTGAGCTATCAGTGCAGTAGCCTTTTTCTTCCATTGAGGAGCATGTGGTACCTTTTTAGACTTAGGTTTGACACCTGAGATCTGATTAGGGTATCCATGTAATCTGAAGCAGAAGGGCTTTATGTGGCCATATCTACCACAATGATGGCATTTCCATCTTTGGTACCTTTTCTTCATATGTCTCTGTTCCTGATGTTGAGAGTTGTGTTGAGACATCCGTTTTGACATTTGCTTACCAGTACCAGATTTCTTTGCTTCCATAAATCCTAGTCCAGATTTATTTCCCACATTTTGTCCAACCTGAAGGATCTCTTCCAATTTGTCTGTTCCATTGGTCAACATCTTGACAGATTTGGTCATTTGATTCAGTTGTGAGTTCAGCAGTTGAACTTCTCCTTCTAAATGACTTATAGTTCCAAGATTTGCCCTCTTTTCAGTCTCCAGCTTTATAATGAGTTTTGATTGTTTCTCATTCTGCACACAGACTTCAGCACTTCTGATACACAATTTCTTGTAGGTATCAGCCAGTTCTTCAAATGTCACTTCTTCATCACTAGTGTCACTTTCAGAAGTACAAACACTAGTTAGGGCAGTAACTAGTTTGGCAGATTCTTATTCAGAATTACTTTCTGAATCATAGTCAGACCAAGTAACAGTCATTCCTTTCTTTTGCTTCTTAAGAAAGGTAGGACATTCAGCTCGAATATGTCCATATCCTTCACATCCATGGCATTGAATACCTCTGCCTTGGTTTCCCTTATCTTCTGACCTTGGTCTTCTGCTGGAACTGTCAATGTCAGAGGGAATGTTATGAACATTAGACCTTGACTTTGGGTCCATTCTTTTGATGAGCCTGTTGAACTGTCTTCCAAGCATGGAAATAGCTTCTGATATGTTTTCTTCTTCATCCTCCTTGTATTCAACATCAGTGTTGGATACAAGTGCTATGCTTTTGTTCTTCTTGTCACCATTATCAGTGATCCCCATCTCAAAAGTCTGAAGAGACCCAATAAGTTCATCCACTTTCAACTTGATAATGTCCTGGGCTTCCTCTATGACAGTTACCTTCATTGCAAATCTTTTAGGCAAGGATCTGAGAATCTTCCTCACCAGTTTTTCTTCTGACATTTTTTCTCCCAGTGCTCCTGAGGTGTTGGCAATCTCCAAGATGTTCATGTGAAACTCATGAATGGTTTCATCTTCCATCATTTTTAGATTCTCAAATTTGGTGGTCAACATCTGAAGCCTTGACATTTTTACTTTGGAAGTTCCCTCATGAGTAGTTTTGAGAGTGTCCCAAACTTCCTTGGCCAGTTCATATTGATGTACTAGTCTGAAAATGTTTCTATCAATTCCATTGAACAAGGCATTTAAAGCTTTTGAATTTCCCAGAGCTAACTCATCTTCTTCTTTACTCCAATCTTCCTCAGGCTTCAGACTGATTGTCCCATCTATCTCAGTTATGGTGGGATGAATCCATCCTTTGTCAGCAGCTCTCCAAGCTTTTTTGTCTAGAGATTTTAGGAAGGCAATCATACGAGGTTTCCAGTAATCATAATTAGTTCCATCCAGAATGGGTGGTCTATTTCCAAAAACTCCTTCTTTGTCCATAGTGCCAGAAAGTGATATCCCTAGATCTCACCCAGTAATACAGGCAGGGTGCCTGCTCTGATGCCAATTGAAATTCTGGCTGCAGATACTCAATGTCACGTTCAATGTTATGACACCGTATCTGACTTACTATATGACAGTAAATACAAAAGCAATAAAGAACACAGTCAATTGTTTACCCAGTTCAGTGTGCAACAACACCTACTCTGGGGGCTACCAAGCCAGGGAGAGAATCCACTATAAGAGATGTTAATTCAGGAATAAACCAACCAGTTTATCTCCTTCACTTAAGATCTACCCAATGCAATTCTAATCTAAGTACAACTTAAACCTGAGTTCCTACTCACTCCCCCTCAATCACAACAGTGATACATAAACCAATTTGACTTAAGAATTGATGAAGACACTCTTCAAAAACACACACTTGATTAAGCTTCACAGCTTTTTAATCAAGCAACACAATCACTCGTGCTTCACAGCTTTGAGTGATGTACACAACTAACTTGACTCTGCTTCACAGCTTTAGTCAAGTAACATTCAAACACTCTTGCTTCAAAGCTTAGAGTGCTACACAACCCTTACAATTTGAAACCTATTCCAAGGCACTTATCACAATGATAATTGCTTGGAGTACAATAAACAAATCTATACAGATTACAAAAATGATCTTCTAATCGATCAGCAGGGATCCTTGAAAAATAGCAGCTCTGTTGAATATATAGCAGCTGCAACTTCAGTTAGGGTTTCCAAAAACCTAGGGTTAATTCCGTTTGACCTAAAGACCAGGTCACAGGACTTTATTAACCAGGTTAGGGTTGAGCTAGGTTACCCCTCAGAAAACGCAGGATTCTGTTCAGAAAGGACTGAGTTATTTCCTGAAAAAACTCAGACTTATCTAATCCTGCAATCCTGTTAGTTCAGAACAGGATGTCATAACATCTGTTATGACATCTGAGAAAACCTGTCTACTGATTTAGCAAAATGTGATTATTTTGCAAAATGCTCAGATACACACTTATAAACATCAGTATATGAATTACAATATTTTTCTGCAAATGTACCTAATGAGTTAGTACAACCTGAACTAGAATGTTATGACATCAGTCATGACATTCACACATACACTTGGGATTTACCAAAAATGCAAGCCAATACCTAAACACCTACAAAAGTATTGAAGATGGTGATCTGTAACTGCATGCACTACCTGATATATGTTTTTGTTGCAATTTGTACAAAGTTTACATATTTGCATGTAGCTTGTGTTGTGGTTTTATTCCTCTCTCCAGGATTATTGTACATTGGTAGTTTTAGCCAAAATTTGCCAAAGTGGGGATTGTAAAATCCATGGTTTTATATTTGGCATAAATTCTGCTAAAACAATGTTCTGGACTGATGTTGAGCAAGATGTCATAACATCTTGACCAATTGTCATGACAGGTTCTGCTGTCATGTATATCAGACAGATGTTGAGCCAGATGTCTTGACATCTTGGCTTGTTATGCAGCAGGTACTGCTGTTTTATTTATTGACAGATTTGATTTTTTTAGAGATTCTTTTAGATATATCTCATTATTCTTTGCAGGTCAAGGAGATTTATCAAGAACAAGTGCTTTTTGAAAGATTTGTTCCTATTTTTATGTGAAGATCTTGCAGCTAATTTTAAAGCTGAAGATTGGATTTGATTTGAAGAGTTCAATCCCATACTGCAAGAGTCTTTAAATAAGGACTTGCTAAATCTAAAATAACAAGCATTCACATTGAAGAAGTCGTGGGTGCAACATAAGGATTAGGGTTTTGGGATTCTTTTAGGGTCTTTGTATTTTTGTTCTTTGTATGTCACTCATGTATATTTTGATGTATTGAGTTTGGTTGATTGTTACTTGATTTTATCAAGTTATTATTCTCACTCATGAGCTTTTAAGCAAAGAGTTGAGTGTTGTTCTTAGTTGAAACTTTTAAGAAAAACTAAGTATTTTTTATTTGAAGTGTAATCTTCTATTTGTTTCTTTTATTCTACTCATTGGGATTGTGACTGTAGGTATCACTGCGGTGATTGAAAGTGAGAGGGGATTCTCATATTTAAAAGTGTATAGGTAGAAGTTGCACAAGGTAGTGATTAGGGGAGAAGTTGTAAAATGAGATTATTTAGGCTTTGAACTAATATTATCATAGTGGATTTCCTTACTGGCTTTGTAGTCCCCAAAGTAGGTGATGTTGCACCGAACTGAGTTAACAATTAATTATGTTGTTTAATTTTCTACAATTTATCTCTTCTGTATAATCTCTGTTTTTCTGTCAGCATATGATGTCATAACATTTATCCTGGCATTGTGTTTTATGTTGAGACATAACATCTGTATTGCAAGTGCAAGAATTTCACTCATATTCAAACTTCTCAGTCCTCTCAACTTCAACATTATTCCTATGTATCCCTAACTTAGAGAAAAGTTTAGAAAGAACTCATTCATATGGTATGAGGAAAGTCACTTCCTTCCGTGAGTTGTTTATCACTTCTTTTAAAAAGTTAAAAATAGTAAGAGAAAATTTAATTCTGATGTTATATGTAAGGAATAACAAGAGATGCTTGTCATACCAAGTAAGAGTTTCCAATTCTTTCTCTCTTGGGTGTAGATTTTCTACTAGAAGTTGGAATAAAAACTTTAGAATTGGAAGTAGAGAAACATGATTTATGAGCTTATCTCTGTTGGCATAGATTCAATAAAGCTGAATTGAGTAGACATTGTTGAATTTATAGTGTTCAACATAACTACCAAACTCTTTACAGTTTATTGTCATTGCATTCAATGACTGAGTAATGAAGAAATAAGAGCCATTGACACTGGACTGGATGGTTTCATTGTCACCATCTAGAACTGCGAAGAATTCTTCTAGAACTCTTTAACGAGATCAACGTAGACGGAGCCATTTAGAATGTGAAATTAACCATTCAACATTTGTTTGTTAACAATTTTCCTTAGATCAAAACCATATCAACAATTGAAATCCACAAACTTTTATAATGAACAAAAGGTTTGCATCCATTTTTTATTTAAAAAAAAAGAAGACTTTGAAACAAGAAAGCAATACACAGAGAGTTGAAAATGAGACGTTGGAAATAGGAAAACACTTATAAATAAGGAAACAATACACAGAGAGTTGGAATTGAAATGTTTAAATAGCTCAAAAACCTTCTTGAAAACCCAAAAGATACGTTACAGTTTGAATATAGATGATCATTGATATTCTAGTGATATAATTTCAATGCATGTGCGCCATGTTTTAGTTTTTAAAACAATATTTTACCTCGAAGTTTAACATAACCGAGGGTAAAACAATCCTGGAACCTCTCTTTTTATTATATTTGTTATTTGTAAATTAAATGGTCTATCACATCAGTGTTCATAATAACTGAAGGATAACTTAGCGTTAAAAATTAAGGATATTTATCATTGTTTTGTATTCAAATTCTTGTCGTCCATTTCATGGTTATCAATGCTAACGACACTGTCATTAGTGATTCGCATGAAATATAAATAACTTCTATTATATAAGCATTCAGAACATCAAAAATTGATAATGAAACATCAGGAAGTTATCCTCCACTTTTAGGTTTGCAAGAATTTTTGTCATGAAGAGTTCTATATGATAGATTGTAAGAGTAGAAAATTATTTGAATATAAAGCTTGTGTTCTTAATTATTTATTTCAGCAGAAAATCATTTATTTATCAAACCAGTTTTTTGTCAAATCATTTTTTTCATATCAGAATCAGAAGCATAGCAGAAAATATATTGTTCTTATACATTAATTTAGAGTTTAATTAGCATTGACCGCAATTTTCATTCCCAAGCTACAATGACCGGGAACTCCACATATGAAATAGTTCATTCCCTTAACAAGTGTAATTTTATCTGCTCCAGAGATATGGAATCCAGATCCTCCAAAAGGCACACACGAATTATAGCCAAACTCTTTCACTGTCACCACATTATGTATTACAGGAGTGTAATTGAATACTGCGTGTAGAATAGTAGTAATAATTAGTTTATTGATAGTGCAATAATAAGGGATCTATATTCTTGTTGATGTTTAAACAAGTAAAATAGTATGTCTAAAATAAAGATGCTTACCAAGTATATCGCCTTCCTTGAAAGCCTTTCCCGAAGGCCAATTTTGAACACCAAAAGACCAACCTTTCTCATCACCAACAATGTATGTTTCTGCATGAATCATCTTAGGATGAAACACAAACATACATAATACTAGCATTGTAATAACACTTGAGATACTGACACTGCCTCTTCCCTCACCCATGTTATAACTGGCTAAATAATTTTGAGTGTTCAAAAGAGAGATCGGACTGATAGTTTTATAGTCTATAATTTTCTTTTGAAATACACCTTTCATTTTTTTAACATAAATGAAATTTCATTTTTTAAATTAATTTTTAATTTAATATAAAATAATTTCAAACATTTCAATTAAACATTTATTTCAACTATTTTATGTTTCATATTTAATAATATAAGTTTATTATGTAAATATTTATTTCACATTTAATAAATTACTTATTTTATATTTGAAATTATTATTTTAAATGTGAAATATAAAATAGTTGAAATAAAAGTGTAATTGAAATGTTTGAAATTTCTTTATATTGAATTATTTTTTAAATTATTTACTAAATTTTCCAAAACCAAATATTTTTATTTTTTTAATAATATTTAAATTTTATACAATATTTAAAATATTATAAAATATAAAATAATTGAAATGTGTAATTGATGGAAAGAAAAAGAGATAATTGAAATAAAAGTATAATTAAAATGTTTGAAATATAATTGTTCTAATATGGTAAACAAATAATATTATATATTTATATATATTTCATGAGGAAAAATATCAAAACAATGAGCTTGGTTCGATGGTAAAGTGATGTGTTGTTGAGAGAGTGATCTTGTGTTTGATCTTCTTGAGTAAAATTTTTTAATTATTTTTCTTAAAAAACTCTAAGTCTAAATAAAGAAAATGAAAGCCATGTTACATTAAAACTATTAATTAAAAACGTAATTAAGCAGTCCATGTCATTAAAAAATACAAAAAATGTATGTCATGTTATTTTTTTTATTATTGGATTTTTTTAGGGACAAAAACTAGAGAATCTTCTTAAACTTAAGGAGGCAATTCAAACTTTCTTTTAAAAGGGACTTTTCAAAAATCCTCCATATGAAAGAGGCTAAAATTATGTATTATATCTAGGTGGTTCAAATTAACCAATTATTTACATTAATATCTAAATCTGTTTATTAAAAATCAATTAATTATAAGTATGGTATTAACCAAAACTATATTTTGGATATTTTATTAAGATGGTTTTAACCAAATCAATTTTTTGGATATTCATATTTATAATAAACCAAATTAGTTTATATTTTGAAAATAATACATAAATTTTTTTTAAATCTTAAAGAAACATTTTTATAACTTTTTTCTTTTTGAAAAACAAAATCAAAAACGAAAAATAATATTTTTTAATTTTGAAAAATAATATTTTATGAGAATAAAAAAATATGATTTTTTTTATTTTTGATAATAAATATTTTTCTAAAAATAAAAAAAATTGTTTTTTATTTTATTTTTGGGAATACATATTTTTTCTTATAAGAAAAATGATTTTTAATATTTTTTGAAAAAAAATATTGTTATTGGAAAAAAAAGTTTTTCTTTTCCATTTTAGAAAAAATATATATTTTTCTAAAAATTTAAGAAAAATCTTTTTTTTGCCATATATCTTTTTTTGAAAGAGAATTAAAATTAGAAATAAAAAACTCTTGAAAACAAATTATTTTAAAAAAATTAAATCAAAACTAATTGTAAAATCAAATATTGATATAACTCATAACAAGTGGTATATAACCATTTTATAGTCCCATAGAGGAGTAAATCACTTGAATGGGTCAGAGTCTTATCGAAGATTTATAATAGAATATAGCTAACCGTTGTTTAACAGAGTGTGGTCAGGATGAGGACAAAGACCATATTTTTGTTTGTTGTGATTGTTTTGTAAAATTTGACAGATGATGTCGGGATGGTTAGAGTTTTCATCAGTGTCTCATGGACATTCAGCCAACATACTATTGTCTCCTTGGACATCCATGAATTCATTCTACAGGGGCAGTGACTTCCACATTACACCAGAAGATCAAGTTTGTGATTAATGGTAAAGTGTTATTGTGTGTGGAGAGAAGGACTATGTGGTCAGTCATCTGAGTTCTTTCCGATACATTGAATAGAGGGGGAGTGCATGAGACTCCATTTCAGGCCTTTGAAGTTGTTCAAGTGATTAAAACTCCTCGTCCTGAGATAGCAAAGCCAGAGGTCTCCATGTCTTCCCTCAAGCAAGCTCGTGTTATGGTTAAATCTGGTCATCCTGAAGGTTGGGGTCGCATATTGGATCTTCCGTTGAAAATGGATAAATTTGGTTTGGGATACAAGTCTTGTCAGGATCTGCAAAAGATAACTCCAAGAGTGCAAGGGTCTCCTAGCCCTATTAAATTTACAAGTGATGGTGTAATCCACGAGGAGCATGCAAATGTTATGGATGATGAGATTGACAACGATTATGACATGGATAATTGGATTTGTTCAATTGTCCCACGTCGAAAGCTCGCTAATTGGTCTTCCGAGGATATCATCCAAGTCATTATCATTCAGGAGTAATTTTCTTTTGTTTTAATCATGCAATAATTCCTACGCTCTTCCCAAGGAGTAGTGAATCATTTTGTAGGGCCATAATGTTTTCACTTGCAAATTTTTCAATAAATAAATGACGTTTTTTGCATTCAAATATTTTATTCTCTATCTTTCTTTTTTATGTTTATAAAAATTTGGCAATGTGTTTTATTTTATTTTGTTAGTCACATTCTAAAATAAAACATAAATTGTCCCTCATGCAGATCCACCTCCACCTCGGATTCCATTGATAACAATTCTACTATGGATCTCTATGACTTTGATAATCCAATTTACCAAATCGAAGATGAAGGTGAGGAAGATTGTGAACTACCTAAAGAGCTAGTCAAACTGTTGATGCAGAAAGATAAGGTTATTCAACCACATTAGGAATTTGTGGAAGTGGTGAATCTTGTCACCGAGGATGCAAAGGAAGAGGTCAAGATAGGGGCTTCCTTAGAAGAAAGTGTAAAAAGAAAGTTGATAGAGATGTTTCAAGAGTTTGTTGATATCCTTTCTTTGTTTTATTGTACCCTAAAATTTGCCCTCTTTTTTTAACCCTAATTGGATTATACTTCCTCATTACATGCATACATACATGACATCGGGTCTAAACTCATGGAATTGAGGCATTTCTCTATGAAAAGAATTGTGAAAATTGATTGTTCCGTTAAGCGGCATTAAAAAGCAGAACTTAGGGTTTTCCGATTTTTATGCACGCCACACGTGTTCCAAGCTATCCAATCAGGGATTAATCAAGTCATCATCATATCCAGCTCTTACGGGTTTCAACACGCTTTGAATTATGCAAAAAAGCAAGCGTTTCATTTGATTTGAGACAGTGCAGACATAAATTAAGTACGGTGTGATTCAAACTCATAAATTCATAACTTGAGATTAGAAAATGGTTTGAGAATAATTCTTCGGTCATTAGAACCATCTTGAGGTCTTCTTCATTCCAACTGTTTAAGTCGAAAGTTAATTTTGTGAAGAATATTTTCAAAAGTGAAAAATTCCTGAAATGCGTTATACAGTGGATTTATCGTTTCTCTGGTTTTCCGATGCTTAAAAATTCGTAACTTCTGATCGAAAAATCATCTTTGAGTTCCTCTTGGATAGTTTGAACCATCTAGTTATTTCCTTCAATTCTCGTACTTGGCTCGGAAGCTAATTCATTGAGGAAGATCTCTGAATGTGTGAGTACTCAAAAGTTATACAGTAGAAAAACAATGAAAATAATGTGTTGAACCGTTGTTTTGCAGATATTCAAAAATTCATTACTTTCGCCCGGTTCATTTTTTCCAGGTGGTTATTTTGGAGAAAATCCATCTTGATTTTATCTTTGATCCGTATGTTCGGATCAGGAGCTAATTCTTTGCAGAAGGTTTCCAAATGTGTCAATTATCGGAGAAAATTGCACCCCGCGTTGGTTTTGTACCGGACTGATTTTAGATATAATAAAAATTGTAACTCTCTTGATTTTTATCGTATCGGGACGATTCTTGAAGCATGAGTTCACAAATTTTGTAAGCTTCAACATTGCTTCAGGGCCCGAGTTCATATTGTGCTCCGAAAACTTCGATTTATGGCGTGCATCCAAAAGTGCACACGGAAATAAGCTGAAGTCGTTCAATACAGTGAAATAAGTGCATTGTTTCTCACCACTAGAAAATTCATAACTTGCTCGATTTTTATCGTATCGCGTCCGTTCTTTCGGCACGACATCACAAATTTCATCATCTACGATTTTGTTGTTGGTCTCGCATTAGGATTTTTCCTTGATTATCATTAAGTTTGTGGATTTTCCGTTCGACTGCGTTTGCTGACACTGAGAACTCGGCTTTGTGAAGAAATCGATTGGCATTTCTATTATCCCAAACCAAGGCTCAATTGTCAATACTATATATTCATTTCCTCTCCCTATTTTAAGGACACATAATTAATTTACTAAGTTTCACACAAAGAGATTTCAAATATTCTATATTCTTCTCCCAAGATAAAAAAGGAATTCGAAAGCAGCATCTCCTCTCCCGCAAGCTAGCGCCATGCCGACCGCCACATACTCCCTCTGTTGCTGTCACACACGCCAGCTCTACTCGGCTCCTACCACAAATTACTCCCGTGCCCACCACCCTTAACCGTTGACCGCCACATCGCGTTTTTCTGCCTTCGTCATCCACTAATTTTCGGCGACTCTCCTCTCCTCTTCGCATTGTTCTGGCGTCTTCCTCCTCCGATCGCGATAATTCGGACAACATTAACATCATCTCCTCCTCTGATCTCTTCTGATTCCGGTAGTTCTCCAATTCCTCTTTGTGCTTAATTAATTTTGTGGATTAATTGTATAATTGATTTTGTGTACAATTGCTTAATTGATTTGCATGAGTTGAATAAATTGGAGAATTCATGAGTTGATTAATTTAAATCTTGAATTTATTTATTCTTGAATTGTTGATGATGAAAAAATGTGGATTAGGATAGAAATCCTTGGAATTAATGTTGATTATGTGATTTTACTGAATTTTGCATGTCGAATTGCACTTTGTTCATGATTGTTTGATTTTCACGTGTCGAATTTTGGTTCCAATCAAGTTTTGTTGAGAAATAATGTCGAATTCATGAGTTTACATAATGCTTGAATCGAATTGAATGATAATTAAATTTTTCGACATTAAATATTCAATTCAAGTAATTATGCCAACTCTTGAATTGCATCGTTTGTGATCGAAAAAGTATGGCATCAATACGGATTTACTTCATTACAATTGTTTGAGACTTTTAGGCTACGATTCATGAGTCGATACTCATTTTGTAAACCAATTTTTGGATGTTAATTGACTCATGAATAATGTTGTTTGGAATATTCAAATGTATCTCAATCGAGGCTTTAATTGTTGTTCCATGTGCAAACAATTTTGTTTTGATTATTGTAAGCTACCGGTGTTGAGTTTTACCGTTTAAAGTTCAAGTTTCCAAGTCATTGCATGTATTAATTCCATGTTGTCCGAGAATTCTTTTCTCATTCTATATATTGATTTTGTTTTCATTTGATGATTACTTGTATATAATTGACCGTTCAATGAGCATCGACAATGCGTTTTGGTGGTTCTGACACCATTTTCCGGTTTTTTTTAGGTTGTTACATAGTGTTGTCCGAAAACTTTAAAATGCATATAAAGTGTGATTTAATTTATGTCTTCTACATGATTAATCATTGCTTAATTTTTGGTTGATATCGGTACCGATTTTGTTTTATTTTAATTCAACTTTTGTTGAGATTTCATGCATTATGTCATGGCTGTCTGGAGAATGTAAATAGGTTGTAAACCACTTTTTAATTATCGTTTGAGGTTCACTTGAGTTCATTTGTACATTCAATGATGATTAATGTTGATAATTATCTATTCTGGAACATTTTTCTGCATATTCTCAATACGGTAAGTTGTTGTCCGGTTTTGGTAAATTGTGCATAAGGTTGAAGCTAATTGATGGCTAATGCTCATAGTACTTGGTTTTGATACTTGGATGAAATTTGTATTGAGTTTTCTCAATTTTAGATCGAATTTCCATGTGATTTATGTGTTAACGGAGTTGCTACCCGAGAGTGGTAAGTAACACCTATGAGGCGATTTATTCACGGTTATGGTTTATTTGAGCGTGTTGGTAAGTTTGGTGGCTACTAGTACGGTTTTCAGTAATTTTTATTCCGAATTTTCACGCACTCGCGTATGTGATAAGTTGATGTCTGGAGTTTCATTTTTACGTTGCAATACATATTTTCATATCATTTCTTCATGATTTAATTCCAAATTTAATTGTAATGAGAATGCATAACTCCGACTTCTTTTCCTTGTTATTTCTAACATGTTTGTTGACTTGTGCAAGGTACTTTGATAGCTTTCGATCGTTTAATTAATGTGTTGATTATTCGATCGAAAAACATGTTATGCCACTTTATTTATGGATTTGCGGATTCGCTTCCGACGCGATTTACTTTGATTCTCGTTTCAGGAGATATATGCACTGTTTGAGTTTTTGTCTGGATATGTATCTTGTGCAGGGGTACTGTTTATTATGCGGACGTGTCTGATGCACATGTCACATCCGATATATTTTGATGCTTATGTTGAGCATGCAATTTCTGACTATTGTGTTGTTGATGCTAGATTGCGTGAAGTTTTCTGGAGTTATTCTGCTTGCGCTTGCTCGCTACGAACTCTTGTTCGTTTAGTATTGTTCCCGATTTTAGTTTATGTTTCTACATCATTTACCGCTTTCCTTGCCATGAGAAGTAGGAATAGAGATGCTTGACTCGGAGTCCCTGCTTTAGGTGGGCAATCTGTTTAAAGTCCTCAAGTGAGGCGATGTTTGTTCTGTTAAAGTCCTAGAAATGAGGCGGTGTTTTTGTTTGCAAAAGACTCCAAAAGGAGAAATTTCGTGTTGTTTGTTTAAAGACCTCAAAAGAGGAATTTTTTATAAAGTTCTCAAAAGTAGGCATTTCGCATTCCCTTTTACATTGTGCTTACTATCGAGTCACTAAAGTGTAGGAGGGCTCACAATCGGCCCCCACGCATTCTAGTATATGTCGTTCCTAGCTCGTGCCATGCGTTGATGCTTTGAATCGTGCCTATTCTTGTCCATTGAGTCGAATAAAGTGAAGGAGGGTTCGTAATCAACCCCCACATTTTGTCATTTGTTTTGACGATGTTATCTTGCGTCGCTCGATGTTGATGTTCTGTTGTACCCCAAAATTTTCCCTCTCATGTTACTCAACACATACTCCTAGTGATCCTCAATTTGCTCAAGTTTGCCCAAGAGTTGACCAGACAAACTCTCTCCTAAGACAGGGCGTCTCAAATTAGGGTTTCCATTTTCCTCAATATAAGTGGACTCCAAAGACCTCATATGCTCTCCTTGGTCCTAATATGTTCTCAAGACCCTACATCTCAAGTTTCATGCCTTGCACAAGAAGTATGCTCAGTCAACTGCTCAGATGCTTGAGAATCGATTGTATTAGGTCAAGAGTCAACTGTGACCCACATACAGTCAAACTTCAAGATTTTTGGTCAACATAATTTTGAAGTGACTTCATCATTTGATCAAGGGTTGATCATGATTCCCCAAGGAATGCTCCAAATTCATCAAAACCCAAAAGTTGCTAAATTAGGGTTTCTTAGTAAAAGTCAACCATACTTTGACCAAGCATAACATCCACATGCTTCATCAGAAATTTTCCATCAAAAGCTCATTTTGAAGAGGATGCAATTCCCTACAACTCATCTTCATCTCACAAGTTAAAAATATGCACCCACAAAAAGATATGAATTTCTACATTATGGGTCCTTTTGAAAAGTCAACGAAAACACCTTTTGGGTCAAAGCCTCTTACATGAACATGGAAGACTCAACTGAAATGAGACCAAATGGTTTGCTTAGGGGACATCCTAAGCTTTTTAAAAGTCCAAGAACACCTCTCTAGGGTTAAAATCGGAGGAGATATGCCTTGTCAAAGTTGACCCTTTTTGCAAAACTGCCAAAAGTCAAATGTGCTCAAAAACGCATTTTTTGCTAAATGGGCCTAACCTTTTATGCTTGCACCTCACTTATAATATGGTACACGACCCAAATATTCACCCACACATTATTTTCTTCATTTTTCATTTTATTTTTATTTTTTATTAATTAAAAATTGAATTAAATCAAATAATTGGTGAATAATAGCAAAGATATGATTTGATTTGGTTTTTGTCCAGGTTGGCAATCAAAATATGCTGAGTTATCAAGGCCAAAACGAATCAAGCATAATTGGTACAAGAAAGGGATGATTTGGCTCAAAATAGCAAGTTTACATGTAGCATGAAAATCAAATCAAATCTCTCATAATTGCAAAGATTCAATCCAATTTCACAACCCTAATTCATTCCTAGAAATATATTGGAAAAGAACAAAGCATGAGACAAGGTTTTGCAGTTGTAGAAGAGAAAGAACAAACTCAAAAAAGTGGACAAAAAGTGTGACTCGGTTTTCACTCCACAAGGTCTTTCAGAGCAATTCAAAGCCAGTAATCGTATCCTGGAGCATCCCCGAAGCCAACAGGATCACTTGCAAGCCTCATTGCGCCTAGAAAAGCATGCAACCATTCCCACGGTTTGCCTTGTTTTTAGAAAACGATTACATCAATTCTTGCATTGTTATCATATTTGATTGGCATATTTGTGATCTTTATCATGTTTGCAAGCTAACTGAATAATTTAATTGCATTTTTGAAGCCTATATTTGTACTTGCTATTGTTAGGGTTTCCATATGTGTTTTGGGGTTTTTGAATACAGGAACAATTAGCCTAAATGAAGGACACCATGCTGATCAGAGGGTCAAAACCGGTTGATCCATGGTCTTTAATTTTATTTATCTTACGTTATGTTGATTTTTGAAATTCACAAACTTGTAGTTACAGACATTGTTCGTAGGTATAAGTCCTCTGCCTAACACGAAGGTTCCCTGGAGAAGACGATGGCGTGATTTGTACCCCAAAATTTGCCCTCCCATATTTCTCAACACATGGCAAGTGAGGTCCTCAAATTGCTCAAGGAAGTTTAAGAGTTGACCAGACAAGCTCTCTCCCAAGACAGACTATCTCAAATTAGGGTTTCCATTCTCATCAAGATGGATGATACACAAAGGACTCAAATGCTCACCATTGTCCTAATATGTTCTCAAGATCATCCATGTCAAGTTTCAAGCCTTGCAGAAAAAGTTTGCTCAGTCAATTGCTCAAATGCCTAAAAATCAATTGTACTAGGTCAAAAGTCAACTATGGCCCACATACAGTCAAACTTCAAGATTTTTGGTCAAAATCCTCATTTTTAAGTATTATCCATCATTTTATCAAGGGTTGATCATGATTCCTCAAGGATTGCGCACAATTCATCAAAACCCAAAAGTTGCTAAATTAGGGTTTTACAGGAAAAGCCAACTCAACTTTGACAAAGCATAACTTTCTCATACTTTATCATAAATGACCCATCCAAAACTCATTTTGAAGAGGATGCAATTACCTACAACTCATATTCATCTCCCAAGTTCAGAATATGCACTCACAAAAAGATATGAATTTTGACGTTATAGGTCCTTTTGAAAAGTCAACAAAATCACCTTTTGGGTCAAAGCTTCATACATGAACATGGAAGACTCAATTGAGATAATAACAAAAGGTTTGATTAGAGGACATCCTAAGATTTCTAAAAAATCCAAGAACACCTCTCTAGGGTCAAAATTGAGAGAGTTATGCATTGGTCAAGTTGACCATTTTTGCAAAATTGCCAAAAGTCAAATGTGCTCAAATTTGCATTTTTTGCTAAATGGGCCCAACTTTTTATGCTTGCACCTCAATTATAATGTGGTCCACGACTTAAATACTTATGCACAAATTATTTTCTTTATTTTTCAATTTATTTTGATTTTTCATTAATTAAAAAGTGAATTAAATCAAATAAATGATGAAAATTATCAAAGATATGATTTGATTTGTTTTTTTGACAGGTTAGCAACCAAGATATGCTGATATTGTTAGATCAATTCGAATCAATAGCAATTGGTACAAAAAGAGCATGATTAGGCCAAATTTGGAAGGATGTCATACACCATGAAAACCAAATCAAATCTTGAAAATTTGTAAAGATACTAGTGGTTTTTACAATCCTAATTCACTCTAGTACATATAGAGAATGCAGCCAAGGCAAGAGAAAAAGGTTGGCAATCGTGAAAACACCAAAAGAAAACTAAAAAATTTGCAAGAAAGTGGGTGATCATTTTTGGACTTAGAGAGTGATTCAAGCCATTCTAAGGCTGCCAATAGACTCTTGGACATCTCCAGAAGGGATCTCAATCAATTGCAAGCATTTTCACGTCCGAAATCGTAAGTTACAAACCCACGGTTTGCACCTCCAAGCTTGAACTTGATTTCTTAATTTACGCACGATTAATCATTCCTAAACATTGCATTATGTTTATATTGTCATTTGGAAGGTTTTTGTTTATTTGATTTTGCGTTTTGATGCCTATAGCCAGGATTGCCATTACTAGGGTTTGAGGAGTCGTTTTAGGGCTTCTCTATACAAGTAAAATTAGGACAGAAAAGGGGTACTATGGTATTCATGGGATCAAGGCGAAGCGATCCATGTGCTCACCTTCAATTTATCATGCATTTTCTTGATTTTGGAAGCTTGCAGGGTTTTATCTATAGAGTCATGTATGTAGGTAAAGGTCTTCAATCTAATACGATGGACAAGGAAGAAGAAGACAACGTGTCTGAACACCATTGGCTGTTTTGAATTCCGCGCGCTTTTTCCAATTAACCACCGTGTTTTATATATTATACATTATTATTGTTATATTAACAAATGAAGCAGGTGGCACAGATGGTAGGGCGTGTTGATGTTAAGTGTGAGGACCTGGGTTCGATCCCTAGGTCCCAATATTTGTTTCATGTATTTTTTCTCCATATAATCAGGTGCACTGTTGTCCCTAATGTCCACCATGCAACTCAATGATCTGGCCATCAAACGCATCTACAACCAAGATCCAACGTGCCATCATTAAAGGACCACCATGTACCCCAAGTCAACACATGCACCAGATCTGGCGTAGTCAAACAAGCTTTAGCCTTGTTGGGCCCAGAAAATTCAGCCTTCAACCCCCAGAATTGCTAAATGCTATCAGGCCCACTTCTTTTTTTCTTTCTTATTTTTAATTCTTTTAATTATTTTAATTAATAAATTAATCATTTTTTTTATAAAATCATAAAATCAAGAATTCATAAAAAAATTAGAATTAGTTTTTTTTATTATCAAAATTAATTTAATTTAGTTTAACTTAGGGAAATTGTAATTTATTTTGACAAATAAAATCAAATAGAAATTAGGTTAAATTCTTGATTTAATTCTTTTATTTTTTCTCAAATAAATAAAACACAAAAATAGGTTTTTTAGAATAAATTAATTTATTTGTCTTAATTTAAAATTAATTAGAACCTAGAATTTTCTTTTTTATTCAATTATTCACTATTTTCTCAAATAACAAAAACATGACAAAAACATTTTTTAATCGCAAGTAGGATTAGTCAAAGGGTCGAAACCCTAATCGTCTCGCGTTTAATTTGTCGCGCGTTTATTATTATTTTGCCAATATTTTTATAACTGTTCATGGTTTGTAATAGTTGATTTAGGGTTTTATTTACTGTTTAAATTCCCGGGTTTTTTGGCTATGTAATTAATCCCCCTCCCCGAAGCCTTGTAATAGCGTAGATTTATTTTCTCGCATTTTTAATTCCTACAAATATTCAACTGTCTAGATGTATGTTAATAGGATTGTATGGCAAGAATGCATGATAAAATTAATACAGTTAGAAAACCCTAATGTGCAAAGATAAATAACTGAAACAAATCACTCGCACATATCACTCTTAGGGTATACTCTCACTTCGGTTGCCTTCGGTAAACGGTCATTAAGCATAGGGTGTCTTAGTGGTTTCCCTCCTGTCTAAAAAGATCAAATGTTGCCTCGGAAATGTTGCCTCGGAAATGTTGCCTCGGAAATGTTGCCTCGAGAAAGATCTTAAGACTCTAGGGTTACTACTAAGATGTCATAATATTGCTTTAGTGATCGTACGTCCCTTTCAAATTGACCCTTAAAAATTCCAACGACGGTGCTACCTATTTCTCAATAGTAGGATAGCGCTGTCTAAAAGAAACAAGAATAGAAACGATCTTTTTACAAGTAGGTAGATGCTAGTAGGTACTTGCTCAAATCAAACTTTTCACACTTGCACTTTTCAAACAAATTTTCAAAACAACTTCGTCACACCTTTAAGGACTAATACAAGGGTTATCACAAAGTAAAACTTTTCAAAACAAAGCACACAAACACAAGAAATTTAAAAAATGAGCAAGTACCTAAGAGCCCATGGAAAACCATGGATGGAAAGGGTTCTAACACCTTCCCTTTCTATAATCTACCCCCCGTACTCAGAATATCTCAAAAAAGGATTTTTCTGTACTTTTTTCATTTCCGATTGGATGAAATAAAAGTCGGTGGCGACTCTTGCTTAACACGACATTTTGCGAACATAAAACGCAAAACATAAACCAGTATTAAACAGTCGGTTCTGCCACTGTATCACAGAACTGGCGACTCTGCTGGGGAATTATAAGTGGGGTATACCTTAGGATCTAGGTCATCATAATTGCTTATTTTTTATTGCTTTGTTTGCTTTACTTTTAAGGGTTTTGTTTGGGGCTACTATAGATCCTACACCCGGATCTGGGGAACACCTTTTAGGTAAGTAGCAATACACTGTGAGGGAACTGTACGGTATAGACTGATACGGTTGAAGCAGTAGCTACGTTGGTGTGGCACTTTGGTTGGTACCGGTATTCCTTGTGGAGAAACGAGGAGAATACGGGGCCGCCGCGTGGTGTCGTTAAGCATCAACTGACCTTAAAACCTTTAATCGCCCAACTTGGCCATTAGAAAGTAGTGAGATAGTCGGCCTCGGTGTAGAGCTGAGAACTGGTTGATACTCGATGCTACACTCATTGAGACCATACTCTCTGAATAATTTCGGCCGCAAGAAAAGATTGCGTGAGCTGAAACCATGACTGATGAAAGATGGTCAGTGATATTGAGATCCCCTAGAACCCGATTACTTTTCTAGGACAGGTTTGAAACCAACTTAACTTCAAGAGGGTATTACCTTTGACCTCATGCAAGCCTTAAACCTAAGGGCTTTGTGTGATTTTATTATGTTTGAAATACTTGTGTTTTCTATACCTGTGGTTTACCATGACATCATGCATCATAACAGGCATTCATGCTTCATTACACTAACCATTTCAAAGACCAAGGGAATTTATCTTTGTTCTGTTTTACAGATCATGGCTTCTGTGCGTAGAAAAACTATCCGAATCAACTTTGTGGAGATACCATCCCAACTCAAAGAGATAGTGTCAAGAATTTCTGAAACTTCTATGTTTATTAAGAGACACAGTCAACTTCTCAGCCTGGTTACTTCAAACCCTGATGAACAGATGATGAGTGTACCTTTTCAGTTCTTCGATCCCAAGCACCATTGCTTCACCTTTCCAGATTATCAGTTGGTACCCACATTAGAAGAATTCTCTCATCTATTGGGCATACCCATTCTTGAACAGGTACCCTTCACAGGTATAGAAGAAGTTCCTAAGCCAGAAGTCATTGCCTCAGCTTTACATTTGAAATGGGCCGATGTGGTATCCAATTGGGAAACTCGAAGCGGAGTCAAGGGTTTTCTAGCCAAATTTCTGATAGACAAGGCTCAACTATTTTGGGATGATATGGAGTTTCAGGCTTTTGAGGATTTCTTGGCTCTTCTTATCTATGGTTTAGTTCTCTTCCCTAATTCGGACTCTTTCGTAGACGTGAATGCTATCAAGATTTTCCTTTCTCGCAACCCTGTGCCTACCTTGCTTGGAGATATTTTGCACGCTCTCTATACTCGTACCATGAGGAGAAGAGGGACTCTTATGTGATGCATGTCGTTGTTGTCGAGGTGGTTTATTTCTCACCTCCCTAGGTCTATACTGAAGAACGAAGAAGGTTTGGGTTGGTCGCACAGAATAATGTCACTCGCTCATACGAATATTCTTTGGTGTTCCCGAGCTATGAAAGACGTTGCTGTTATTGACCGTTGTGGGGGGGGGGGGGGGTACCCTAATGTCCCATTACTTGGTATCAGAGGAGGTATAACTTACAGTCCTTATCTAGATTTGCGATAATTTGGTCGTGCTCGAAGAGATGGTCCCCATGAGTTACTTCTCGAGGATATTATATTCGACTATGAGGAGGATGTTAAGGGGCATCACCGGAGGTTCATGCGAGCTTAGGGCATGGTAAATAGATCTGAACCCCATGAGTTAGGACCTAAGACTTCCCTTCCTATGCAGCCTTACCTCCAATGGGTCCGAGCTCGTGCCCAGAAGCTTATGATGCCTTATGCGGCCGTATTACCAGTGATTGTGGAACCCACTACTGAAGACGACATTCCTTACACGGTTCTCTATCTTTACATGCCCACTGATCTTGGGGAGTTACAGAGGTCTTGGATTCAGCTGAAGAATGAGCGGGATACTTACCGAGAGCAGCAGTTCCATGAGCAAGAGAGGAAGGTTTTAACGCTCACCAGGCAGCTCGAGGAAGAAAGAGTGTTCAATGACTATATCAGCACAAAGAAAAAGCGTCCATGGGACTTTTGATTTTTCTTTTCTAGTTTAGATTTGCTTTATTTTACTTATTTGTAACGCCTTGGAGGCATGTTGAACCTTTCAAATTTAAGCTATTAAAGTTTTGTTCATTTTGGTTTGCAAATTTAAATCTCCTAAAGTCTTTGAAATCATTACATGTGCATCCCATTATCATACACATCATTACAGGTACCAGTACAGGTTTCTCATCTTCTTCGCTGTTTATTTCAGCAGAAATGTCTTCCGATCAAGTCATCAAAGATCTTCAGGCACAGAACACCCAGTTCCAACAGATGTTCATCAGTCTGGAAAAGGGGCAAGAGGATCTGAAGACCCTCATTCTGAAAGAGAAGAAGAAGAAGAAGAAGGTCGGTATTCTAAATATGGGTAGAAGGTTTGGAGAAAGGTTGAAGCATCAAACTGATCTGATCTCTTCATCCAAAGACGGGGAGAACCAAGAAGAGGAAAAGGACCCTAGTCCTGCAGTCTCTGACAATGATACTGATTATGATGATGAGCAATATCCTCCTGCTGAGAATAGATACAAGCAGCTAGAAGACCGTCTGAGTGCTATGGAAGTTCAGAAGATACCTGCTTTGGATTTCAGAGAACTGGGACTGGTATCGGGAGTGGTCATCCCTCATAAGTTCAAGGCTCCAGTTTTTGCTAAGTATGATGGAGTGTCCTGCCCAAAACTTCATCTCTGCTCTTATGTCAGGAAAATCCAACCCCACACTGCTGATAGAAATTTGTGGGTACACTTCTTTCAAGATAGTCTGTCAGGGACTCAGCTTGAATGGTTCTACCAGTTGGAGGGAGCCAATTTCCGAAACTGGGAAGATCTTGCTGCTGCTTTCTACAAGAAGTATCAGTATAATGTCGACCTTACTCCCACTCGTACTCAGCTCCAGACTATGTCCATGGGTGCAGGTGAAGGTTTCAAAGATTATGCTAAAAAATGGAGAGATTTGGCTGGGAGAGTTAAACCCCCTTTGTCTGATAGGGAGTTGGTTGATATGTTTCTGGGGACGCTGTCTGGTCCATTTTTTAACCACTTAATTGGTAGCTCATCGTCTGGTTTCACCGAGTTGATTTTAACTGGAGAAAGAGTAGAGGCTGGAATTCGAAGTGGCAAAATACCAAAGGATGCCGCTTCGAGTTCGGTAAAGAAACCTTTTACTGGTAAGAAGGAAGTCAGTGAGGTCTATAGCCCGAGGGGCTAAAGCAGATCTGAACACCATCAAATGGTGAATGATGTAGTGATACCAAGACCCGCAGTTGCTCCACAATGCAAAAATCAACAAAGGGTGAAAAGACCACAGCGGCAGTTTACCCGCATTAGCATGACATTGGCTGAAGTGTTACCTCACCTGCTAAGATCCAACTTGGTGACCCTGAGAGAGGCTCCCAAGAATCCAAACACTACCTCTCCGAGATACAATCCCAACGCGTGGTGCACCTACCATTCTGAGAGTCCTGGCCACGATACCAATGACTGTTGGGCTTTGAGAAAAAAAGTGCAAGACCTGCTCGAAGCCAAGGAAATATAGTTAGATGCTCCAGAAAAGCCAAATGTTATAACTGCTCCCATGCCCAAACATGGTCGTGGATTTAATGTTGTTGACACTGATTTGTTTGTGACCTCTGTTGAAGAAATTTCTACTCCTCTTATGACTGTTAAGAGGAATTTGCTGTTGGCCAGTTTATTTTCGAGTTGTCGTGAAGGTTACCACATGTGCTTGATTCTACCTTCTGGTTGCCGCTTGTTGAAGTCAGGTGTTCAGCGCCTGATGGATAATAAAGAAATTTTGTTTGAGAAGACTATGATTCCTGTTGTTCCAAATGAAGATGTTGCCATTGTAACCATTTCCGCCAATCCTTCTAAGGTTTCCTCGAGAAGACCTATTAGGATTACACCTGTTCAAAGAATTGCTCCGCTAATAATCACTATTCCTGGTCCCATCCCATACACTTCAAACAAGGCTGTCCCATGGCACTATGGTGTTGATGTGTATTATCATGGCATTAAGCAAGATTTGAAGAATGAAGAAGTTGATACTGATGTCAGTAATATTGTCGGGGCTAGTAAGGTTACTAGAAGCGGAAGGATCTTCTCTCCCGAGATTTCCCCTCTGACTGTCAACAAACCTATTGTCATTCCATCTACTGTTCCAGCTAGTACGTCAACTACTGTTCCAGTTCTTACTCCAGTTATCACCCCTGTCGCCATCTGGGACTCGGGGCAAAGAAATTATAGGTGAGCCTGCCCAGACGGAGGCGCCTAGAAAAATTATTGTGGAAGCCTCTAAACAAGAAATAGAGGAAATACTGAAAATTATCAAGAAAAGCGACTACAATGTGGTCGAACAGCTGGGGAAGACCCCGTCAAAAATCTCCATGTTGTCTCTGATGTTGTGTTCTGAAGCCCGTGCGAAGGCTTTGATTGCATTTCTTAAGACTGTGCATGTGCCGCAGGAAACTTCAGCAGATCAGTTCAAAGATTGTGTGGCCAGCCTGACTATTGACAATGGGCTAGGCTTTTCGGATGCGGATCTGACCCCCAAGGGGAGGAATCATAATGATGCTCTGCATGTCTCGATTGAGTGTAGGGGCACCACTATGGCTCATGTGCTGGTAGATACCGGGTCTTTGCTGAATGTTCTGCCAAAGAAAGCATTGGACCATTTGGATTGTGAGGGTTTGACTTTAAGGCCGAGTAACATTGTTGTAAGGGCTTTTGACGGATCAAAAAGAATGGTGCACGGGGAGGTGGATATCCCTGTCAAAGTGGGTTCTCAGACCTTTGGGTCCACCTTCTATGTAATAGACATCAGGCCATCGTATTCTTGCTTGTTGGGTCGTCCCTGGATCCATAGGGCTGGGGCAGTTACTTCCACACTCCATCAAATGCTGAAGTATCCGGTGAAGGGGAAGATTGTCATAGTGCGAGGAGAAGAAGAATATATGGTGAGTCACCTTAATTCCTTCCGCTACATAGAGATGGACGGGGAATTCATAGAAACTCCTTGTTAGAACTTCGAAGAGGTCCCTCAGACTTTGGCATCAACTGAAGTTACTACCAACAAACCTGCGCTGAAAATGGCTTCTCTTAAGGATGCCAGGGTTGTAATTGAATAAGGTGGGTGTACCAATTGGGGTCGGCTCCCTGATTTCACTCACAAAATGACAAATTTGGTTTGGGCTTTACTACATGAGCTCAAAGGGTTGTTAGGCGCACACGGATTGGAAGACCTCCTCTACACATCAACAATCGAGGAGTTAATGCAATTGAGGACAGTGAAGAAGATTCAGACATCGACAGCTGGATCTACCCAACAACCAACAGTGGACCAAATAACTGGAAGGCTAGGGACTTCATACCTGTTTCTTTTATTCCGCAGTAATTGACTTTTGTTTTAAGATTTGTAATAAATAGTTTGAAACTTTACGGCCCGGTGCCTTTCCCGAGGCACCTTGGCTTTGCTTGTGAGGGCTTATTATTTGTCATTTTATATATCATTAATAAAGCATTGGACGTTTCTTTCATTACAAATTTTGCACTCCTTGTTTTTCTTTTCTGTCTCCCACTTTATTAAAACAACTATTCTCTTACACACACTCACGTATCATACTGCAGATCCACATCCACTCTGGATCCCATTGATAACAGCTCTGCTACTGCCAGTTATGACTTTAAAAATCTGATCAACCAAGCCGAGGATAAAGGTGAGGATGATTGTGAGGTGCTTGGAGAACTTGCTAGACTACTACAACAGGAAGAAAGGGCCATACAGCCTCATGAAGAGCCAGTTGACTCAGTGAATTTAGGTATAGAGGAAGACATGAAAGAGGTTAAGATAGGTGCGAATCTGGAGCCTAGTGTCAAACAACAGTTAATACAGATGCTACACGACTATGTTGTGATCTTCGCCTGGTCCTATGAAGACATGCCTGGTTTAGACACTGATATTGTGGTACATCGCCTACCGACTAAAGAAGACTTCCCTCCAATAAAGCAGAAGGTTCACCGTATGCGCCCTGAAATGTCAGAGAAAATCAAAGCAGAGGTCATGAAACAGGTCGACACGAGATTCTTAGATGTCACTTCTTATCCGCAGTGGGTTGCCAATGTTGTTCTGGTACCTAAGAAAGACGGTAACGTACAGATGTGTGTGGCTTGCAGAGATCTGAACAGGGCAAGCCCCAAGGATGACTTCCCACTTCCTCACATTGATGTTCTAGTCGACAACACCGCGCAACACAAGATCTTCTCCTTTATGGATGGTTTTTCTGGTTACAACCAGATCAAGATGGCCCCTGAGGACATGGAGAAGACAACTTTCGTTACGCAATGGGGCACCTTCTGTTACAAGGTAATGCCTTTTGGGTAGAAGAATGTTGGGGTAACTTATCAGCGCGCCATGGTCACTTTGTTCCATGATATGATTCACCACGAGATCGAGGTTTATGTTGACGACATGATCTCCAGGTCCCAGACTGAGGAAGAGCACCTTGATCATCTCCAGAAAGTGTTTGACAGGTTGAAGACGTACAAGCTGAGGTTGAATCCGAACAAGTGTACCTTCGGGGTAAGGTCTAGAAAGCTTCTGGGTTTCGTTGTCAGTGACAAAGGTATTCAGGTGGATCCTGCAAAGGTAAAATCCATACAAGAGATGCTGGCTCCTCTCACAAAAAAGGAAGTTCGAGGTTTCTTGGGACGTCTGAATTACATCGCCAGGTTCATTTCACATTTGACTGCTACTTGTGAGCCAATCTTCAAGCTGCTGAAGAAAGATCAAGTGGTAAAGTGGAATGATGAATGCCAGACCGCTTTCGAAAGAATCAAGGAATACCTTCAAGAACCACCAATTTTGATGCCTCCAGTTGAAGGAATACCTTTGATATTATACTTGATAGTACTGGACAACTCAATGGGGTGCGTGCTGGGGCATCATGACGAGTCTGGTCGAAAAGAGCATGCCATTTATTACCTTAGCAAAAAGTTTACCGACTGTGAGACCCGATACTCATTGCTCGAGAAAACTTGTTGCGCTTTGGCATGGGATGCTCGCCGACTGAGACAGTATATGCTGACTCAAACTACCTTATTAATATCAAAGATGGATCTGATCAAGTATATTTTAAAGAAGCCCGCTCTCTCCAAAAAGATGGAAAGATGGAAGATGATCCTAACTGAATACGACATCCAATACACAACCTAAAAAGCAATCAAGGGGAGTGTATTGGAGGATCATTTGGCGCATCAGGCCATGGATGACTACCAGTCCATGAATTTTGAGTTCCCGGATGAGAATATCATGTTGGTGACCGACTGTGAAGAACCTGGACCGGATGAAGGACCCGAGGAGGGATCCTGATGGTCTATTTATTTTGACGGAGCCTCGAACGCATTGGTTAATGGCATTGGTGCTGTAATTATATCTCCCGAGGGCTGTCATACTCCGTTCACTTCCCAATTATGTTTTAACTGCACCAACAATATGGCGGAGTATGAAGCGAGTATCATGGGTTTTCGAGCTGCTATTGACCTAAGGATTAAGTTCTTGAGTGTTGTTGTACCCCAAAATTTTCCCTCCCATATTCTTCAAAGTTTTGACAAGCATCATCTAAATTTGCTCAAGTCTACTCAAGGGTTGCACAGTCAAACCATCCTCATAAGCCAGTCAAAATTAGGGTTTTGGTTCTTGCAAGGAAGTTGAGGTTTTTAAGGGCTCAATCAAGTCCCATAAGCTCATATACATTGTTAAGCACCTACATGTCAAGTTTCAAGGCTCACAAGGTTAAGTTGCACCGTCAAAAACCCTAATTGCTTCACAATCAACTGTAGGGGCAAAATGGTCATTTGGCAGTCAAAAGTTAAAATTTTTGGTCAACATCTTGTTTTGAAGCCACAATCATCATTTGATCAAGTCTTGATCATGATTCCACAAGAATGGCTCAAAAATCATCAAGGTGTCAAAAGTTTCTATTTTTGGACAGCTGAAAAGTCAACTATAACTTGACCAAGGCATAACTTTTTCATGGTTCATCAGAAAAATCCCATCCAATGCTCATTTTGAAGGGGATGACATTTCCTACAACTCATCTTCACATTCCAAGTCCAAGAAATGCTCTCACAAAAAGTTATCAATTTCAACATTATAGGTCATTTTCAAAAGTCAACAAAAAGGCACTTTAAGTCAATGACCATAACTTGAGATGGTAAATCAAAATGACATGGGACCAAAGTCATTGGTTAGAGGACTTCAAGACCTTTCCAAAATGTCAAAGAACATGTTCATATGATCAAAATTGAGCAAGAAATGCATTGGAGAAGTTGGGGAATTTTTGTGAAATGGCAAAAGTCAACTATCCTTGAAACTTCAATTTTTGACAAAAGGGCCCACTTTTTTCCACTTGATTCATCCTTGTCATGCCACCCACGTGTCCCATGATCAATTTCAAGACCAAATAATTATTTTTCTATTTTTATTTAATTTTTATGGATTTAATTCATTTTAATCCATAATAATTCAAGTAAATCTAAAAAAATTAATTAAATGGTATCTTATGGTTTGAATAGCCTTCATGAAGCATTTGCAACCTACCAATTTCGTGCTAAGCTCATTTAGGCATGAAAATTCAAAATTTGAACAAGCTTTGAAAGGCCTTTAATGGTGGTTAAGACAAAATCCAAAGCTTAATTGCAATGGTTAAAGGCTCCTAAACGTGAC